>LR749840.1:800523-883195 GCA_902729485.2 Mus minutoides
TATTCTGCAAATGTAACCATACATAGTTTTTCTGTTTATTTCTGATGCCAGGAATGCAAGCCAGGACCTTGTAAATGCTAAAATCATACTATACTCAGCGTGTTATTTATTTCAAACCATGAAAAATTATGGACATTCCAAAGTATACGATGAATCCAAACTTTTGACATGTCCCTTTCAAATTACTACAACTAGTCACATAGTTTAAGGAATTAAAAAATGGTTTTATTTTATAAATCAGTAGTCTCCCTCCAACCCAATCATGGAAACCCATCAGTCCTCTACCCAGCTAAATTTTCCTCACAATGGAAAGCTGGGCTGAGTTTCATTCAAATCAACTCAGTGTTTTCTTTTGTTTGCAAGGCACGCTAGTTTACAAAGAAGCAAGCTCTCACTACTCATTAAATTCTGCTCAGTGATTCCCCTAACAAACTCCTTTTCTTTCTTTTTTTTTTTTTAAGATTTTTATTTTATTTATTATATGTAAGTACACTGTAGCTGTCTTCAGACACTCCAGAAGAGGGCGCCAGATCTCATTACGGATGGTTGTGAGCCACCATGTGGATGCTGGGATTTGAACTTATCACCTTCGGAAGAGCAGTCGTGTGCTCTTACCCACTGAGCCATCTCACCAGCCCCCAAACTCCTTTTCTATAAGAGCAAGAAGTCTGTATGTCAAACACTGTATATTAAACATTTCTATAGTGGCTTATAACAACCACATATCTCACCAAGCACAATGGCTTGGTGGATGTTAAGACAGGATAACTTCTTCAGTTTGGGTATTTAGGACTGGCCTGGACAACATACCAAGACCCTGACTCAAAAATAAACAAAAGAAAACAAAAATTACACACAAAAACTTCACTTGTGACAAGAGAACACCTTAAACTCAGGAAAAACTCTCACGGTTTCAGTAGCTCCATCAGGTGTACAGAACTCTCATCTAGGAAAGGAAAGAACATTCAGGAAGTAATCACACTTTGCCCAGAACACT
Organism: Mus minutoides; assembly: GCA_902729485.2. Lineage (NCBI taxonomy): Eukaryota > Metazoa > Chordata > Mammalia > Rodentia > Muridae > Mus > Mus minutoides. The sequence continues at coordinate 801,521 of LR749840.1, forward strand.
CACTGGCTTCTTCCAAAGGTATTTTTCCTTCTCCTGGGAAGTGATTTTAAAATCTCATTCAAATCTCTAACAATTCCTACCAAATTAAATTAGAACCGTGACCTTATAAGATACCCACAGATGACTCAAATTAATCTTAGATTGTAGAATAGATTAATGAATGTATTTTACAGCTTTTTGTATAGATTATACATATGTCCATTAATCAGTAGTAAAAAGCCTAAGAATTCCTGGAACTTATAATAAAACCCAATGATTGGGGGGGGAGTAATAAAAAGCTACTGAGAATTCTTGTCAATCAATACCAAATACAGGCTCTGACTTTTGCTATTGATCAAGTGACGGTAAGCGAGACTGTACCAGGTATGGCTCATCTGAAGTGTCAAGTGAAGGTTTCCCATGTTTTGTTTTGTTTTGTTTTGTGGATCTTAAAAAAAAATCTGTAAACATTTTATCAGCTTCACATATGCCCAAGTATTTAACACAAAAACCTACAATCTCTGTGATTGTCAGCGATCCCTCCTTCTGTGGCTCCTGGCTTCCCTTGTTCTGCCTGCATTCTATTGTCCCAAAGGCCACATATGTGATCCTCCCTAGTAACATCTCCTGCAAGAAAATAAAGAGGTACAAACCCACGTGCCTGTCCTCAGCCCCCCTCAGAGCCACGCTCTTCCTAACTGTTATCTCTACATGAGCAAAGGTGTTCCTGGGCGCCCTCATATTCTCAATGCTCAGGCAGGGGTGCTGACAGAGAGGCCCCAAGGCACCTCAAACCCACGCTGTCACTTCTCGTCACCACTCAGCCCGGCTAAAGCCATGCCTGTCGTGACAAGCATGAGCCACCTTAAGGCACCACACCTTTGTGGCTCAACAAAACATAGTTCTGAAAAGGCATGAGCAAAGGGAACTTGTTTCAGGAGTTGCCAAGGAAAGCCAGTCTTGTCTATAAACAGCAGAAGGAGCATCCAAAGCCAAAAATGCAAGATGACTGCTAGCCCAGGGTGCGAATAACTGTTGTACTTCCTGTGCACAGGCAGGATGGGGCAGGGGGCTGCAACACATTAAGATACAGTCTGACCATGCTAACATGGCTTCAGTTGTCAGCCTAAACTTGCCATCTGGTGTTACGATATAGCAGATCACACCCCAGATGTGTTTCTTCAAACAAATCACTTTTTTTTTCCTTATCCCTCTTTTTTTCCCCCTTGAAGAAAGAAATGCCTGCCAGAGATACAAATCAGCTGAAGTTTACTTCAAACTAGAAACTCTTGTTAACTCAGTCAGATAAGTAGGTGTATCATTTCACACACCCAGACCCTCAAACAACCACTTTTCCAAAGTGGCACCTAGAGATGCTGAGCAGAAAATCATTTGTTTACACCTTGTGGACCCTAGAAGCTGAGGTTATCCTTGGCCATCTGAAAGCCTTTGCATCTGAAAAATGGAATGTGTTGCAGTGAGGGAGCGCTCTGTAATCCCTGTCCGCTGCATTTCTGAGAGGTCCCTGCAATGTCTGTCCTCTGCTTTTCTGGTCTGTCTCTGCATCCCATTCCACAATTGGGGTGGGGAAGGTTACACAGCGCTGTCATTTGCACCTCATTACACTGGGCTGGAGCTTTGAGAAAGCTGATATTCCCTCTAAATTTTTACAGATGCTTCTAGTTTACCAGTTCATGACTGCACTACTAGGAAAGACTTCCTGCCTCTAAACTGCTTGCTGGCATGAATGCTGAATTTCAAAATCCCTGAGAAAAGCAAACCTTTGTGGTGTTCTCTTAACTTTCTTCCAGGGGGAGGGGAGGGTCCCCAAAACCAAAACCAAGCAAAGGCTTTTTCTCCTATGGAGTGAGACTGAATCTCTCAGAAACAGCTCCTCCTAACTACTGACTGTTCATCTTGGTTTGGAACCCATCTCACAAAAATGTTCATTAGCAGAAAGTTATTGGTGAAAGCTGGGTTTTCATCATAAATCACAACTGCACCATGTTCAGCAAGTTGTGGAAATCAGTCAACCACAACACAGCCTTTCACCTGAGCACACAGATGTGTTTCCTTTTACTTCATGTATGTCATCTGAAAAACACTCTGGGACGCAAAAAAAGGGACACTTGCTAAACCACCACCCTACTTATTTAATAGCTCCAGGGTTTTTCAAAGTTCAAGGCAGGTGACACTGGTCTGTTCTTAATCTTTACTGCTTTAGCAATGTTCAGGCAGATGACGAGGGACACAAATCCCCTGATGGAACTGAATGCATTCCAAGCTCCCCGACCCACTCAAAGCAGTAATCCCCTGCAGCTGGATCTTACTTACCACCATACACAGCTAATACATTTTTTAAAAGCTAGTCACTGGTGACAAATGTAAACTGGACAGAGCAGTTCCCCCCTTCTCTGTCTCACTCCCTCACCCCTCAGTCTACCCCCATAACGCAGAGCCTCGCTGCTGCTGTGATGGATGGATAGGCCCTGCCTTTTAGAATCACTGAGCCTGGGCGGCATAGCTCTGCTCTAAGTGACTAGAAGGTTTTAAAAGCATCTTCAGCTGTCAGACTGTAACAGAAACAACAAAAATGTCATCCGTAACACAAACATTTCACAACTGAGACAATCCTGTAAGTTGAGATTATCACTGCCACACTGAATCCTCTATTTGTTTAGCTATCACACAGAGGCTGACTGCTCTGGCACAGTGGTTGCCTGAACTGAATTAAGCTGGTTGCCATATACTAGAGCATTAAAGGATAAATGCAAAGAAAATTTTAACTGGAGGTTCTTGATAAAATATATAGATTGCTGTAGGACCCCTTCACTTTCAAAGTTTGGCAGAAATGACTGAAATAAGAATAACAAGTGCCATTTTTGGTAGGCATGGATATTTCACCATAGGGAATTGAATAATCCCTTGGGAACAAAGTAGCTTTTTACTAAATTAAGCCTTTTAAAAACAGGACAACAAACGACTGAAAGCACACTGTAAAGACAGACAGCTGGACAGCCGGACAGTGGGACGTATACACTGAGCCACTAAAGTATGAAATCTTAACTGGCATCATTATGTGTACAATACAGATGTCACTGTGATACAGAGACAAGCTGGCTTCCTCACCTGCATCCAGACAAACCAAGGGTTAAAACAAGTGAGCTCTCTGTCTTCTTCTAGTTCATGAATAAGTGGCATTAAGTGCTGTGATTGTAGTAACCAGTACCAGTTAGACTTAGAGATAGCCACCGCACCACTAAGCACAAGACTTGAACTGCATCAGGTTTAACTTCTACAGAGTTACATCTGGAGTCGTTAACGTCATTTTACAGTCACTCTCAGGATTCCTAGCTGACCTTAGTCCTGCATGATACATACTCACCCAAACAATTGAGGCCCTGAAAGGCACCACAGTTAATAATGTGTAACTAGCAGAAACACAAATGGTGACAAGCAGGTCTCTGTGAATTAAATTCTCATCTAATTATGTGACCTTTAGTGTCCTCCGACCCTTCCTGAGAACAGCCTAGTGACCAGCCTCAGCAGGAACCATGCAATAGGAATTTGATGGGGCTGGGAAAGAGGGGAGAGGATTAAACAGATGAATTAAGAGTGAAGAATTAAGTCAACATGCCCAAGAGAGTCCATCTCTAATTCTCTTCCTTGCTTCCCACTGTCATATATTCAAAATGCAGAGAGCTCAGTCAACACAAAGGCATTTCAGCCATAAGGGAAAAGGAAGACCTGCTGCTCACGTGACTCTGAAGCCTGGGGACTAGACCTAAAAATGTGGTGTGTATGAGAAAGTCAGGGATGTGGGTAGAAGAGCAAGAAAAGTGAAAAGCCACTGTGGACTCAAGTGTACAGAGGGGAATCTCTGTGGTAGTTGAAAAGTACAAAGTACATGCAACTTGCTCTACTTCCACAGATCCAATGAAGAGTACAGGAGTACTGAGCAAAAAAGAAGAAAATCATTTGATAAATACGAAAGTTATAACCAACAGCACTGTAAACTCAGTCTGACTGTATATCTTATGTCGTGCAGCCTTTGGGCTGTGTGTGTATGTGTGTGTGTGTGTGTGTGTGTGTGTGTGTGTGTGTGTGTGTGCAGGATCGCCTATATATGCACATGTAGAGTCCAGAAATCAATGGGAGGTGTTTTCCTCCATCACTTTCCAGCTTCATCTTCTCTTTTGGAAACAAAGTCTCTCCAGCTAGAGCTGGCTGATTCAACTGTGCCAGTTGGTCTGCAAGTCCTCATGACCCATCTGTCTGTCTGCCTCCTCCCACTGCAGAATTCAAACCCAGCCCCTCGTGCATGCGCACCAAGCACCAAGCACCGTACTCACTGAGCCATCTCCCCAAGTCCCTGAATCCATATTCTCAAGCTGTTTAGTCAAAGATATTTTATTAAGACATGTTTATACTCTTCATGTACAACCACAAATGCCACTGGTCTGTAGCATTATACATCCATTATAAACTACAAGTAGTATTTCTACTTCATAATACAAATGATCTCAAGTCTAAATTCCGATGTCTACAATGATGTGTTTATGCTATAAAGTTGTCAGAAACCTAGAAAAAAATGTAAAAAGTTAAGCCTCAGAGGGAAAAAAAAAACTGAATTATAACCAGAAGTCTGAATGTTACTTAAAATGTGATAAGAACTGGAGCTGCTTAACCAAACCTTTTAATAATACCTTCTATAACTATGCTCAACAAAAGTCGACGAAACAAATAAATCTGTAGCTAATCCAGTGAGAAATATAGATCACATTTTATAGGAAACCCACAATAAACAACAAATTTTATTTATCTAAACCTCCAGGAACCAATTCATATCAGATAGAAAACCTTAACTGAAAAGATGTAAGCAAGGCAGATCCTTTCAGTTGCATGCACAGAAAAAGAACACTGTCTCTTTAAGTGGAAGGACCTGCTGCAGTTAGGTAGTATTAAGCCAAGGGAAAGTTCTGAAGTTTAACTCTCAGGAGCAAACAGTTTTTTCTACTTGTGAAGAAAACTCTGTTGAAAGATAGAAGACTACATCCCACCAGTAAAAACAGAACAGTCTTCAGTCAGTGACAGCTTTGCCTACAGAGAGAGAGAGAAAAAAAGTGTCATAGGCTCACTTTATTAAACCATATGCTCATTGCCCTGTGAAGAAAGCAGGGTCACTAATTAGTTCATTCTGTGAAAGAAGCCCTTCCTGATCCCGTTGACTTTTGTCCCCCTGGTTAGCTCCAGCTATTTCTGTCATGCAACTTGAAAATCACTGGAGGGAGGAAGATCGCCATAACAACCGCTGAAATGATCTTGTGGAATGTGTCTAGTGGCACTGGAGTAACCTGAATATGTGCTCCAGATGTGTCGGCTGTCAGGGAAAAAGTAAACACATCTGATGGACAGCGTAGGACTAGATGGCCTCCAAGCGACTCCAGGGGCTGGGGGAGGGGCTGCAGCTCCAGCAGAGGCCATAGAGGCAGGGAGTCCCCCCAGCTGCAGAGGACTGAGGACCCACCAGGCCTGAAGGACTGAGTGTGACTGTTCCTCTGAGCACCTCCTGAGTGGCCTCTGCGAATTTCCGTCTGGCATGGACTTGTGAGCATTTGGGAGCAAACTAAAACATGAAGGCTGAGAGGAGGGGGAGAGGAGAAGAGAGGAGCGGCTCAGAATGCTGCTTTCTGTCTTAAATATTAATGGCAGCATGTTTCTGAAGCATTCTGTCTCGGGGTAGGGAGCTGTCTCTAGTCACTGCTCTCACTCTATCAAGTGAACAGTCCTGTTTCTTTGCCCCCATGTGTAGCTAAGCACCCTTTTATTAGGTGACCGAGTGATCACATTCCTGATATCAAATGTTACCCTTTTTGATGGTGGTGTGTGGTTCCATAGGTTTTCACAAGTTGGACAAGCGGGTTGATTCCTTAATTCAAAACACTTTTAAAAAATATTTTTAAAAATAAAATACATAGAAATGGCTAGAAAACTTCAAGGCCCAAAATCCATTTTCACCTTACTTCCTGTCCTCCGGTATAACTGCAAAAAAGGAAAAAAATTAGACCTGTGCCCAGTTAAAGTTCTGTTAACATCTAGCACACAGTAGGTACTTTTGAACACTCACTGAGTCAAATTAATTTTAATGTACAAAATCCAGCAAAATAGTACATATAAACAGTAACAGTAAATGTTTTTTTAAGTAACCAAGCTCAAAAATACTGAATAAAAACAAATAAGTAGTTTATTTTCCCAGAGGAACAAAAAACACAGCACTAAAGAAAATCGGAAAGAACTGTACCCTCAGTGTGGAACACATGTTGCCTACTTCTGCCTACATATGTATAAAACATCCACCTCTGTCTCCACACGAAGGCTCACGTCTGTGACAAGACTACAGAAGTCTGTGTGAAAATTTATACTCCTTCAAAAGCTGTTCAATCACGATAGTCTAGCTTTTCTTTCAGGCCCTGCATAATTTTATTTCATGAAAAACTGTAATGGTTTTCTAACATTGTTTAGACACAGAACATAACTGCTCTGGAATATAATTATCTCTATAGGATATAAAGTTACAATATACAACTGTGTATGTGATGTTTAAGTTCTTTAAATTGCCAATGATTAACATTCATTAGGGCTAATAAATTCTACCAGCAAGACCAATGGCAGAAAGCATTCACCTGGTTCTCTCACCCAAGGTGACTGCCAGTTTATAATCTCCCTTCAGATTCTAAACATCAAAGTTCCTCCTCCTGATAGACTCATAAAGTGTTCCAGACTCTGAAAGTCCATCACCAAAAAGGGATGTGGGAAGAAACCAAGAGAAATTGTCTGAGAGCAGAAAATGAGGTAAATCTTCAACGGACTCCCCAGTGCAACTCACAGCCGTGACCTGGCAGAGGAAGAAGGCAGAGGATGTTCAGAGGCAGAGAAACTTAACATGGAAGCCTGCCTGAGAGAGCTGCAGAAACGAATGGCACTGCTTCAGCCTTCCAGAAACTGGATCCACTGGCAGCAGGCAGGAAGAAGCCAGGGAGAGGGTCACAGCAGTGGGAAATGCTTGCTTTCTCTGTTTCCTCCTCCAAGGGAGAGCACTGGTATTTCCTTGTAAGAGAAACTGCACTTCTTGATGAGTTAAGACAACCTAAAATAATCTTCGCTGAAGTCCAATTCATAAACACCCATTGGCAACCTCTAAAAAACAGAAATCATCTGGATGTGTGCAATCTGCAGGGCACACTTTATGATGATTACAGTCCAATCTAGCCACCTTTCTACACCAGATTTTAAAACTTCATAAAGGGCTGTCAAGATTTTCAAATAAAAAAGTCAAATATTTAAAAACCTTTATAAGCCAAAATTATAAATGTGCACATTTGTAAAATGAAGTGCCAAGTGTCTGGAAGATGGATGGGCTTCTCGGCCATTTTCATTTTCCTTGATCCTTAGCATTTAACCAGTGAGGGATAAGCTTGTGTATCCAAAACACTGGGAAACATTCATACTCATTTTTGTAGTATTTCTTATTCTTCTCAGGTTTTCAAAATGGAACTTACAACACTTTTCCTCTTTAAAAGAATGCCATTATAATTTGAATGTAAAATGCCTTCCCACTCACTACCCCCCCCACACACACACACACACATGGGCTTATGTGTTTTAACACTTGATCCCTAGCTGGTCCTGCTGTTAGGGAGGTGGGGTCTAAGTGGTAGAAGGGGGCACTGGGAGCTGGGGCCACTGAGGGTAACAGGACAAAGCTGTTTGCAATCAGGCTCTGTTTTCTGGTCTTCTGACATGTGAACATGCCCCATCATGCATGAGCCATAGTGGTCAGCGATCCCACGCCTTTCCCACCATGGTGGAATAGTAAGCCACAACCCTGTTTCTGTCATGTTGGATGCCACAATGAAGAGAAAAGAGTGACAGGCAGAGATGGTCAGTAGGGCACTGGATCTTTTTGTTTACTTACTTGATATTTAATTGCATGTAGGTATGTGTCTGGAGGTGGGTATGCACACAATAGACATCCTCTGCAGGTGCTAGAGGATGTCAGACACATGAGATTCTCTGCAGCTGGAGTTACAGTTAAAGTTGTAAGCCACCTGATGTGTGTATGTGTGTGTCTGTGGGGCGGGTGGCTCACAACTGCCTGTAACTCAAGCTGCAAGGATTCAATGCCCTCTTCAGACATACATGCTCACTCTCCTGATCTCTGTCTCTCTGCCTCTCTGTCTCTCTGTCTCTCTCTGTCTCTCTGTCTCTCTCTCTCTCTCTCTCTCATATACACATACACATAATTAAATAATAAAAGAAATCTTTCTTTTTTTTTAAAGATATAGGTAAATAAAATGTGACAGCAATTCTTTTACTTTTCTCTATGGCACTGCAGACCATCAAATAACTATGAGTGAGTTAAAGAAGACCAGGGAAGACACTTGAATAATGTGGACCTTAAAACCTAACTTAACCTTCCCTTCCTTTTTCCTCGCCCCCCCCCCCAAGATCTTACAATGTTCTCCTGGCCTGGAGCTAACTATATAAACCCTGTTGGCCTGGTTCCATGTGTCATGCTACCAAGGGAAAAGAAACCATGAAGGCAGTAAAGAATTCTAGAGACAAGCAGCAATTTGTGAAACAGGACACAGAGAACCCAGAATCTTCTGCCCAGTTTCAGGGACAGAAAGAATCCCTCATTAAGAACACAGCTTTGGGCTGGGAAGTCCCAGACTTCGTAACAGTGTCTTTGCTTAATATGAATGAGCCCTTCCAACTCCAGCACCATAGTAAGTAAGTAAAAAGAAAAATAAGCTTTAACTGGACCTGCTTACTAGGACAACATAAATGTACATAAAAAGCCATGAAACCCTCCACCCTACTCATGGCCTTGACTATAAACAAGTGAGCTAGTGAATCCTATCCCAAATGTTTCACCAAACAAAAGATTCTCTTAAGGGATCTTTGGAACCTTTAAGACAAAACATAGCAATACCAATTTCCAAGAAAAATATTTTCAATAATTCCTCAATTTTAAATACTTCCCATATAGAATTTAAATGAAAGAAAACGCTGAACAAAACTTGAGACCTTGTTCAAATATCTTCTCCACACAAACAAGGAATCGGGCTTAAGGAATGGTTGGTCATTTGCCCAACATGATGTGTCTGGAGGAGAGAAGGCAAACTTAGAGCTCCACCCTCTCTCGGCTACTGGCAACTTCTCTCCCTATCTTCGAATGACAACTGGCCAGCTTCTCACATGGTGAATTCTAACTCAGATGCCCTCTGCCTACACGTGAATGGGAAGAGCAACAGCCAATTCCAAACACCTCCCTGACAACCTCAACCTTCCGCTCCTAGAAGCACTCACCTAGACTATCAAGAAGGAAGGCAGTTGCCCACTTCGAGTTTAACTCAACTCTTTGTTGCCCTGGCTCCTGGGACATGTGACTGCAGGTGCTGATATGCCATGAGGAAGCCAGAGTGAGAAGTTACAATACTGGAGTCAGTTAGCGTCCTCAGAGCAGTAATGGCTGACTTTACCCACCCACTATGCGTTCCTTTAATCTTAATCATGAACAAGGAACGTGTTTCTCCTCTGGGTTTTCAATGTCATTGTCCCTGCAGGCCCCTCCCTGATCCGTGGCATGTTAGAAATTGCTGGATGCTTGGCTTCCTTCCATAAGGAATCATTGTTCTTGCACATGGGACAAGTGACATCCCTGGATCCAAGAGAACAACTTCAGAGGGACTGACACAATGGCCATGTTCTTTAAAACAAAAAGAATGGTCTGAGTCAAAATTCTGCTGAAAACCTCCAGGCACCACCCATCGAGGGGCAGCCCCAGCTTACTCACCAATCATAACTCGTTCTAGTCTCTTGGCATCGCCTGAGACAGCCTGTATCCTCACCTTAAGAGCACCATGCCCTCCATGTGAGGTGACTTCATTTCTCTTCATCCCTCTGACCTCAGCTAAAAGGCCCTTCAAATTTGTCTGCCCTAACCACAAAACTACATTTGGTGGTCCCTGCTTCCTATCTGGGGGTTTTGAGAAATTCCTAAGCAGAAATAAGAGCAACAACAATAATAATTCTGATATTATTAGCATGAAACTTTCACTCTTAAACTATACTGGTAAAGAATTAAATGTTGGGCTGGTGAGATGGCTCAGCGGGTAAGAGCACCTGACTGCTCTTCCGAAGGTGATAAGTTCAAATCCCAGCATCCACATGGTGGCTCACAACCATCCGTAATGAGATCTGACTCCCTCTTCTGGAGTGTCTGAAGACAGCTACAGTGTACTTACATATAATAAAAAAAAAGAATTAAATGTTACAAACTTCTACTTTTCAAAACCTCTTTTATTTCAAACATTCCAAAAACAGATCAATACTTCTGAAAACTAGGGTCTCTTTATTCCTTTCCCCAGGTTGGCTTGTAATGTGTGCCTGCTGCAGAAAACAAAGGGAAAAATGAGCAAGCCTTCTGGTCAAACTAAACCAGACTCTATGACGTCCCACCTGCCGGACCTCAGGCAATCCCACTGCCTTCTCCGGTCCACTCCTTCTTAGAAAAACAATGATGTCTACCTCAGAATTCACAAGACTTATAACTGGAAGCCAACGTGTGCATTCCTAAGTACCATAACTGCCATTCTGCAATTCTGTCTGACCATCTAATGATACAGATCTTTGCATCCCTATGTAAACTCCACAAGCATAAAGGAGCTTTAGGTGTTTTCCCTGTCACTAACCCTGATTATTAGCGAAGAATCTACCATACAAAACAAGCACTCAAGACACGGTTTAAAGATGAATGGATTAATATGGAGATGGGGTGATGGCTCAGCTGATACACTATCTCCTCTGCAAGCATAAGATATGAATTTAGATCCCAAACACCCACGTAAAAGGGCAGGTGTGATGGAGTGTGCAACTGGGATGCCAACCCTGGAGTATGGAGACAGGCTAATCCCCAGAGATCACTGCTAGTTTAGCCAATCAGTGAGTTCTGGGCTCAGTGAGATTCTATCTCAAAAAATAAGGTCAACAAAAAAACAGACCTTTGGCTTCCACAGATACATTTATATGATACACAATGATATGCATTCACACATATGCTACACACATACCTACAGGCACACATCAACACTTCTTAGAAGACAGAGTGCAATATGGAATGGATTCTCTACACATCCATTGTCAGGTTTTCACCAGATTTTCTGCAGCATGTAGTATATTTCTGGCTGTCATATTTGTGTGGCCTACTGTTCTCACATGGAATGCAATATTCTTTGACAACAAGTCAATCACAGAACTCACAGACACTTTAAAAATCAAAAGTCTAGTCAGTGTGTCTTATTTATACTGGTTTCATATCACTACTATCAGATATTTCGTGATATTAAAAGAACTGAGAGTATTCAATCAACACTGCCCTACACAAATGGGAGACACAATTCATATGGGTGACGTGTCAGAGCAACTTCCTAAGAAGCAAATGTCGCTTGGGAAATCTCTACGTTATTAATCTAAATTCTCGATACCTCCCTCCAACTCAGATTCTATTCCAATTTGATTTTTCTTCTAGGCATGTTTATAAATGCTTTACATGCAGTAAATAATTTCACCTCACCTAATAAACCGACAAATTGGGTAACATCATCCACAATTTACAGAGGAAGAACAAAAGCTGAACTCTATCTGTACTTGTCATATATACTTTCCTTTGTAAGCCAAGTTGTGGTGCCCCCTTCCCACTCTGGGTGTGTGTGTGTGTGTGTGTGTGTGTGTGTGTGTGTGTGTGTTGCTTCACATCTACTTAGCAGAAACAAGCACATGCAAAGCACAGCTACAGTACCACATTTTAACTATGAGACTTACAACTCTTGCCAAGAAACACACATTTAGGTTGGTAGAAGTTTTAGAAGAATTGGTGTCTAAACTTGTATGGTTTTTTTTCTCCAGCACTGCCAGTTTTGAGACTTACTCTAACAGAATAAAGCTTTCAACCCAGGAAGTCTTCAGTAAACTGCAGCAGCACCCACCCCGCCTAGTTAAGAATCCTGGCACTAGAAATCTATCTCACCCCTCAGCAGGTGGCAAGGCATAATCACTTTCATCTGGTTATAACACAGGGTGGAGAGTTTAATCTCTGAACTCTACAGGGATTGGTCTTAGCAGCTTTAGAAATTGCCTCTCACACTGTGAATGCACCTCACAGCAAGATGACCCGGCTAATGGGTCCCAGATTAGGATTTGGGGGGACCAAAGGCACAGATCCCCCCTCCCTAATTTCTTTTCCTTTGTAGGCCAAGTGTGTGGTCACTCAAGGTATCCTCATGACCCTGCTTTCAAAAACAATTTGTTCTGATTTGAACAAAGAAATCCAGGTCACATTTTAAAGTTGGAATGAATGTGTTTAGGATGTACAGATCATCAGTAACACAAAAGTGTACAAGCAGGTTCAATAGAAGCCCCAAAAATAATATGTTCATGAATGAAAAATAATCTCATATTTAACCTTGATTCTTCAGAAACTTTGGCTAAGATATTTCTTCCAGGAAAAAAAAAAGTCTAGGAAAACCAATTTGAGAATGTAATTTAACGTTTCATTTCTTACGAAGTTCAATTCTGCTCAGTCATTTTCTCCTAGGTTCTAAATGAACTCTCACAAGATCACGAGGAATGAAAATTAAATACTTACAGTCATGTCTGAAGGCTCATATGTGTAACTCCAACACTGGAGAGGCCAAGGCCAATCTGGACTACACACAGCAAGGTGCCCAGAAATGGGTGGGGCGAGGCAGAGAGAGGAACAGGGATTGTGTTCATCAACCGCTCAACTAAAATCATCATTAAAATTGAGATTCGCAAATCCCATAAAGTACAGCTGACTGAATTTTTTCACCTTTAAATAGAAGAGCCAGTCTCAAAGTCAAAAAATAACAACTCTAAAAATATAAAGGACAAAGAAATATATGGGAATGTTATTTTCTCTCCTTCTTCAGAAAAGCCCCTGGGCTGGCCACAGGATTCAGAGTATGAGAAAGCCACATATATTAACAACTACAACTCTTCAGATTATGTCACCTGGTTCAACGCATGCTTGGAGTATTTGGCTCTACCAAAATAATTTTATCATACCTTAATTTGCCTTCCACCTGGAAATGGGGGTCCTGAAGTGACAGCTGCAGGTGAGACTAGACTTCAGAAATGCAGTATTTAATGCATTTTAACACAGAACCAAGATGTCATGCGACATGAGCTTGCGCTACAGTGTCCTCGACGGCGTACACCACTGCAAATGCAGCCGACCGGGGCATCAGAGCCCAGCTATGCTGATTCTAGGGCCCCTAAGATCCACACCTCCCGTGATCATCACCTCCGCAGCCACACTGTAAGTGCAGACTCTTTCTACTCACCTTTTCAGCTTTCCGTACTTTATGATGAACAGGGTAGAAGTCTCAAAGCAGAGGGACACCAGCTCATGCAGATGCTAAGCGCTATGGAGTTCCACCCTGTCTTCTGTGGCTATCAAGCCAATGGTCCAGGCTACAAGATTTTTGTGCACTTAAATAAGAACTACATGATAAAAAATTATGCTGTACACAGGTTTTAGACTAACACATATTTTTAAACCATAACTGCTTGTTTGGAACTTTTTTGTGTGTGCACAGTTCTCTGCTAATAGATGTAGTCTAGATATCTCTTACTAGGAAAACGATCAAAGTAATGCAACTTACTAGCATGGCATGACGGCAGAGGTAGGATAGCTCCACACCCCAGGCCAGACTGTCCTACAGACTGAGTTCCTGCCCACCTGGGATTACATCATGAGTAGGATTTTGCCTCAAAGACATAAAAGCAAAAGGATTTATGCATAAGACCCAATCACCACAAAATAGGAAAGGGCCAGTTTATTTACAGATTTTGCCATTTTACACTTCAGAATGGATATTGTCTTCACATAGCTCAGGGCTTCTCTTAGGCAGCATAGTATTTTGGTTATTAAATAAACACTTATGGAATACTTGTCATATGCCATGTTTATGCTAGGTTTCGTGATTCAAATATAAATAAAACATGACTCCTACCCCAGGGGACACTCTTGATGGCTGAGACAGATACAAAGAAATACAAAAAGGCTATTGTGCTGGCCTATGAGTACCACAGATGTGGCTGCCACATATAATTTCTTACAGAGCACACATGAAGGAAAACTAGTAATTTTGCTAGTCTGTGGAGGTGAGTAACATAACTTAGCTCTTACATAAGTCCCTCCTTGTACAAAGGACTAATACAGAAAGGCCAGTCAAATGTACAGTTTCTAACACAGTGGACTAAATCTGGGTAATGTTCTTCTGTAAGACACTAGAAACGTATGGATTCTTTCTCCTAAACTCAAACAATAATTCTCCCCATGGTTTATATATGGAATATGTACCCGATGACAATCTCATTCGTTCTCAATACTGCTGCTCCTATCAAAACTTGTACTAGTTGAGTTGCTGGGGGCTCCATCTTCCAATGGTAAGTGTGAATTATGCTAAGTATTAATATAGTAAAGGCCACACTTTATCCCCCCCTCTTTACTGGCCTTATTGATATGTGATACTAAAATACAACTTGGTTTGCTCTAGATTAGAAATAAATTCCCTACATATAATATTAAGTTATAATATTTAATTAGCTACTTCATTAAATGACCACCTTTCTGAAGGGATTTATCAGGTCTGATTAATGCTTATGTGCAGATTACAAAAGAATTACATGTAAGCCTATTTTAAGTATGCATATACCCTTTATTTCTGGCAACAACCACTTCATTTCTTCTTATATCTATCACTATACGCCTATCTCCTAGGATCTAGCCTGTATTTCTCTGTCAGGGAGATGTACAAGAATGATTGGAAGATCCACCCAACTCTATAGCTCAGAGAAACATGACCTGTTGTGTGCAATTTGAATTGAGAAGCTTTTGCAAACTACTTAGTCAACAGTCACTATATATATATATATATATATATATATATATATATATATATATATATATATATACACACACATGCATGCATATAATCACAATCCCACCACCAGACTTATAAAAGTCATCAAAAAGTGCTGGAGTGTTCCGCAGACCTCCTTCCCAATATCTGTAGGTACACTCTCAAAATTCTTGTCTTAAACAGCCATTGCTAATCCATCAATATTGATGAAGAATTGAAGTCTGTTTTCCATCTTTAATTTAGTCTACCCTCAGATAAGGAGCATGAAAGCAATGCCAAAGAAATTACAAAGATCAAAAAGCTAGTTGATGACAGTCTCAGTTGGAAAAACCCCAGATCTGTGCCTTCTGGTCCATACCACAGTGTCTACCGGAGTGCTTCTCATTTACCCTGACCTGTAGTGTTCCTTGATCTCTTCATGTCTATAGTGACAATTTGGATTTTCAATTTCTTAAAAAAAACACACACACAGTGAAATATTATAAGAATATTTTTCATTTTAATCCCAGGTGTGGGATACGGGGCCACTTCAGACTGTCCACAGCAGCTGACTATGATTTACCTTGTGCTCTAGCAGGGGCGTGATTTTGCCAGTGACAGATAATTTCTGCAATTATGTGATGTTTGAAATGTTGGGGACTTTTCAGAGAGAATATAAAGTGTAGAGCCTTGAGAGGCAGGGCAGGTTGTTGGTTGCTGTTAGCCATGGTTTGTAAGTAGTCATGTGCAAACAAGATACAACAAGAAGAAATTAGATATCCTGAAGGTGAAAATCAAACTTGGCCCAAGGAACTTGATGCCCTAGTCGGCAGGAAGAAGTCTAATGATAACGCTGCCCCCTCTCCCCTCTATTCTTTTTTCTTTCCTATCTAGTGTTAGGAGGCTGAAAGGCTGGAAGAAATAGGATGGGGAAGGGTGAAAGAAAAAAAAAGAAGCCACAAAGTAGCTAACTCCAGCTACACGTCTCCATCCTTTAAGTCCTTACCAATTTCATTGTGGTAAATACCTATGTCTCCAATTATTTTGCTTTTAGAGAATGTCAATGTCCCTGGCATTAAAATGGAAGGAACTTACTGTCCTTTCATATATGTGCAGGTACTGACTGCCAACATCACCCAGCATTTCCCCCAAGCCATTAGCGATGACTTGGAAGCTTTCACAATACTCTTATTTTAAACAAAAACAGAGAAAAAAAATTGTTACAGTTGGAAGACTCAGGCAGAAAAATAAAAGAGTTCTGGGCTAACTTGTAACACACAGAGATTGTTTAATATGATGAAAAATAACTGCCGGGTCTGTATCTTTCCAAACTGGCACACCTGTGATACACTCCACACAATGAGTAGAGCAGTGCTCCCGATGCCTTGTTTGAAACCCAGAAAAGACCAAGTCTGAAAATCCTTAAACAATGAAATTAAAAAATGTATCCAAAAAGATAAAATCCTCCAAAGTAAAATGTTAATGAACAAACTTACATGCAAGATAAGTATTCTTTGCAAGAGACGTATTTCTCACATTTATTTCTGTGAAACATTCCTTAATGTATGTACTTTTAGAAAATTTGAAAGTGTTTAACTTCCAGTTTGATTATTTTAACATATTAACCTATGCTGGTTATTTTGGTTTTCTGTTTTGTTTTTTAATTCTTATATATTGTGTGCCTGCTAAACTACTACAAAATTTCTCACTAAAACAAACTGGTATCACAACCCTCAGAATAACTCCTATAAATGTAAGTCTGATATTTCTGTACCCATGATAAAGACAAGAAACTATCTCTTGTATCAGGCAAACGTCATATTCATTTTCATGCACATTATCTCAAAAAACTCAAGCATATTTTATGCCTGTTTTATAGAAAGGAGAAATACGGTTCAAAAGGCGGAAGACATCAAAATCAGAGTAAGAGTTGAGGAAGGGGTATAACGGGGGCAGGGAACATACGAGAATTAAATAGTACTAGTGATGCTATACTGCAAGATGATCCAATTTTGAGGCCCTTGGTCTTGCAAAGATCATATGTCCCAGTACAGGGGAGCGCTAGGGCCAGGAAGTAGGAGTGGGTGGGTTAGGGAGCAGGGTAGGGGAGGGTATAGGGGACTTTCGGGGTAGCATTTGAAATGTAAATGAAGAAAATATCTAATTAAAAAAAGAAAAAATGATCCAATTTATGGTGTATAATTATGTACTTATGATAACTAATTGGATATATAATCCAGGGGAAGGACAGACATTTAGGAAGTCCTGTACCATTCCAACCTTCGGATGGGCGTGAACTTATTTCAAAATTAAAGTTAATTTTCTTAAGACACAATAATGTGGACATATAACATTACTTAGTGAATTATATACTTTAAAGACAGATAAAACAATGCCCTCAACACTCTACCTTTCTCAATAGTAGAATTAATATTCAAATTCAGATCTTTGTTAGCTCCAAAGTTATCATTTCCCTTACTGTAAAACCAAAGGTAACAGTACAGAGATATCTCTTAAAATCATTATAAATCTCTTCACTAATACACACATTTACATTCCCTTTCAGAAATAAACTCTATTAAATAAATGTTTTTTATAAAGATTTACTTATTTATTTCATATATATGAGTGCTCTGTCTTCATGCACACCAGAAGAGGGAATCATATCCCATTATAGATGATTGTGAGCCCCCATGTGGTTACTGGGAATTGAACTCAAGACCTCTAGAAAAGAAGCCAGTGATCTTAACCACTGAACCATCTCTTCAGCCCAACCAAATGTGTTTTAATTGGAAACTCTAAAGTCTATGTTCTATTCATCAATCTTTAACAACTGTTTTTATGTATGCAAATAAGATGTCATTATTTTTAAAACTTGTAATGTGTAAGAACATCCAAATGTAAGCAACTGAAGAAAAATTTATTCATACAAAAATGTCCATTATTTCTTTAATTGTAAAATAAAAATATATTCAAATTTTAAAAAAATCTCTGTGCTACATAAGTTCAGGAAATAAACAAACCAAAAGCAAAAAAAACCAAAAACAAACAAAAAACAAAAAACAAACAAAGCAAAACAAATTAAAAAATGACCACTCCTTTAATCCCAGCACTTGGGAGGCAGAGGAAGGCAGATTTCTGAGTTCGAGGCCAGCCTGGTCTACAGAGTGAGTTCCAGGACATCCAGGGCTACACAGAGAAACCCTGTCTCAAAAATCAAACAAACAAACAAAAAGTTCAGGACATAAGACAACTGTGTGTGTAAGCCAGTGATTCACAATCTGTGTGTCATAACCCCAAAGAAACCAGAAGAAAACAGAAATATTTACATTACAATTTATAACAGTAGCAAAATTACAGTTATGAAGTAGCAAGGAGAATTCTTTTATGGTTAGGGGTCACCACAACATGAGAAAATGTACTATAGGGCCACAGAAAGGTTGAGAATCACTGATGTAAGGGGAGATCCTAAATACAGTATCACTTATTTCTGAATGAATGAATTAAAAACAAATGGCAGAAACAAGCAAAAAAAAAAAAATAACCTTGTTCTCCCCAGTCACAACTGCAGAGCTGGTGGCACCAAGAAACAACGGTGACCGTGTGAAAAGTCTGCAGAGGGGGGATAGTTTTTATCAAGAAGTTATTTCACTACTTAAAAAAAAACATATTTATAGGTTAGCAATTTCTCATAATATTTTAAAATAAAAGCATGAGTTTTAGTGCACTTAATAACATGCTAATTTACCAAGCATTGACATATAATATGATTGGCATTTACGTAAGTCAGTATATCTGGGTTTGATTTGTTGGCTTATGACTAAATATTTTTAG
The DNA here is from genome assembly GCA_902729485.2 of Mus minutoides. Lineage (NCBI taxonomy): Eukaryota > Metazoa > Chordata > Mammalia > Rodentia > Muridae > Mus > Mus minutoides. The sequence continues at coordinate 820,324 of LR749840.1, forward strand.
TGTGCCAAGTATATAAAGTATCCATATGCCTTTACAAATCAGATTTACTCAAGAATGTTAGGAAGCAGAATTCAGAGTTCCACTTGTGAAGAAGCTTAAAGAAACAGAAACATTTCTTTTTAAGGGAAGGACTTTGTTAGGTAGAATTCTGAGGGAAACTCCTATTTTAACCAGTTAAGTTTGTATTTTCTTTAATCAGTTATCTGTCCAGGGATGCCAATGAGTGGGTCTTAGCAAATTCGCCATTGTACAAAGTCTTCTGGGCTCTGTACAAGTCTGTGTCATTAGTCTAACCAGCAGCAGGTCTCCCTAACTCAGTCATCTGTGACAAACAGAACATCTAGTAAGATTTCCAACTCCCTGTGGAGGACGAAGCATCCCCAGGTCAGCACCCTACACGCCTCAGCATTCCCAGCCCCTGGGACTTCAGTCGAATGACAAGGTTGCTCCCGTGATTAGCCACGCTGACATCTAGCTTTCCACAGAGCTGCTGGGGATTCACAGTTTGAAACTTAGCTTCCTCTCATGTAGTCTACCAGCTGTGAATTCTAATCTTCTCACTTAACTTAGTATCAAACATATCTGCCATTAATTTGACCGATACTACAAAAAGAATGGCTAACAGAAATGGATTGGAAATGAGTAAAGCCCTTTCCATTATTTTAATTTGGCCATCTAACTATTTCTAATGTATAAACTACTATAGATTATTAGGTAGAAATCCTTGGGGGTTCAATTTTCAAGATGGAAATTATTTTAGGACTACAAATTTCACACTGCAGGACATAGTATGTAAGTCCAATGCCTCTGTACTACTGCTGACCTGAAGACCAAAAACAAGGCTAACCTTTTAAATGCGGCATGAAATCTAGAGACAGTTATGTCTGAGACAATAATTTAAGAACTTTACTTAGGGGTTTGGGGGAAGGGCTTAGATGGTAAAGCACTTGTCTTGAAAGTTTGAAGACCTAAAACTGGCAGGTTTCATATCACATGCTGGTATCCCCAGTGTTGGAGAGACAGAGACAAGAGAATCTCTGGACCTTATTGGCCACCCAGGCTAGTCTAACTGTTGTCTTCTGGCCTCTACATATGTACACATACACATGCACACACACCCATTTGTGCACATGCACAACACACCCATATACAGTTATTTTATTTTTAACTACAGCAAAAGAATGATAGCAAATAAAGATCATAAGACAAAACAGCATTGAATTTTAAGCAATTATCAGTAAGAGAATTGCAAAACCTTTTTCTGTGTGCAAAGCCCCAATGGCCTATTTATTAACAGTAAAAGTCTTTGAATCTTTCTCTTTAAAAATCTTTAATTGTCACGGATTCTGTGGTGTATTCCTTCCCAAGTGCTGACTGGAATCTCTTAAGTCCCCAGAGTACAGTCACCACGCAGTAAGGCACAATGCTAACCACCACAAACCATCACTAGCATTAACTGCTCCCAGTCTTAAGACTTTAATTTCTACGAGACTGCAGTTCAGAGACTTAGAACTGGTAACGTTCTCTTTCAGCAGGCATGGACAAGGATCACATATTTTCATACATGCTTGTGCACTTAACAAGCATTTACTGTTCTCGTCACAAGCATGTCCAAGACAGAGTTTCTAAATTAGTCTGTGAAAACTCTTCTCAGAGCATTTTCATAGAATATGTGTCAAGTCATTGTCAACCATGAAGATTAAGTGACCAGCATGCCATCCAGTCTCTCCTACAGGTAATCTTTGAAAAAACTTCAAGGGAAAATAAATTCTGAAAAACTCACCTCTCACACTGAGCTGTCAGTTTCCAATTCAGAGATGAAACAGCAAAGTCAGCTGACACAGTGTATAATTATCAGCAAAGGCAGATGTGTGTCAGCTCAACTACAAGTTTTTTCACTGCTAACACTTTTTCCTCAGACTCAGAAAGACTTATGGTATGTATTCACTTATATGTGGGTATTAGCTGTTAAGTCAACGATAACCAAGCTACAATCTGTAGAACCACAGAGGCTCAGTGCCTTTGTCAGCCATCATCTGAGACGCTTCCTCCTGCAGCAGATGGGAACAGACTTTACACAGAGAGTGAGAGATATTGGAACCCTCAACCCTAAACGTAATGTCTCCATCAAATCCTCCATCAATCCTAAATGGATGTCTTCCCCTCTGGGTTCAGGGAACCTGGGGTTAAAGAAGGTGTTAAAGAGTGTAAGAGCCAGAGGGGATGGAGGACACCAAGGAAAAGGCATGCTCTAAATCAGCTGAGCCAAGCCCCTAGGAACTCACAGAGACTGAGTAGCATGAGCTTAGGGCTTACTCAGACCTGCAGGACGTCCTCTGCGAACATGTTATGGATTCTAGGTTAGTGATCTGAGGGGACTCCTGAGGGTATGAACAAGTGCATCTGATTCTTGAGCCATCTCTTAGACCTTCTCCATCTGTGGTTTTGTCATAGCCAACTCAGATGCAATGATTTATCTTACTATATATCTCTTAGAATCCTATCTTTTTCTAAGGAGACTGAAAAGGAATGGATGTAGGGAGGAACTGAGAGAAGCAGAGGGAGGGGAAACCCTGATTAGGATATATTATGCAAGAAAAGAATCTATTCTCAATAAAAGGAAAAAAAAAACCTTCCCTCTGAACATATACTATTTTTGCAAAGCATAGAGTATATGGTATGTTTTAAACAGTGTACACTGTGCACAGTTAAGCTGCTCTGTGGTAAGAAAAAAAAAGTTAATTTCTATAGCAGGTCCTTCAGATAAAGCTAAAAGTTAAAACACATGCTATGGGAGGTCGACATCCAATTACTAGAAGCAAGCATGCGAGAGATATAATTAGTTACGACACTAGGACAGGCGTGCATGTTTCAACACACACAGTTCAGAAAAACGCTTTGGCACTGTATGACAGAGGACTTAAACCAAGGACTCAAAGAAAGGTTATGGAGTGTGTATATACTTTTTATTATTATTACCTAAAACTTGCCACACCAAATTATTTCTTTTAAGTTATAAGCATATTTGATTTGTATAAACATCTCTTTAAAGACTTCTCAGGAGAAATGAAAAAAAAAAAAAAAAGAGCCCTTCTCCTCTCTTTCTCTAAGCCTTCCACATTAAAGAAGTTTACGTAATAAAATTCATTTGACAGAAAAAGAACAGGACGGGTGGGATTGTTCAATGGACAGAGGCGCCTGCCACCAAGGTTGACAATCTGAGTTTGAGGCCTGAGACCCGCATGGTTGAAGGAAAAAAAAATAATTGACTTCCATGTACACGCACGTGCATATGCACTTGCGCATGCACACACTAAATTTAAATAGAGGGAAAATATGTATCTTCCAAAGAAGTTGCACCATGACAAAATGCATTTAGAAATTCTGATAAAATCCTGAAATCTAATTACAGACTTCTCAATCATGAATAAATCAAATTCCTGAAAAATAAAACACATGGGACAACATGACAATGTTGACAAAGTGCGTCTGAGAGATATAAAGCTATCTGCCCCTCAAACCAAAACAACTGTGCAATAAATAAATAAATATAAATGGAACGTGATTCTATCAAAAAAAAAAAAAAAGAGTAGCCGGGCATGGTGGCGCATGCCTTTAATCCCAGCACTCGGGAGGGAGGCAGAGGCAGGCGGATTTCTGAGTTCGAGGCCAGCCTGGTCTACAAAGTGAGTTCCAGGACAGCCAGGGCTATAAAGAGAAACCCTGTCTCGAAAAAAAAAAAAAAAAAAAAAAAAAAAAAAAAAAAAAAGGAGTAGTAAACCATGACCGGTTAGATTTTATCCAATAATAAAATCGTAACATTAAAAAGATGTTAAAAGTCAGACTGTAGCTTTGTGCTGCTGAAGTAGCTGCAAGCTACCCACAGGAGGCTGGCCAGGCAGGCTAGCTAAGCGGTGAGCTCCAGGGTTAGTAAGAGACCTTGTCTCAACAACTAAAGCCCCAGATGACACCATGTGGCCTCCACACTTGAGCACACAGGCATAGGCATCAACATTCTCAGATCACCTACCACTCATAAACAATGCCTCCTTCTTGAGAATGTTAGCAGATATGTTTGTTTAGTTGATAACATTAGTACTAATACATAAATTCTAAGCAAAAAGTTCCAAAATGAGAAGGTGAAAACACACACACACGACACAAAGCAGATTTCAAACATGACAGCTTCAGACTTCCTGAAACCCTACTGTACTCAACCTGCAAATGAAATTCCATAGATGATGTCAGGTGCAGTGAAGAGGAGGTACGCTGAATGGATGCTAGACACATAAAGCTTGTAATTAAGTGCATTCTCGAGTATAATAACCCATCCTGGACCAAGATAAAACATTCGGAACTTATTCAATGTAAAGCAGTTAGACCCTATACTCCCACAGGAATACAGCACATGACAATGAATTATGAACTAAATCCCATCTTGTAGGCCAAATGGTCCATGAAGTCAGCACACATGGTCCCTCCAAAGACACTGTTAATTATGCCCTCAGGTTTTGGTCCAGCAGAGCCTACCATCTTAAAATAAGGCCTGCAGAGATTCCTCTTTTCCATCACAGAACTATGTAAGAAGCCTATTATGTAAGTTTTACAAAAGACTGAGATTAGGCTAAAAGAAGACATGTAGTAGATTACAGATAACAAGAAAAAAACAGTACTAATGAGTACTTCCAACACAAGTACCTCAGAATTTTTATAGATCCACAAGTTCCAATATTTCAGATAAAGCTGGAGAGAAAGAAATGATTGAGCTATCACCCCACCCCACCTTAAAAATCTACCCATTTTCTGGGAAGAATGTGACTCGAAAGAAGTGTGAATTCTGAAAATTGTTTTTCTCTTGTATATAAAATGATTCTAAGATCTGCAGATTCCATGCAAAATTAGTATTTTCTACTATTAAGAGAGATAGTGGGATGAAGCAGAAGAAAGTTTAACAGCATAATTTAGCCAAAATCACCCTAACTAATAAAAATGCTTTTCCTTTTGAGGCAATGTCTCACACTGGTCCAATCTGTCCCAGAACTCACGCTAGAGTCCAGAGTGACTTCAAAATACTGGTGATCCCTGTGCCTCAGCCCCAGAATGCTCAAATTACAAAAACAAACCACCACATACATCAATAATTCTTTCCTTAATTGATACCCAAGAAGTCATAAAAAGAAAAGGTTTATGTTCTATCAAACACAATTTACAGGAGCTAAAATATACATGATAAGCATGTATATGTATACATAGTAAGTTAACTTTTAAAATCAAGGGAAATGGCTCAGGGGGTAAACTGCTTGTTACGTAAACATGAGAACCTGGACTTAGGTCCTCAGTATCCACATAATCACTCGATATGACAGTACACATCTATAATCCAAAGGCTGAGAGGTAGAGGCAGAGCTGGCCTGGTGTTTGCTGGCTAGCCTTCATAGCCAACTGGTGAGCTTCAAGTTCAGCAAAAGACCCCATCTCCCAAAGAGAAGCAACAGAGGAAGACTGGGTGCTACTCTCTGGCCTCCACATGCACAGAACAGGCATGGGTACCTATATGCATGGGCATGCGCGCACACACACACACACACACACACACACACACACACACACACACACAGAGTCCACATGTATCAAAGTACAAACAATAAAAACTGTAATAACTATCCTCCATTTTGATATGAGTGGAGTATCAGTATAAAAGTCAGCCTCAGAAGTATTTGAACAAATTTGTGCTTCCCCAGCTTTTACCCGTTCTAATGTCACGAGTATTTGTTTATGCACAACACACAGATTTGCTCGACCAAGAGAAAATATACAATGTATGTTTATACGTCAGCTTTTACTTTGAGCCTAAAAGCTCTCTCTAAAACTGTTTAATGTCACAGGTACCCTGCCATCTCACATTCCGCTTAAAATTTTTCTTAGCTATGTGTGGTCACACACACCCACAATGACAACCCTTGGGAAAGTGAATCAGGACTAAGCTGGAAACCAGCCTCAAATACTCAGCAAGACCTTGTCCCTGTATTCTCTTCAGAAGCTTCCATGGGTGATGGAGAATAGTATACTTACTCTGAATTGATCAAATCAACCCTAAAGTAGAACTTTCAGTGATCTGGCACATGGAGTTGGTTATGCAAGTCTATAAAATAACAAGCTGGTCAATAGAAAGATTCTCCAAGCATACACGTATGTATACGTTATTCTTTATCTGTATAAAACCTCATATCAATTCTTACACAGCTGTGTTTTCTTTCTTATTCTGTAAATAGATTTAAAGATCTAAAATTTGTAGGGGGAAGAAGCTACCATCAATGCTGTCACCACAGGACACTTCTAACAGTATGCTTGCTCAAATGTCTGACTCACCATTTATAACTAGTTTTAGGGTCAACTTATTAATTGAATTCAAAAACTTAATTTTGCCTTTTTTGATCAAAAATGGAATTATATTACTTGATCACCAACCAGACATCATGTTATCCAATGATTCAGAAAGCCAAACCTTAGGTCACAAAAATCTTGATAGCATTACAAGAATTATACATGGGGTGTCTAAAACCAATTCTGAATGAAGAGCTCTAAGGCAGGCATTTAAAGCTATGGCACCATTATTTCATGATTTTCCATGATAACTAATTTATCAAGAATAGTGTCTATTTCTGCTTTTTTGTACTTTTTGATTTTTCCTAGAGTATTTAGTAATACATTAATTACTTTAATAGTTCATTCAGGTTTGTGGATCTTACCAAATACCACATTAAAGTGCTTCAAAGGTTACAATTTTTTTCTTTTTGAGACAGAATCTCATGTGCACAGACTAGTCTTGAACCCATGATACCCTTGAACTCCTTCCTGATCCTCCTCCCTCTATCTCCTGAATACTATAATTATACTGTTTTGGTTGTGCTGTCGGGGGAGGGGAGTCAAACCCAGAACTTTGCATATGTTAGGTGAGCTCTCTACCACGGAGCTACTCAAGGCTGTATTATACAATTTTATCTCACTTAAGAGGTTAAAGTCTGTGTATAACCATACTTCCAGTATTACAAAAAAATCATCTATTTTCTTGTATCTTCAAAATTATAACTGTAATTGCAGAGTGTCAGTAAAAGTCACAACATTAAACTGTATGTGTCTTATATCCCAATAAAGTTATTTCTAGAAATGTCAGTCATAGAAACAAACAAACAAAAAAAAAACTGAGTCTAAGCTATTCAAAATGATGGGAAAATTAATGAAGAAGATGGAAAGATCTCTCATGCTCATGGACTGGCCGGATTAATATAGTAAAAATGGCCATCTTGCCGAAAGCAATCTACAGATTCAATGCAATCCCCATCAAAATTCCAACTCAATTCTTTACAGAGTTAGAAAATGCAATTCTCAAACTCATTTGGAATAATAATAATTAAAAAAAAAAAACAGGATAGAGAAAACTATTGTCAGCAATAAAAGAAGTTCCGGGGGAATCACCATCCCTGACCTCAAGCTGTATTACAGAGCAATAGTGATAAAAAAAAAAAAAACAACCCCCCCCCCCAACTGTATGGTATTGATGCAGGGACAGGCAGGAAGAGCAATGGTATAGAATTGAAGACTAAGAAATGAACCCACACCTATGGCCACTTGATCTTTGACAAAGGAGCTAAAATCATGGGTAGGGGGCAGCATTTTAAATAAATGGTACTGGTTCAACTGGAGGTCAGCATGTAGTCAAAAGCAAATTGACCCATTCTTATCTCCTTGTACAAAGCTCAAATCCAAGTGGATAATGGACCTCCACATAAAACCAGATACACTGAAACTTATAGCCGAGAAAGTGGGGAAAAGCCTCGAACACATGGGCACAGGGGAAAAGTTCCTGGACAGAACACCAATGGCTTATGCTCTAAAATCAAGAATAGACAAATGGGACCTCATAAAACTGCAAAGCTTCTGTAAGACAAAGGACACTGTCAATAGAACAAAAGGGCAACCAACAGATTGGGAAAAGATCTTTACCAACCCTACATTGACAGAGGGCTAATATCCAAAATATACAAAGAACTCAAGAAGTTAGACTACAGAGAATCAAATAACCCTATTAAAAATAGGGTACAGAGCTAAACAAAGAATTCTCACCAAAGGAATACCAGATGGCTGAGAAGCACCTAAAGAAATGTTCAACACCCTTAATCATCAGGGAAATGCAAGTCAAAACAATCCTGAAATTCCACCTCACACCAATCAGAATAGCTAAAGATAGATAAAAAAGATACAAAACTCAGGGGACAGCAGATGCTGGCGAGGATGTAGAGAAAGAGGAACACTCCTCCATTGCTGGTGGCATTTCAAGCTAGTACAACCACTCTGGAAATCAGTTTAGCAGTTCCTTAGAAAATTGGACATAGTACTAACTGAGGACCCAGCTATACCACTTCTGGGCGTATACCCAGAAGATGCTCCACTATGTAATAAAGATACATGCTCCACTATGTTCATAGGAGCCTTATAATAGCCAGAAGCTGGAAAAACCCAGCTGTTCCTCAACAGAGGAATGGACACAGAAAATGTGGTACATTTATACAATGGAGTACTGCTTAGCTATTAAAAATGATGAATTCATGAAGTTCTTATACAAATGGATCAAATTAGAAAATATCATCCCGAGTGAGGTAACCCAACCACAAAAGAACATGCATTGTATGTACTCGCTGATAAGTGGATGTTAGCCCGAAAGCTCGGAACACCCAAGATACAATTTACAGACCACATGAAGCCCAAGAAGAAGGAAGACCAAAGTGTGGGTGCTTCATGATGGAATTTTTAAATGTCACACCCAACAAACACAGGACTCAGGCATTGCACATGATGTGTCCTAGGGTAGGACGGTGGCAGCAAAAGCTGTGAATGACAGGAGGGCGGGTATACTTGATGAGACCTGTGCAGCAGAATTCAGAGGACAGAAGAGGAAGATGGGGGCAGGGGATGTCCTGAGAATTAGATGCTGGAAATGATCAGGGGTTGGTGTTGGGGTTGGGTCTGTTTAATGATAGATCAATCAACTGATTCCGAGGCCTACAGTATCTAAGCATGGGGCTCTCAGAGCAGGCTAGATCTCAGCTCTTCAACAAACCTTTCTTCTTATATATCCATCGTTGTTCCATACCACCTTTGCCATGTCTTCATTCTCCTTCCACCCCTCCCCACTTAATCCTCTATTTAGACCACAAATCTCCAAATGTAAATTTTTAAACGTGAGAAACTTAGAATGAGTGCTCTTAAAATTGCACACTACTAGCTGGGCGGGCGTGGTGGCGCACGCCTTTTATCCCAGCAGAGGCAGGCGGATTTCTGAGTTCGAGGCCATCCTGGTCTACAAAGTGAGTTCCAGGACAGCCAGGGCTACATAGAGAAACTCTGTCTCGAAAAACAAAACAAAACAAAAATGTGCACTACTGAAAACTGAGACCAAAGTTGAGACTGTACATAGGAAAGCAGTGAGAACTGGTGGCCCCACCAACTGCTGTCCTACTGGTTGCTATCAAGTAGATGTTGAGAGTCTTACTATCATTATACCTTCTTGTCTCATAACAAGTCTGTCTCCATAAAGTGTTCATGAAGGAACAAAGGACTGAAAACTCAAAATAAGTATCGATAAAAAGTCAGTGCTAGTATCAAATGACAGAGAATGGCTTTCACATCTCTTGTTCATCATAAACAGTGCATTGGAAGTCAGGTATCACATAGTATGCAATACTATTAAGAATCTTTATTAAGTATCTTATATTGGCCCAAACTTAAGAGAAAAGAGAAGCAGGAAACAAAAGAGGACCACAGCTCACACCAACACCAAAAGCAATTCACTCTTCCTATTAGGTCAGTGTCACACATCATGGTTTTGAGATAGATGGTTTACTCCAGTATTTTGTAACTAGACCCAAGCCCTTTCTTTAAATGATGTAGCTCCTTCTTCCCTAAGCCTGCAGTCTTTGCCTCTGGCCCATCTCCACGGTCACCTACCCCACATTAACACCATGCTACACATAAGGACGCAGCATGCAACATTCCCCAAGAAATTTAAATGAGTAAAGTGAGCGCTGCTATTCTCATCAAACCCCTCAAAAACTGGAATGGATGCAGCCACTTCTGTAAGGAGCTTCCTGGACACCTGCTTGGGAATACTAATATGTATTAAAAAGATAAGGAATAAAGTTAAGTTATACAGAAATGGGAAGCAGGAAAAAAGCAAGGGGTAAAGGCTGTTGGGATTCTTTACCTAGGTGCTCAGCCTAGGAGAGGGGCCAGAGTCGCCCTAGAATCAACACAATCAAATCTCTCCCTATCTGAGAGGAAGCACTCAAGACCCATCTGTAATGTTCTCTGATCAAATTCCAGAGCAACAAAGTAACGAGCTACATTCGGATAATTTGATATCGACCTAAATCAGGCTGCAAAGGACATATCAAGACCATCTACAGGAACACAGAGATGTTTGCCTGCATAAGATATACTGTCTTACACGCTGTGTGTATGTGTATGTGTGTGTGTGTGTGTGTGTGTGTGTGTGTGCGCGCGCGTGCGCGTGTGAGTGTGCATACGCACTTATTACTCCTACCTCACACACACACACACAGGTCTGTGTGATTATTATTTTCAGTCTTCACATTCACCTGTGTGTATGTGTGTGTGTATGTACGTGTACACACACACACACACACACACACACACACACACTACTCTTATCCCTCACATCCACAGGTATGGATGCTCCTTACTCCCACACAAACATGCATAAAGTTGTGTGTGTATGTGTGTGTGTGTGTGCGTACATGTGTGTGTAACCCTGTGTGTTACTCCTACCTCAGTCAGTGGGGAAAAAAGAAAGATAACCTAATAAAGGAAAGGTTGCTTTGAAAATAACATTGAAAAAAAATTGTTTTTCAAGGTGTAGCATAGAAGACCAAAGGCTGTTTTTACACTTTGGTTATTCTTTCATTTTATTTATCCTGTACTGCATTTTGTGTTGCTTAATTTTAGGGTTTTAACTTCTACTTTACACATAAGACCTTGAACACCAAATTTTTCATATCATAAAAACTCCAAAGTTTGACAAATTTTACCTTCTAAAATAAAAAAAGGAAATGTAGCCTGAAGTGGTGGTGTTCATACTGCAGTAGACAACAAGGGTCAGAAAACCCAAGTGAGTCTTGGCTACATAACAACTTTGTAGCCAGCCTGAGATACCAGCACCCCTCACTTGCACCCCCCGCCCACCCAGACCCCACCCTGCTCTGTCTCAAAACAAAACAAGACTAAAAATGCATAAATGTTAAGTTCTACTTTGCAAAACAAAGCAACTAGAACTCACTCACCTGGGAGGATGTAGAACTTAAACATAAAAAACCTCACAAAGTTTAAGAGCTTTTCTTATTTTAATCAATCAGTACTGGACTGTCTAAGGCAGTGTTTTTCAACCTTCCTAATGCTGCCACCTTTTAATATAGCACCTCTTAATTGTGCTGACGCCCAACTATAAAATTATTTTTATTCCTATTTTAAAAAAAATTTGCTACTGTACATTTTTATTTTTTCATTCTTTCATACAATTATATCCCTAATTCAGTTTCCCTTGTCCTCCAAGTCTTCCCCCCCACAACCTCCCCTCACCCCTAGATCTTTTCCTCCACTACAGGCCTCCCAGGGATATTAACACACAAAAAAGACTAGGCACCTCACTTCATTTTAGGTGGGACAAGGCAGCCCAGTAGGAGAAAATGGGTCCCCAAAGCAGGCAAACATGGCAAAGACAACTTCTCAAAAGATCAACCTATACACCCATAGAATATGTGCACAGAGCCTAGGTCAGACCCAGGAAGGCTCTGATTCCCACTTCAGTCTCCATGAGCCCTTGATGAGCCCTGGTTAGTTGACTCTGGTTTTTCTTGGGGGTGTTCGTGACCCCTCTGGCTCCTACGCTCCCCAACTTCCTCAGGACTCCCTGAGTCCAGTCTAACCTTTGGCTGTGGGACTCTACATCAGTTGCTGGATGAAGACTTTCTGCTGATGGTTGTGCTAGGCTCCAGGTTCTGGTCTACAGAGGATGGCCTAGGCAGCCATCAATGGCCCTTGGTATTGCGAAGATAATATGCCCCAGAACAGGGAAATGCCAGGGCCAGGAAGCGGGAGTGGGTGGGTTGGGGATCAGGGTCGGGGGAGGGTGTAGGGGGCTTTGGGGATAGCATTTGAAATGTAAATGAAGAAAATGTCTAATTAAAAAAAAAAGAATAATTTCATTGACGATTCATATTTAGTTCTATCCTGGGACTCTGGACTATCTAGTCTCTGTTCCTGGTCCTCCAGGCAGTGTCAGGGGTGGGCTTCCTCTCATAGCATGGGCCTCAAGATGGAGAGTGATTGGTTGGCCATATCCACAAGTACTGTGCCACCTTACAGGTAGGATAAATTATACATCGACATTTTGTGGCTGAGTTGATGCCCCTCTCCCTCCATCGGAAGCTTTGCCTGGTTACGGAAGACAGCTGGTTAAGGCTCTGTGTCCCTACGAGTCTTAGCCAGGGTCATCCTTGTAAGTTCCTTAGCCAGGGTCATCCTTGTGAGTTCCTTAGCCAGGGTCATCCTTGTAAGTTCCTTGGAGTTGCTACTGCACTAGGTTTCTACCTCACCCTTGTAATGCCACCCATTTCCAGCTCTCTCTCCTAGTACCCTCCATCCTCCCTCCACCAGACCTTTCATGTGCCAGTCCACTCTTCCTGGTTATGAGCTAGAATATACCTGATATGTGGGTTTCAGATATGTGACCTCTGTGAAAGGGTTGTTTAAACCCCAAAGGGGTCATGACACTCAGGCTGAGAACCACCAGTCTAAGGTCTCACATCATGTAAAACCCCCAGGGAGCTATTCTACATAGAGCAAACAGACATCCAACTGATGGCTCTTATAATCTGAGAGGAATAGAATGCTTGTCCCATGCCACTATGGATTTAGTACTAAGCATGAAAAAAAAATTTATAATACTGTCATATCAGTACTTCAAAAATACAACTTTATAATACTACTAAAACATTTGGTGATCCACTCATTATTGATCTATGTCATGAATAAATATATTTGTCCATCCAAACTCTATCTCTCTTTCTTTTAGCCAACTCCTAGGCACAAGTCATCTTCTCACTGCAATCTTCAGGTAGCTGGGACCCCAGGAACACTTCCCAGCTTCTCACGGACACTCCTGCCACACATCTGTGCACACTCATACAAACTGTCTACCGCTGTGTCATTGAGTGGTTGCTCTTGGTGATCACACGTGCTACTGTGACCAATGACCAATAAACAGCTAAGTCTTTCCTATGATAATTTTCTGTTTGTTTGTTTCTCCAGACAGGGTTTCTCTATATAGCCTTGGCTGTCCTGGAACTCCCTCTATAGATCAGGCTGGCCTCAAACTTACAGAGATCCTCTGCCTCTGCCTCCCAAGCTCTGGCATTAAAGCATCAGGAGACTTATCACCCCAAGGGTCCACTGAAGCCACTAAGAGGAGACCGGAAGACAAGTGGCAATTACTGGCTACAATGATGATGGACTGAGGGTATGGGTTTGCTGTCTCTTTCTTTAGAGTAAGGTACCAACCACCTAAGAAATAAGGATGCATAACTCATCTCTTAAAGATATGAAGAATGTTTAAGAAGTGCACTCTCTGAGAAATGAATTTCACTCTTGCACAAGACGCTATTGTGAGTAAAACTGATGACGTTTAAACTTGGCTTGAGAGCTGGAAGAACTGCTGAGATTAAAAGTAAAGTCCACTGTTAATTTTATTTAGAGCTAATATGCCCTGGAGTGAGACTGTTTCCAAAGAAATCTGATGTTTTAGTCCAATCATTTTGAATAAGAGAGAAAACTTTTAACTTTCCTACTATATTTCTGGATGCAAACATGGCAGGTGTTGATAGAGTAAACTTCTCTAATCTGCTAATTACAGAATAAAAAAGATCAGAAGCCTTGGGACAGATTGTTGAGGGGCCTTTGTTTGCATAATTTACCGTTCTAGTCGGTGACATTCTTTACGTCCTCAAATATGATATCAATCCATAATTACACATGACTTTCTAAATCCAATATGGACATGACAAGATACACCAAGGACAGAAATATAACATTGCTAGTCCAATGAGAACAAATTATAAAATTTGACGTGGGTCAGTATGGAGTACTTATCCCCAGGAAAAGAAAAAAATATATAATCAAAGGTCATGTATCTGATAGATACAAAAATTTTTGTCATACCAATTTTATAAATTATTTTAAATTCATTACAGAATATCCACAGGGAAGAAAGTTAATCCTCAAATTATGTCATGAGGTATCACTTTAAATTGGCTAATTACTGTTTTCATGTGCAAACACTTGTGAGGGGAAAAACCCCACATTCTCTCCAAATATGAACGTGACCACTTGGCCACCTAATTAATAGCTGATGCCAAATAATGAAACTTTGTCTAAAATAACTGGCACAAAGCCAAAAACAGACAAAACAATTAAATAAGAATGGCCCGTCAGGATACTGGAAAAGCAATTATTCAAATAGAAATGAATACAGGTTTTATTAGTATGAATGAAAAGAAAATTAGATATTTTCTTTAAAATACTCCTTTTAACTCAAGTATGCTCTAACATCGCTGCCTCTGAATTAAGTTCCCTTTCCCCTGCTCACAGGCTTCTCTGACTCGGTGGCGGGAGGCTTTGAAAAATACACCTGGTAGACTGGAGACCAAGCTGTTTGCAAACACACCACGCCAGTTTTGAACACTGTATTTACTTAAAACTTAACTGAGCCAGTTATTTTAGGTTTGGATATCATAAAACAGTTTTCAGTTTTATCTCTGTTGGTGATGTTTTGTTCATGATGGAATGTCTAGAAGACAAATTTTCTCAATCATGTTTTTTTCTCCTTTCCTTTTGAGGTATTTATAAAACCAAAAACAATTATTTCTAGGTACTTAATTCCACCCTCCAGGGCATGAAGTGTGTCTGTTATCATACAGAACACCTAGATTGCTTTTAAACTCAATGATAATTAAGGAACATCAAAGTAAACCAAGCTGTTTCACAGGGAACCAGCACCTATCATCTTCTAGCTACTGAATGACATATTTCTTGTCCCCTGGAGTACCACCAAGAGTTGTTAGCTGGTTATTTTTCTTCCCCCCACCCCTAAACAATAGAATGTTCTTTCTTGACATAGCCTTTACTCTTTTAGGGATCAGATAAATCTAAGCTTTAATGGAAACCACTGAAGGCAAAGAAAGCAAGACCAGACACATGGAGCTACATAAGACTTAAAAGCTCCTATACAGACAAGGCAAAAGAAGCAACGAGAATTAGAGATAACCCAGGGAATGAGAGGGAAATATTTGTAAAGTAAATTTATCATATGACAGTAATATCCAAAATATATAAAGAACTCCTAAAACTCAAAAACTATCAAAACCTATGGAACCCAATCTTTTCTTTTTTTTTTTTTTTTTTTTTTTTTTTCCGGTTTTTCGAGACCCAATCTTTTTCTTTTCTTTTTTTGGTTTTTCGAGACAGGGTTTCTCTGTATAGCCCTGGCTGTCCTGGAACTCACTCTATAGACCAGGCTGGCCTCGAACTCAGAAATCCGCCTGCCTCTGCCTCCCTCCCGAGTGCTGGGATTAAAGGCGTGCGCCACCACGCCTGGCTGTAACCCAATCTTAAAATGGACAAAATGCCAAAATGGGCTGTGTGTCTACCTATCACATCCACCACAGGAGAGCTAAGGTTAGAGGATAAACAGAAGCTAGGGCTGGCTCAGGTCCATAACAGATAATAGAGAGACTAAGACAGAAAAATGGGAAATCCATGAGTCTAAGGCCAGCCTGGGCAAAGTCTTCTTAAGACTTTGTCTGGAAATGAAACACAAAAGGAGCTGGACGCACACTCCAGCTCAGTGGCAGAGTGACTGCCTCACCCTTGTGAAGCTCTTGATCTTACAACAGTACTGTAGGCTGGAGGCTAAAGAGGTGCATCACTCCATCCCTAGAGTTCAAGGCCAGCAGAGACAACAAAACCACACAGGGATATGCCACCTCGCAATTGTTATCATCATATTCCTGTAACTATCATAAAATAACAGCAGGTACTGGTGATAACGTGGAGAAACTGCAACACTTAGACACTCTTGGTAAGAGCATAAAATGGTACAAATATTACCCACGTCATGCCCCCACACTCCAAAAAGGTAATTTCTCAAACTACAAAAGGCAGACTACCACATGGTATGATCTAGCAACCCTACATCATAGTGTTATCCAGAAGGACAGAAAGAAGCGGGGAAAGAAACCCAGGTATAAATCTTCATGTTATTGAGTGAGACCATGTTTGGGGGTTTGGATTTTGCTTGTCTGGTTGGTTAGTTTTGTTTATTTTTGACAACATACCAAAAACGAGAACAAGGAAGATATTATGTACGCTGGACTTCATCAAAATTTAAAATGTCTCATCTTACCCTGATAGATGGCAGTGCTAGGAACTTTTCTGAGGTTAACCGGCAAAAATGTAAAAAGACAGCTCATTGAATGGGGGCAAGCATTTGCAAATCTTGAATCAGATCGATGACTGTAACCAGACTGTATCAACAGCTTTTATACCTCAAATATAAAAACGCAACCTAGGGCAAATGAATGCCTCAGCAGGTAAAGGTGTTTGCCACCAAGATTGAAAACCTGAGTTCAACCCCTGAAAACTACTTGGTAAAAGAGAGAACTGACATGCACCAGGGGACATATAGACCTAACTTTTACCACACATGTATCTTTTTAAGACCACAAGAGTTTTGTTGGTGGTGGTGGTGGTTTTTTGTTTTGGTTGGTTTTTTTGGGGTTTTTTTGGGGGGGTTGGTTTTTGGTTTTGGTTTGTTTGAAGACAACTGAAATGGAAAACAAAGAAGGCCACATGATCCAACAATGCTTCTTATAGGTATACACCCAAGAGTTATAAAACATCTGACCTCCCAAAGAAAGTTCTCAGCAGCATTACCCAATATAATAAAAAAAATCCATAAACTGATGAAAGTAAAAGAAACTGTTTATCCATATAATTATTAATGTACATTTTAAATGATGAGTACATGGCATGTGAGGTATCTCACAATAAAGTAGTTAAAACTAAAGTAAACCACTATCATTTCTATCATCAAACACTTGCAGGGAGGCAGCCTTAGATATTACCAAACTGGTTGTTTGGCTAATAGGGATGAACAGGCAACGCCATAACTGCCCGTAAAAAGAAGTGTATGCATGGAAAAGCCTTAACGGAATCTCTTACATTGTACGCTCACTTTACTTTAACAACTGCTTTCCAAGGTAGACATCCCCAAACACTGAGCAGGTAAAAGATTCGACAGCAGAACCAATGGCATGCATTGCTGTTCCCTGCTTGCTTCTTGCTGGCCTGGAACTCACCAATGAGGCTATGCTGGATGGCCAGTGACCCTCAGGGACCTGCCTGCCACTGCCTTCCCAGCACTGAGAGCAGCTGCGCAGGGCACCATGTCTGGCCCTTTTGTACATGCTGTGGATCCAGGTCAAGTCTTCATGCTAACATAAGAGGCGCTCTACCAACTGAGCTCCCTTCCCAGCTCTAAGAGTTCATTATGATGCTTAAAAATGAAACCTTTTCCATTCTAAATCTCCAACTATTTGTCTTTATTATTATGTGACAATGACCCGTAACCATCCCTCTTCCCCACATTACAGCAACCATGAAAACACATGTATAAAAACCAGGTGATAGCCACACTGGGACAGGAGAGCCACAACAAAGCAGGAGTACAAGAAGATTCGTGTGCTCCATTTTAAAAAATAGATTTATAAAACATACACAACATCCCTGTTAAAACATTTTTTTCATGATTTTTCAGTGTGTAAAAATTAAGAGACACAGTAACATAATCATTCACATATCGTAGTTGATACAAAATTAGTTATAATGCACCATAATAGTCATCAGAAAGAACATTTTCCCCTTCTAAGATTAAAGGAGTAAAGACGACTTTCATTCCTGTCAAAGGTATTCAATTTTCCCCTCAAATGAGGTTTAGCTGAAAACAATGAGACTGACAAGCTCCACACAGGCAGATCTTGGCAACTCTCAACTCCGTCTATCTCCTTGGCCGGTTAAGCAAAATTCCTTTACTAACTGTTAGTCTTCGAAATAACTCCTACAAAGCTCATTACTGCCTCTGTCAGCCTATCCCCCATGTTGCGCATTTTTTCCTGGGATGCATATCAACATGTGGCACATGTCCTTGACATGCACAGAAGAGCTACACCCCAGGACAGCAGCATGCACGACAATAGTCTCCACTCTTACTTCTTTGTGGTTGCTGGGATGTAACGGAGAAATCTAATAACTGTGACAGTGGGGCCTTTCGGGTTCTCCTTGCTTTTGCAGACAGTGAAGCTGCACAGACACTAATGAAAGGTTAAATGAATAGGAATAGCTGACAAGACATACAATAAAGAAGGAGCTTGGTAATCCACAGACACTGAGCAGAGATCCTTGGCTCAAGCAGAGAAAGGACAGCACAACGCCGAGTCACAATATTTAAAACAGCTTGCTGTACACAGAGGCTTTGTGTCTGGGTACACGTCTGGCTTTGGACTAAGGGAGAAAAAAAAAGATACTAAAATGGAATTTCAGTATGGGGCACTTTTGGCAAACGTTAAGGTCATAGTAAGAGAAAAAATGTTTTTGTGTGAGCTGTTACATCTTTGTACTAAACACACAAAAGAGCTGGGACAGCGAACTCATGAACCCCCAGCTCCAAGACAATACTGTACATTTTGGTAAGTCTTAAATCCTGTCTGTAGAAGACAGCCTTGATGTGATTCCCACTGGTTAGACACACATGCGGTGACTCATTTAGCAGTTCCACATCCTGCCTTCCCTGTGCAAGGATCCCTGATACTGGATTTCTGGTGGTTCTTAGCTTGTGTAATCAGTTACACTTCAACAGAAACTCGCAAGTATCTTGGACTCGGTAAAACTGCCCAGCAGTTGCTATGAAGAACTTACCATTCTGGCAATTTGTAAATAACAAAACAAGCCCATCATAATTTCAAGGGGCTACAACTGTGAAAGCGCTTTAACCAGAACTCTTGACTGCAAAACTTAGCTTTCCCCTTGTCTCACCACACCTTCAAGGTTGTATGACTTGAGGAACAAATCCTAGACAATTTAAATTACTACGGGAAAAGTAAAAATGCTCCAGAATGTCTAGGAAATTGCAGTAAAAATGATAGAATTTACATTGTTCTATACATAATTTTTTTTAAAAGATGGTACACTTCTGTTATGGCAAAAACTTTTAAAATGGCATGTCTGTACTACTGCTCTTATGCATATTCATGAGTTAGAATATAGGCTCACAACAAATGAAAAAGGAATACATACTGAGAACGTGTTTTAAAACAAGGGAGGCTCTTTGAACACCCAAATTAAATTATAGCTGAACTTTTGAGTGTACTGAGGGCTCTAATAAGCAACAAATAAAGACTTTTATTGGCTAGCAACATAATGGGGGCTACTGTGCAAGAACACAACTCTGGACAGTTTATCTCCCTGGATATAAGATTTAGTTAAATGGTAAACAAATGTCAAAGTAATGCCCCTAAAAAGTAGTATGTAAATAATGAAAATCAATCACTACCGCTGGTTATTTAATATAAACATTATCACAAATGTTACCAGTTGGACTGATTAACAAATGCCAAAGAGTATATAAGAAAACATTCAACTCAGCCGTTTAAATGTAGCTTATCTACTGATTAATAATATTCCAAATTTGAAAATGATCTGCTGTTTATGGTGACAACACAAAGCCCCCTTCTTTTGAAGGGATGTTCTCTCCAGAATCTGGAGTTGTATGCAGAACTACTTCAAAACATCATCTATGGAGAGAAGTAGCTGTCTTTTGTGACCTAAGTAGGGTACCTTCTCCTCAGTGACTGCTAGGAAGGTGCTCTTAATGGTATTTGAAGATGGGCCTGCCAACATGAGAAGAACTCCTTCAGTTGACAAAGTGACCCAGTGGTTTCACAAACTCAAAGGCTTAGAATGTTTGTTTGCACTTTACCTCATTCAAATCACCTACAAGGTAGAGTCCTAGAAAGCTTAGCTGATTCCTTAACATTCTCAAAAGAAATTCTGTTGCTATCACCACTGGGGTGTGTGTGTGTGTGTGTGTGTGTGTGTGTGTGTGTGTGTGTGTGTGTGTGTATGGTGTCACCTCCAAGCCTAAACTCTAAGCCAGTTATTGTGCAACATTCTGACTGCCAGAGTTCTTTTTTTTTTAAACTTTAAGTATATCTAATAAAATCATGAGGCTCCCTCTAGCTCTTTAGAGAGCTTACTAACCAGCTATACTATGTAACTCCTGACCAACAAGAGATGTGGCAGGAGAACTGCCGATTTAAACTCTGTTTCTTGTCAGGATGCAGATGTTAAATGAGACCATCTGCAGAGGAATTCAGAAAACACCACTCCTTTATACATTCATCAAGTTAAAACTATTAATTGCTCCCAACCTAAGCTTTTTGTACAAGACCTCTATAGTGAAACTGTAACCAGTATCAACTGTGCATGATTTCTCAACTGAGACTTACTCACCTTGTATAAAATGAATTTTAATCTAAAAAAAAATCAACATGTGAACCTTTCAACGAAATTCAACGTGTAACCTGGCCTCAATTTTAAAAGTGTACCTTTAAATTTAAAAAGGAAAACCTCAGAGGAGAGAATAGCCCACCCTATGAACAGTGCATCTGTGAATTTATGTAAAACAAAGATACTGATGGTAATTCATAGAAAAAATCTTCATGCATCATAATATTTATACACAATGCTGTTAATGACTTTTTTATTGTTTAATCTTTTCAGCAATCCAGTATTGACTATTTGGGAATTGTACTTATTTCGATGACTATAAATAACATAGTTGAACTATACCATTGATGTTTTGTTCGTCCTACAACAGCCATAAAAGCCACTCTTACACTGGCAGATCACGCCAAACAAGTGAATATGAGCATTGCTAAATCAAATTCTTCATCCTTGCTAAAGCCATCTTTCAAACATTTACAAAATATTTAAAATAGCCCTGAGGCTTAACTCTAAATTTAAAGTAAGAGAAACCGCTAGCTTCGAGTCATCACCTACTTTGGACTCCCTTAATCTAGGAAATATTCCCAGGAACAACAAAAAGAATAGCTCTCTCTCTCCTCTCCCACCCTCACCCTCCTTTCTTTCTTTCTTTCTTTTTTTTTTTTTTTTTTTTTTGCCAGTGTCCAATTTCTTCTTTTCTGAACAGCTGTATTATCCAACTTAAGTTGCTCTGCTAATTTCAGTCCCTCAAGGACTAACTTGGAAGGCAAAAAAAAATACAAGAAAAGATCAATTTGCTGGGAAAGATCAAATGAGAAAACTGTGGGGACAGCACCAGGTCAGCGTGGAGAACTAAGCAGACCTGTTCTTCATTAACTGCAGCTCTCTGGGGACGTCACACACTACCTGTCCGTGGGCTTTATTGAACCGTCTAACCCGCCTCTCTGTTCCATTCTTCTGGGCCCAAGTGAATCATATCCTGCTGCTGACAAGTTAGCAGGGGACTGCGGCTGCAACATGAAAGTACTTTTCTTTCTTGTCTAAATCAGGCAGATTTTTGAAAAGACGACACAGCATTGACTCGTGACATGGCAAGATGAAACGAGAGGTCTGGGCTGGTCTTGGAGCTTCGCAGATAAAAGTAATCAAACGACACTCGTGGAATGCAAATTGGCATTCTTGACTGCAGCAATTGCACAACCATGAAACATCCCTGACAGCAAGCAAGATTAGGACAAAATGTTATGTAAAGCACTGAACTCAGAAACTCTCACTTGAAAATTCAAACTGTAACACTTACATTTTAATATAGCAACAGTCAGCCCTGCTTTTGTCTGCTCCTCTCTGTAATCACATATTTCTGCCTGACAGATAACTTACGTCTTACGTCTCAGGCAGAAGAGGAAAAAAAATCAGGTATTAGCAATGCACTACTGCTATTAATATTTCCTCAATATTTTCCAAAATCACATGAGGTTGGTTTTTACCCAAAGTTTTTACATACAAACCCAACTTAATATTCTCAGTGGATTAGGGGGTCAGGGCAATTCAGACATGCCTCCCGAAAGATCCTCTATACAAAGTTCAGATTCAGGTTTGCTAGTCCTTCCCTCAGGTGAAGATATTCCTGTGCTTTGGAAAAGTAATTAGCAATCTGGATTTCAAATCCACTGCTCTCTGGGAACAGAAAGAGTACCTACAACTCAGAACTTCATTAAAACTGAACAAGTTTAAATAAAATGGCTACAAATATGATATAAAATACAGAGAGCCTTTAAGGGCTCACAAAGGATTCTCGTGTGCATGATTCCAAAGAGTGAAAGGAAGTTCTATCAAACTTATACAAGGATTGGTACTAGAAGAAAACTTCAGAGCAGAAACACTTAGTGTCAGAAATAAATTCCACCTAAAGCATGTGTGTCTGTGCATGAAACTATCTAAACGTGCAGAATGCAAAACAGAGGGAGACAAATGGACTCTGCCATCGCTCAGTGATTAGTATATGGGAATAGATCTGTAGACAAATAGTACTACTGGCCAGGGGGAGAAAAGGCATGCAACTGGCTTTAATAATGTTCTGTAAAATGCCTGGTACTAGAAACTCTCCAGCTCTAAGAAGATATATTTCATATTTTGTTTTGGTCCCTCAATTAACACAGGATCCAACAACTACAACTGTTCACGAAGTACATAAAAATTAATAAAATAGGCCACTTTCTGCCACTTTAATCCTGGGTACACAGGATTATTTTATGATGTCTTTTGTACATCAGTTTTACAACAGCTTGACTCTAGGGTAAATGGGAAGCATCATAACTCGCACGCTGCTTTCAAAACCTCTTTAATTTCTGTCAGTATTACTGTAACCGCAGTCCTGGGTGCATTTTGTATGTGTGTGTGTGTGTGTGTGTGTGTGTGTGTGTGTGTGTCTGCATTTGACAGTACCATCTCCTACATTTCAGTTGTGACTTTGATCTCTGAAACAAGAGATGTCACATCAGGGGGAAGGGAAGAGAAAAAAAATGTCAACCTGCTATCACCCTGTATCTTATACATCCCATGTATATAGGGCCCACTTTGTATCAGAGCCCCCAAGTGGGGCTAACAACAGCGACACTGGGTGGTAGGGAACTCCAAGAAAAAGAGAGTGGTCAAGCCCCATTTCTAACAAATGACTTCCCAAAAGGCAGACAGTGAGGCTCATCACCGGGTGAACTAATTGCCTGCTTCCTCGCTGCAGAGAAGCCGTCCTTTCCAGGGACTGGACTGGAGTCCCCCTGCGCGGTGCCATCCCTTTTCCACCACCACTTGGCACTTACAAGTTTTGGGTTTTTTTTTTAATCTTCGCCTCATCCCACGGGAGATTCCGTCTAGTTTTGTCCTGAGCTCCAACACCACTGTATATATATATATATGTTTTTAATTCTGGCCCCCTTTCACGTCTCAAATCCCACCGTCCAGTCGGCGTATAAGCGCATGGGGCCGGCTGCTTCAGAACCTCACTTCGGGAAAGCACACACGTGTCTGTCTAGCGGGATTTGACTGGCCGCGTCCGCGTCCTCCGCAGCCGCAGGGGCATCGCTGCGGTCCCCACGCGGGCCGCGCCCCGACACCCATGCCCCGCCGCCGCTCGGGGCTCTCAACAGGCCGGCAAGTTGGGAAAAGTTGCCGCGGGTCCCGGCAGCTCCGTGCATCCCGGGTCCCCGCGTCCCGCGCCCTCCCCGAGGGCTCCCGGGTCCCCAGAGTCCCGGACTGCCCGCCACTCACCTAAGGCGCGGGGAGCCCTCGCTCCCGTCCGCCTGCCCGCCCGCCCGCTCGCCCTCCCGCAGCCGCCTCGGGAACTTGGGGCCAAGTTGGGGGAGTGGGGGGGTTGGATTTCGGGAGCGCCGCCGGCTGCCCGCCTCCTCACGCCGCGGCGCTAGAGGAGAACGCGGCCCCGCCGCGGCCCCGGGGCGTCCCGCCCGGGTCTGTCCCTACCAAGTGCAGACGCAAGCGGAGAGGAGGTGGAAACTTCTTACCATCTCGGCATGCTGGTTGTCAAGTGCAGCCCCCGCCTCTTGGTCTCCTCTTAGCGGCCGCGCCTGGACCAGCCCCTCGGCCGCCTCAGCTCGCCGCTCGGCCTGCTCCCTCCCCCGCCCGGCCGCTCCGGGCCGCGCTCGCCGCCCGCGCCACTCCCCACCCGCCCGCCCGCCCGCCCGCGCGCGCCCTCGCCGCGGCCCCTCGGCGCTCAGGTGACTGATTTACACCCGCGCCCAGGGTCGCGCTCGCTCCCTCGAGCCGGCGCTCCGAGTTGTCCCGCTCCTCCCCGGGCCGAGGGAGAAAAGAAAAAAAGGGAACGGACTGTCCGGGAGGGGGGCTGCCGGCGAGGCGGGGTGTGCGCGGCGGCGCGGGGGTGGGGGCTGGGGGGGGACCGGCGACCGCGCCGGCACAAGTTTCTGCTCCCGGCGCAACTGTCGGGACTAGGGTGTTCGCCGCCTGTTTTGTTGTTGTCCTCGAGCTTTTTTTTCTAGGGGCTTCGGGGAGGATGTCTAGCCCTCCCCCACCCCCACCTCGCTAGACACACACCCCCTCTTTCGTGGATGGAAAAACAACTTTGGCGCCCCCCGGGGGGTGCGGGCGTGGAAGTGGAGGTGGCGGCCAGCGCCCAGCTGTCAACAAGGGGGAAAAATGCGAGGAGCCGGGAGGGGAGAGGGAAGGCTGCGAGCCGCCGCCGAGCACCGGCCCCGAACTTTATTCCGACTGCGGCGCAGCGCCTCGGTTCCGGGCTTCTCCGGCTCTGGTCTGCCTTGGGCGGCGCCGGTGTGAAGGCAAGGGAAGCCCGGGAACCGTGACGCGCCCGGGGACCCGGCGGAAAGTTGCGCACAGCTAGGGGCGAAAAGTTTCTGGGAGCGGTGGCTTTGGTGCCGGCCCAGACGCTTCCTTCCCCTTCTCCAAGGTCTGGGCCTGGAGCTGCAGCCGGCGGGGGAGAGGAAGGAGACTGCCACCCTAGCGGGCGCCCGCGATGAACACCAGTCACACGTGTGGGGTGACACTCAGACGACCCGAGTTACCCTGCTTTAAGACACGGGTTGCGGGCGGCAGGCTCGGCACGCACCCGCCAGCGGTTGAAGGACACTTCTTAAACGGAAGCAAAACACAGTCGGGCTGCAAGATTCGGGGGGAGGGGGGAGACTTAATCATCCTCATCTTTCTAATGTACACCGTGTGCCAAAACCGTCTCCGCCTCGTGCAGATTTATCATCGCTAGAGCAAACTTTTTGCTTATCTGTCTCGGGAGGAAAGCACAGGTTTCTAGCACTCTTGAGCTCTAAGAAATCAGAATCCTGCGAAGATTTGGTTGGCTGAACAACAGGTTTGATTACTGTTTCTTCCTGAAAAGAGAAACTCTCCCCTCCTTCCATTCTTTCTTCCCCAAGCAGAGGGAGAAGCCGCATAATTTCATTCAGAGGTCAGAATTAAATTCCTCCGAAAATATGTAAACTTGGAATTAAGGACACACACACCGTCATAAGTTTAATGTACATTCACAATGGTTAAGCTTAATTTTTTTTTTCAGGATCCATGCCTGACTAGATCCCAAGTAGCAACAGCTGGCCTGAGAATGTGAGTTAGCTTATTCACGTGGATCCAGCCTTTTTTTTTTTTTTTTTTTTTTTTTTGAACATTAGGGCCACCAGCACCTGCACCTTGTACTAGTTGGGTTCAAATTCCTGACTCCTTCCAGGCCCATGCAAAGCAGATATGTAGTCACTTAAGAATCTATCGATTCTATGTAAGAAACACTATAGTATTTTAGGCACATGTTTATCTCTTAATTTTCTAATGAGTGACAGTTACTTACTATTCTCACTGTGAGACAAATTACGGGTTAGGTATCTAAAACCTTATCCAATATGTTTAAATGCATGTTATCAAAGTAGGCTCATCTTCAAATGATTTGATTAAGGGCTGGAGCATATTCTCCTGTTCTCTAAGCAGAACTGTAACATCATTCTGTAGCAAATGATTACACGAGAGATAATGGTGACCAAATGTTCATTCTGAGGACGTAGGAGCATCTCAAGCATCTTCCAGAAACAAGCCAAGTTTCAGTGTGTTTCCCTGCATCAAGAAAAGATGAGGAAAAGCTAGCAGCTAATTTCAGAGTCATTACCCACACAAACCCATTCATACACTTAACTGCTTTGGACAAGTGACAGTCCAGCAGTTGCCAAACAGTTGTATCCACACAGTGTGTTTCTGGCTGCACACTTACATTTGCCACGCTATTTTTTTTTCTACATCAAGCAACCTGTAATTTACATTCCTCTTATTGGTTCCAGAACTGATTGTTCTTGATGTTAGCATCCAGTCACTCTACCTAAGGTAAGATGTATCTAGCGAAGTCCCCCTGCCTTTCTGAACAGTCATTACAAAGATGGAGATTGGGCTGGACTGAAGAGCAGCCTTTAAGAAGGTGGCAGAAAGCCGGGCGTGGTGGCAGTGGCGCACGCCTTTAATCCCAGCACCGGGGAGGCAGAGGCAGGCAGATTTCTGAGTTCGAGGCCAGCCTGGTCTACAGAGTGAGTTCCAGGACAGCCAAGGCTATACAGAGAAACTGTCTCAAAAAACCAAAAGAAAAAAAAAAAAGATAGAGAAGGTGCCAGAATTGGTAGAAGCCATAGTCTTCTCCAGTGACTTTGGCAGTTGGCTCAAGATCTTAGCTCAGTGGTTCTTGAACCCTTTGGAGGTCATCTAAGACCACCAGAAAACACAGATATTTACATTACAATTCATAATGGCAGAAAAATTACAATTATGAAGTAGCAACAAAAATAAATTTGTAGTTGGGGGTTACCACAACACCAGGAATTGTGTTACAGGGCCGAAGCATTAGGAAGGATGAGGTCCACAGCCTTGGGTCCTCTGTGTCCTGCAGACTCAAGTGCCCCATCCAGCTGTTCAAACTTCTGTTGGATTCTACTAAAGTGGAGAAGCCTTTCTGTTCTCTCTGTTGCTCTAATTTGCCTATCTGCTTTCTAGGCTTAGACCTTGGTGGCTCTTCTCTTTGCTTAAACTCTTATTCTGTCCAGGTTCTCTTCTTACCAATTCCACCTTATCTCCAACTTCACTCCTGAAGAGTCAAAGAAAATAGCTCTTCGTTCACTCTGCAAAATCCTCCTTGCCACATCTGTTCTACCTTTCCTTTTGTCTTTTGTGAGCTTGTATTCATGTAAGCTGAGTTTTTTTTTTTCTGATATGCTTACTACTTTTCAACTAAAGAATAAACTTATTCAGGGCAAAGGATGGGTCTAGGAATGTCAAAAGCATTATCACCATTGTGCCAAACAAATGTGCTGTATGAATAAGGCAAAACAGTCCATTCTTTGAAAGGATATAGGAGACACTGTTGTACCCAGGTATCCCCTGGGTATGTACTGGGGACACCCAACAGTCCCCAAGGCCCTCCTAGAAGGGCCATGAGGTCAAAACTATTTTTTTATTTCTGTAATATGAAGTTGTATACATTTCCTATTCTCCCCTGTGCATTTCTAAAAGCAGTGTGACTCCTAATATCACAACAGTTTGATTGAGGTGAACAGAAAACTCACCTGCCTCTTAATCCATCAGTTGTTACAGGAGACGTGCCACGGAAGTGTAAATCATTGCCATTCCAATCACTAAATTTTTGGGCTGTTTTATACAGCAGGATTTCTTTTAAATATGTGCATTTGTTTGTTTGATTTGCTGTGCTAACAAATTACAAAAAAAAGAAATCAGTAAATTAGACCATAAATTTATCATAATTCTGGGTGCCTGATAGAAGATGTATTCAAAAGAAGTGTTTCTAAATCTAAATATCAAGTTCTCTTCTGGGGCCAGAATCTGTTTTCTTTCCTTTTACACCTTTGAAAAGCTACTCCCTGGCTCAGGGCCCCTGCCCCCTGAGGCCACTCGAAGCACACTCATCTTCCTTACTCTGCTTGCTGCTTGCTGGCTGTAACCACCTTAATGATTACTTTGGGTCTACTGAAGTAATCCAGGAAAATCTATCCATCTCAAGCTCCTTAATTTAAAGACATAGACTTATCATTATTAGAGGTTATTGATTCTTCCTACTAGAGAATGATAACAGCAAATGGCTTTACTTTCATTTTAAACAAATTGATAGCTTATTTAAAACATCAGCATTTACATTTTTTAATAAATACTAATAGCTGTTGCTCATATCCATAAAATCATTTTTCAGTCTTCCAAGAATTGAAGAACTTAAATAAACCATTAGGGTCATAAAACTGAACTGTTGGACACTCTCTGGCCTACACCACTGCCCCATCCCTTCTCGGTGCTCCAGACTAAAGCAGTTGTCCTGACCTGGTTGTAATGGCTCTCTTTCCCTCTGCTGAATGCATGCATGTTGAGTATCTTACTTGGATCTAAAATGTGGAAGAGCTACTGAAGTCTTCATGTGAGGAATATTTTGGTGAGGATCATTTTACTTAATAAAACCCCAAGTGGTAGATAAGAAATAAATTGTCATTTCTATGATCTGGACATTAGTATGAGAGAATATGGTACCTTCAACACTCACATGCACCTTGTACCCAAGAGCCACCCATGTTCCAGTGATGATGGACTTGGAAAGGGAAGAGCACTGAGCTAGCTTTCTTTAGAGTGCAGGCAGCAGGCCATCTTGTCTCTACCGCGTAGCTCCACCTGTTCCCAGCCCTATCCCTGAGTCTTTACTGCCTCTGACTTCCAAGTCATACTACCCATGATTGCTAAGATTTCCTTCTTGTTTCTTGCTGCTTAAAGTTTCCAACTGCTACAGGGGAAAATGATGTGTTTAGAATGGCCACGTAGGAATTCCCTCCTACCTTTCTCATGAAATTCTGAGAAATCAGTAAGTAGAAAGGTTTATAATCCCCCTGTGAAAACTGTCACTATAGAGACAAAGAGTAAACCCCAAGAAGGACTATGACAGAGGGACGTGAAAGCTAAAGGTGACATTTGCAGAGATGTCAGTTGTTTGATAAGTTTTATCTGTATTTGTAACCAATTGTAAGCCCATGTCCCTGGCAACTTTCGCAGCTACTAATGAGCATCCTTGCGAATCAATAGGTTATTTGCATAGTATGTGATTATGCATCATATTCAAAGAAATAACAAGTTTTAGGGAAAAAAGAAGTCTTTAAATTGTCAATTTCAACATGTGGATTTTGTGTAACTTTGTGACCTTGTTGTAGGCCTTCACTGCATTCAAAAGGGACCACAGTCCTTTGCAAGTAAAAGTTGTTGAGGAAATTTTAAATTTAGTAAAAGCAATTCAATGTCAATTTCAAATTCAGGGCAGACTAAATATTTTCATCATTAAAAAGATGGATTTTGGGGCTGGTGAGATGGCTCAGTGGGTAAGAGCACCCGACTGCTCTTCCAATGAGTTCGGGTCCCGGCAACCACATGGTGGCTCACAACCATCCAATCTGGCTCCCTCTTCTGGGGTGTCTGAAGACAGCTACAGTGTACTTGCGTATAATAAATAAAATAAATCTTTAAAAAAAAAAAGATGGATTTTTCCCAGCCCTTGGGAGGCAGAAGCAGGCGGATTTCTGAGTTCGAGGCCAGCCTGGTCTACAAAGTGAGTTCCAGGACAGCCGGAGCTATACAGAGAAACCCTGTCTCGAAAAACCAAAAAAAAAAAAAAAAAAAAAAAAAAAAAAAAAAAAAAAAAAAAAAAAAAAAAAAAAAAAAAAAAAAAAAAAAAAAAAAAAAAAAAAAAAAAAAAAGATGGATTTACATGCAGCAATAGCGTTCAACACAAGGGTGCCTTCAGAGTCACTCTTAACCATGTGGCCAACACCAACAGAAAATGAAAATTTTCTATTAAAGAAAGTGAAGAATATCAGGTAAATTAATGTAGTCTACATTTAAACTTCATTTTAACAATTATAACTTGCATATTAAATATTTAAACACTTATTAATTTTAATTCATTTAGTTTTCATTTTCTGGATTTGGGTTTTTTAATTTTGTTATTGGTGGTATTTTTATCTGGGAAAGAAAGGCTCTTATGAGGAGTGAGGAAATACAGCAAGATTCACAAAGAGAGACCCATTGCAAACAGAGGGGGCATAGGGATACAGAAGCCCTTTCTCTCCCTGGGAGGTTTCAGGGTCTTTGATAGTGTCTCTCCCCATTCCAGTTAGTGTTGGTCAGTTTGAGCCAAGATGGGGAGGCCAATAAGTCCACTACTTGAGGGTCAGCACATCCCTGTCTGTACTGGAACATTGCTTCGGGCTCATAGAGTCTGAAGCTGCCAGGTTGTCTCGTGATGAAGAAGCCAGCCATATTTGGAATTCTCCATCTTTACTGTCAAGACACGGCCCCTCCTTTCCCTACATCTACCTTTGGGTAATCTTTCTAACCCCTAGTTACCCATCCTTTACTCTCCGAGGTCACCCTAACTGCTCCTGGGGACTCGGAGACAGACTGTTCTAACTGCTTCTGAGCTAACAAAAGCCGCATTGTAAAAGATGCAGAAGTCCTCGGAGGAGAGTTAACCTAAGAGGCTATGGTCAGACTTAACTGATGGCAAGGATCCAGAGCATAAGACATCCCTGTGATGACAGCATGCATCCATGGGGCATGCTATGTGCATGAGCTAGAACCTGTGATATACACAAAGGGAGACTGTTAATACTACTATAATTCCTCCTAGAAGTGTTTTGCCCTTATTGGAGGAAAGGCAAGAAAGCAATCTAAAAGACCCTTGGTAGGCATTGGCATAGGTATCATCAAGACAGATAACTTCACTGCCACCACTGTCAGATACAAAATGTACACGAGAGGAAAGGTCTATGTTTTTCACTGGTCAGTGTAAGTTCAGAATCCTCCCCATTACCACCTCCTGGCAACGCTGAGAGACACAGTTAATGAGGAAAATTCTTCAGCATTATGGTTAACGTAAGTACTTTTAGTAAGGTGAATTCTAATTGTGCAGCAGGCTGGATCTGTACCAGAACCCTGGAGAACAATAGGGTCAGAGAAATGGTCTTCACTAGCTAAATTGAAATATTTTTTTGTTTGATATATCAAAGTGTAACTGTGCAATTACCTGGTATATATATACCAGATTCCTGCTTTGGGATCGAATGCCTAGAAACTTTGTACGAGAAGTCTGTTAAAGTGACTGTCTCTTTGGCAGTGCCTTCCCATTGATACATGCCCTTATTCATGTACCAGATATAACACCCTATGGGATACAGACACCAAGGGGCCAAACTTGAGTGAACTCTAGATTCCATTTGTTGAGGTCACATCAGACATCAGCATTTAATTGACAGTTTAAACTAGAAGTATAAACCCATCAGGTCATTTTTATATGATTGTCTAGCAATGTCCCACAGATACCACTTGTGTATCCTGAATTATTTCCCCAAACCTGTGAGTTTCACAACAGGGTATCTAGTAGCCTCCTTCATTCAGGGAACATGGGAGGCTATGGTAAAGGACACATTATAGTTGTGAGAAATACTTTTCCAGGAATAGAGTGTTGTAAAGTTGGGTTTTGTTTTGTTTTGCTTTTTTCAAAGTTTGCTTTCTAGAGTTTGTCCTAACATTTAAGAGGATAACAGTCCAGACTGGCCTGAAATTCACCATGTAATCCAGGCTGGCCCCTAATAAATGGTGAGCCTCTTGTGTTAACCTCATTAATGCTAGAATTATAGGTTTGAGCTACCATGCCAGGTAATTATTTTATTTTTACAGCAAACTCTGAGACTTTTCATGTAGCCCTGTGGTATGATGTGGTTGTAATTGGTTCCTACCCAAACTCACACGGAGGCTGAATCCCTCAGTGTAGACATGTTGGGAGGTGGTGGCACCTTTAAGAGTTAATTGGGTCATGGGGGCTCCACCATCATGAAGGGATTAATGCAGTTCCCATGAGAGTAGACTTCCCTCACTCTTAAACCCACTGGTCCACATGTGCCTATGTGCATTCCACTCGCTGTATTATTTTACAGAATGACCCCATCTCTAGACAAGTCCAATGGTCTTGATCTTCCTTTAGAACTGTAAGCCAAGATAAAAACATTTTATAAATTACCCAAAAGTATCAGAAAACAGAATCTATGAATTGGGAGAATCCTCAAGACTTTTCAATTGTTCTTTTGAAATCCAGAGATTAATAACTACCAGATTTTGAAAACATTAGATCTGTGGTTTTCATATTAAAGTAACTTCATACTGCCCCATTGTAACTTGTTGGTCAGTGCCAGGGATGGGACTTGGGACCTCATAGTGTGCGGGCCCCTGCGCTGCATTTCCCATCTATGAATCACCGTATAGTTAAATGCAGTAGTATTTAGCACAGTCCCATTCTCTATGGTGCTGATGTAGTTGCTCCCCCACTTGCTGGTTCTTGTCCACTCCCTTGCTAACCCTCTCCTCCCCTTCATCACACCCTTTCTCAGCTGACACTCACGTCCCCTTCCTCGTCACAGGTGAGAACAGTCTGGTGCTGAGTCTAAGTTTTCTCCTTTTCACTTGGTCTTCCTGGTGAAGAACTTTGCTACCGCAATCTGAATTCCCATCTGTTCCCCCAAACTCTGTGTTTAGCTAATGTTGTCTAAGTGTATCTTGCTAATCGAGCATTCAACAAACAGCTCATCTTTACCTCAATTGTGTCCTAACAGGAAAAGCATCAATGATTCTTCCAAATTTGTCTTTTTTTATTTCCCTTGTTCCATCTCCATTGTTCTTCCATTTGTACAGAGACAGACCTTGTGCTCGGCTGTGAACCTTCTTACTAAAGGATTTCCCTGAATGGTGTTTTTCCCTCGTGCCCACCCGCTCCCCTGCACTCCGGGAGGATGCTCTTTCAGCTTTCCTGGCCCTGTCCCCATCATACCCGTTTCACAGATCTTCCACCCACAATCTGATATTTGCTGCAGTATTTTAGCTCCTCGAATTCTAGTTTTATTATATGTCCCTCCCTTAGTCTAACTTGTAGTTAAATGTCAATCTGGCCATGTGTTCTGCCATGCCAAGAGATATTGTAATGCTTTTCACTCCTCTACTTAGAAGATGCCTGATTCTGATGGTCGTTGACCAAATTTGTGTTGAAAGAATGAGTGACCCTATTTACAGTGTTTCCCCCCGCACCCCCCACTCCAGCACAAATCTACTTCTTCTTGTTGTACAGGCCTCCCTGAGAACATGTAATCACTTCTGCATTTTCTCTTGACTCTGTACCTCCATTCATGGCTTCTTCTATCGCTTCATGTCAGTACTAATTGGCCAATACTTTCTTTTCTTCTATAGTTAAAACTATAGCTAACATTTACTAAGTACCTACTTGTGGAAAATCCTTATAATTGTCTTTACATGCCATCTCTTTATTACAAATATAGAATTAGTCATTGCTGTATTTGTTTTATGGATATAGAAGCTTCTAAACTTCAAACTGTTTCCTTTAAGGACATTTTAGCACGTTTGTTTGTGTGCAAATATCATTTGCAAACCCCAGCCTGTGAATGCACTTGCTTCTCAGGGGTCTCACACAAGCGCTTCTCAATCCTTCCTGAGCCTTCCTCCCCCGCCCCACCCCTGCCCGACTTTGTCCCCTGAGCCCTTCAGTAGTTTCACCCTAAGTCAATAATTTGTCACACCACTACACACTTAAAGATTTCTGATCATTTTCTGTGAATGATGAAATTTAAAGCAGGTCTCTCAATCCCCACATGCTCTCTACATAGGGTAGCAGACACAGAAATATAAAAGGGATTCAGTGAAGTACTTCATGAAAGCAAAGGTTAGTTCTGAGGCATAAAATAATTTTGCACAGCAAACATATGTCTGCAGAAATTAACATTCCCTCATTGCAGAGTCTTATTCAAGTTCATGTGATCATGGTAGCTTTGACTCTTAATTAGACATGGTCATGTGGATTAGTCTTTTTTTTCAGCTTTTTTTTTTCTTCTTTTACTTTAAATTGCTTGCAGTTCTGATGCACCAACTTCCAGTTTAAGCCACGGTAAGTCTAGTGTTCAAGCAAAAACCAACTGTTAAAGTTCTATTTCTTCAAGTTCCAATATAATTGCATCCAACAGAGGTCCCTAAAGATTTGTTTTTAATCTCCTGTGTTGTCTCGGGCCAAGTTACCTCTCTCTTACTAAATTAGAATCTAACTTACCAAGTACATTTTTAAAACTTTTACTTTGATAATGTTCTTGTAGCTTCGATTCTCAAGGCCTCAGCCTTCGCCTTAGCTAATGACTGAGATGCTGTACATAACTGTATATAACTGCGATTTGCTCTCATAGGCTAAGGCGTTCATTATTTTGTTGATTATTGCTATTCATTTCAGTGGAACCTTGAGTCAATTTATGTAGTCTACAAGACTGCAGGAAAGGGCACCAGCTACAAGAATGATTGCTGCCCCCCCCCCCCCCCCCAGGACTCACTTTCCAGCTCCCAGAACCATGTGTATCTGCACTCACATGGGCATGCGCGCTCAGAGACACATACATAGAAATAAAACCGTTAACTAATTAAAAACGGCCAGAGTTTTGATTGGGTTTGCATTTGTAGGAGAAAAAAAAAAAAACACCTCACAGGAAGTCATCTTCACAAGCCAATAATCATGTTTGAAACTGATAAGGTCAGGATGCCCCAGGACTTCAGCTACAACAAGGCTAAGGGCTGGGTTTATGCTACGGTCCTGGGGATGATCCCACTTAACTCAGACTGAGCTACTGGATCAAGCGAAAATCAACCAAATACCTACAAAACGCTTTGCTCCAATGACCCACCCCCGCCCCCGCTTTAGATTCTTAACAACCCTATGAGGTAATCTAGACTTCCACTTGGATGAAGAAATTAGAGACCCAAGAGCTTAAGCAACGTCTCAAGGGCCACTGAGCACAACCAGATAAACTAGGATCGGTCACAAGCTGCCAGCTTCTGCTTTGTCTACTCATGGGCAACCAAACAAGTTAGACATATGGTCTCACTCATGTCACAGAAGGACTTTGGGGAAGCTCAGATCACTTAGTTAATGGGCATGAACATATACCCCCAGCCAGCTCTTAGCAGTTGCTTGGCTCTTTATCTGCTCTCCACATATTAAGTACACTGTGAGGTTTCCTAAATGTAGTTCTATATAATGGTATCCTATTTGCTTTTAATTCCTAGATTTATAATAGGCAAAATAAATCTTGTATTTATCTGCAGCTACGAAGGAGGGTAAAATGTTTCCCTCCTATCAAACATTGACAGTTTTATTTTAGATTTTTTTTTATTATTATTATTTTGAAAAGTGCTTTTTGGCAAGACAGGCAAAAGCAATCTGGAGGCTTGTGTGATGACTGTTCACACTTGGTAATGAATAAATTCTGTTGGCTTTCAGGGGAGTCAGAAGGGAGTTGTTGGTTTACTAGAGATGTGGTCTGAAAACACCAAGCCAGCTAGCTCATCAGGGCTCCTGATCTCGCGCCCTTCCTCTGGCAAACCATGTGTCGGATGTGGTGGGAAAAAAAGAATCTCCCTTTCGGCAGCTGAATGTGTGCAGGCTACACCCTGAATGGTCTATGATGACCTTGCAAATGCAGCACATGCCCTTCTGACCACAAGGCCCGACAACTGTAATTTCCTCTGCTTGTCCTCAGAGCTCTCCTGCTGCTAGCAGCAGGCATCACTAGCTCAGGGATAGCTGCTCCAGACAGGGACAGGACACCCAGGACACCTGCCCTCCCTCACGTAATGCATAAGTACAAAAAGAGGGTTCGGTAGGACACCAGCCCCATTTGTTATGCAAATTCGGAGTTCTGTCCTCGTCCTCCTGCACAAACTGAGAGGACTTGCCTATGTGTTCTGTGAAGCCAAAGGACATTTTTTGAGGCATTATCTAATGTACTTGCGGAAGTCATTCCAAAGCTCTCAATTAGGCAATTTCTTGGGGGCGGTGCAGTACACATGTGGAAGAGGATTTCCCCCAGTGATGTCACCAAGGTTGCTTCATTTGTGTGCACATTTTCTACTTGCTAGGCTCCTGACATTGCTCTAAAGTGCTAGTGATAAGCCCCTGATTAAGGCACTACTTTCTCCTAGCTTGCCATTTAGTGGAGAAGACAATGAAGAAGTTAGCAAATTAAAGGTGTAGATGGTGATAAATTTCACCAAATTATTTTATGAAAAGAAACTAGAGTCTGTGAACTCTGGTGCCTTGGGGCTATTGATGTCACAAAACTCTGGATGGACCAATCTAGTCACATATTTAAGACACGATGTGTTCTGAGAAAGACTTAGGTATGCATCCTCCAACTAGAGACCTCTATTGGATCAGGGTTACAGTGGTCCCTTGGGTACATCCTTCTAAACTGTATCTGGAGGCCAGAATCTGGTCATTGAAAATCTCCAATTCCAGTTTGATCAGCTCTACCTTTCAATGTCTCTTTTAAAAACTTGTAGTGGCTTTTACAATAGCCTCTCTCTCTCTCTCTCTCTCTCTCTCTCTCTCTCTCTCTCTCTCTCTCTCTCTCTCCCAAGATTATATATTAAGAGTAAGACATGGACATGAGAAACTAGCTATTTCCATAAACATGAAGTGGCTCGACATTCAAAATAAATACCCTCAGACCCAGTTAAGTGTTAGCTAGCCACATGTTTTCTAAGCTGTATTCAGAATGTTCACCCAGCCTTCCAGGAAGTCATTGGTCTTTATTCTGCCTCTCTGGTCCTTTGAAGCCTCCCATGCGCCTTCATCTTCCCAAGCTAGTGGGCATCCTTTCCAAGGAACACTGTGTGGCCTTAGCAGCAAAAGAGCAACATACCTGTGGTTTGGTACAGAGTGAGCTGAGCCAGGAATCTGGGGAGCCAGCCTTTATTCCCATCATTGCCAGTCACTCTGGGATCCCAAGCTAATCAAATCCTCTCTGTGCTTTAATTTATACCCATGCAAAATGGAAAACATAATACTGCAATAGTGCTCTGAACATGCGCAGCCAAATAAGTTGGGAACAGAATGTTTGGCGTATTTGATTTGCTCCAAACTCAAAGACATGATGACCTGGATATCTCTGGCCACAGAGACCAGGCACTCTTAAGGGATCCTAACATAAAATAGGATAAGGAAAAATTAAGCTCTAAACTACTTTGGATATTACCATTTAGATCTGACCATTATGCCTTAGGCCTGCATATTGAAAATATTGAGATAGTTAATCGAGGACTAGGTTGCATAAATATCCACCCAGGAATGGTTGCCATTCACTTATTTATGCCCATAGTTGCATTCAAATCTAACAATCTGCTGTCACTTACACTCTATCCTAACTGACCTAGGTCCACAGTAAAAGGTTCTATTTAAACGAATTCTGATTTTAGAGCCGGCCTGGTGGTGCATAGTTGTAATCCTACAAATCTGGGAGGTGGAGGCAAGTGAGTGGCAGATTCAAGGCTAGTGTGGGCTAGAGAGGAAGACCCTATCTCAAACACAAAAGTCTTCACTTGGACTGGACTTGAATTGGTGTCCCCACTGGGGGACAATTTTCGTGCTACACTGTGGTTGTTTACAGTGTATAAGGATGTGAAGCCGTACAAGAGCTATGTCATCAAAAGACCCAAGCATGGATTGACAGTAAACCCAGGGAAATGAGACATTCTTCTGTTTGGGGACTAAGTAGAGCGACCCAGGAAGATGCCGGTAAGTGAAGTGCTCATTCGAGATGGAGGAAAAAGTGATTTTTGTTTGTTTGTTTAATTTAAAAAAGTGTTCAGGAAATGATGGGGGAAGAACAGAAAGTTATGGAAAAAAGCAGTTTATTTCTCAACCTGCACTGCAGAATGAGCTTGGAAAAGTTAATAAAAACACAGGTTTCCGGGCACCATCTCAGCCCTTAGGAAGAAAAATTTTCAAAGGAAGAAATCTAGATTTTGATACCTTTAAAAATTTTTTAAAGTAATTTCAGTTTTGTAAATGCAAACAGGTTTGGGTTGTGCTACAGGAAGGTTTGTGGGACTTGCAGAAAACATTGTACTGGATAGCTTTATGCCATTTTGACACAGGTTAAAGAAGGGAACCTCAATTAAGAAGATACCTCCATAAGACCTGGCTGTAAAGCATTTTCCTCATTAGTGAACAGTGCGGGGAGGCTCAGCCCACTGTGGGTGGTGGTGTCATTGCTGGGCTGGTGGTCCTGGCTTCTATAAGAAAGTACACTGAGCAAGCTGTGGGGAGCAAGCCAGTAAGCAGCATCCCTCTGTGACCTAGGTGTCATCTCCTGCCTCCAGCTTCCTGCCTTGTGTGATCTCCTGCCCTCATAACTTTTGATGATGTTCTGTTATATTGAACTGTGAGCAAAACAAAGCCTTTCCTTCCCAAGCTTGCTCTGGTCACTGTGCTTCACCACAGCAAGAGAAATCCTAACTTGTAGGATTTGAACATGCAATAGAGTCACAATATGTAAGTTTTATTTTTGAAATTGTGTATCTTATCGTGCCCATACACATCCTAAGCAGACACAGGGCCTGGGTTCCAGTCCCAGTACTGCCCAAACAGAAACAAACAACAAAAAGAGATCATTTAATAACATGTAAAAAGGAAGAGACCTTATTTGTTTCTGGGTGAATGTGTGTTTACCTACATGATTTCTGTGTATATGTATGTGTTCTAGGCTATCATACAAACTATATCTCTTACTAATTTCTTAAGTAAAAATATTGAAGATATTTTGAAGATGGTATACACACACACACACACACACACACACACACACACACACACACACATATATATATATATATATATATATATATATATATATATATATATATATATATACACATACATACACTCCTATACATACAGATATATGTACACAAACACATACACAACACACACACACACACACACACACACACACACACACACACACACTATGTAGCCCTGTTCTAGAACTCATTCTGTAAACCAGGCTGGCCTCTAACTCACAGAGATCTATCTGCTTCTGCCTCCAAGTTGGTGTGATAAAGTTGTGTGCCACCACCAACTGGCCTTGAAGATGGTGTTTATTTTTGGTAGTAATTGGAGAGATAAGGAAGATTTTTGAGCTAGACTGCAACATGATCAGATTTCTTCTATTGAAAAATATGTAGGCAAAGTTTATAGAGTATATTTAAATAAAGAACAGTGTGTCAAAGTTAAAGAGACTCTTTATCCATCACCAATTTTAAGAATCAGACTAAGTATTCATAATTTCTAAAAATATCTATATTATTGATAATTATAGATGATGATTTTTCTTCAATGGGTTTGAAAGTATACCAGGTTGAATAGGCCATTGTTACCATTTGTTAGCACATAGGTTATTATTTACATCACCAATTCAAGAAGGAGAAGGATAAAAGATGAATCCTAGAGAGAGGCTATAGACAATCTAAAGGTAGATGTGCCCAGAGTAATCATTACATTATGGGCAGACAGCACTTTACCTCATCTCACTTGACACTGCAGAATACCACAGATTGATTTATAAAAATCAGATATTCATTTCTTACAGTTGTGGAGGCTGGGAACTTCAAGACCATGAAATGTATTGAGTATTCTTGTGGAGTCGCCATATAGTAGAAGAGACAGAAGACCAAAGAAAAAAGGGAAGCACTGTTCTTACCTGGTGCTAATCCTATCCATGAGGATGCTGTCCCTAGTCCTTTCTAACCTCTCAGTGTCCCCCAAGGTCATTGCTATCCCTTGGCCACTGAGTTTTGTGTTTGTGTTTCTGTGACAGAGTCTTCAACTCTTGTTGTGATTCCCAGGCTGGTTTCTAACTCCTAGGCTCAAATGGTCCCTTTATGTCAGCCCCTCTACAAGATGGGCTTCTGTGTGTGTGTGTATGTGTGTGTGTGTGTGTGTGTCTGTATCACACAGAGCAAATGTTAACACATGACCTCCAGGGGTCGCATTCAGACCATTTATCAAGAAAACAAAGACATTTAAGTAAACAGTTTTAGGGGAACGGGCCAGGCCATCAATATACAAATGGCCAATACATGCATATGGTCTGCTTATGTGAGGTACCTGGACTTACTAAACACTTATGGTGAATCCACTTTAGGAACCATCGTGACGATTCTTCAAAAAGTTAAATATAAAGTTTATTTTTAGGTATACTCAAGAGAATTAAAAACCTATGTCCATAAAAAATTACATGAGAATATTTGTAAGACATGTTTTACAATATTCATAAGGTCAAAATAACCCCAATATTCTTCAACCAATAAATGCATAAAAAGTATTTTATTAATATAATGGGATAGTGTTCTATCATAAAAAGGAATGGCAGATCGTGCTACTTTATGAATGAACCTTATTATGGTGCTGAGGGAAAGCAACTAGATGCAAAAGTCTGTATATTATTTGATTGTGTGTCTATGAGTCATACAAAATAAGAAAGTTCAGAAAGATAAAAAGTAGATTTAGTTCTCTTGACCTGAGAGACAGGAAAGTCACTACTTGGGAGCACACAGGTCTTAATTTATAGCATAAAAATGTTCTGGAATTAGACAGTGGTGTCTACTTTATATGTTTGTACAACTTTGTGAATATACTAAAAAACTCTGAGAGCTGGAGAGATGGCTCAGTAGTTAAGAGCACAAACTCCTCTTTGCAGAGAACCCCAGTTCAGTTCCCAGCAGCCATATCAGGCAGATCAGAACTGCCAGTAACTCTAGCTCCAGGGGATTTGATGCCCTCTTCTGGCTTCACTGAGAACCTGCACTCATTTCCCCACAATCCCTCATGTACACACACACACATACACACACACACACACACACACACACACACACACACACACTCTTAAAGTAGGTGGGTTTTTTTCATTTGTTTTCCGTTTGGAGTTTTGCTTTATCTTTTATACAGGTCCACTGTGAAGCTCCAGCTGGCCTCTAACTACTTGTGGAGACCAGGCTAGCTGGGGCTCAGAAAATGCTTCCTGCCTTTGCTTCCCAAGTACAGAAACTAAAGTTGTGTGTTGCCATGCCTGGCTAAAATAAATCTTAAAAGACACTGAGGGAGGGACTTGAAGGGGTGAGTTCTATAAATGGAAATCATATCTCATTTAAAAAATGGAACGAAGTTTACCTTCAGGTTCAAAAAAGAAAATATGGAAATTTATACTTGCTGATTAAGAAGAGTACATGTTTAGAAATCAGACTCCCTGGGTTCAGAGCTTCACTTGGTGACGCAGGAAAGCATAATGAAGTGGATTGCTATAGAAAAAGTATTTAGTTTCTGTGTGCTGTAGTTTATCTGAAACAAAGTAATAGCCAGATCGTTGTAAGAGCCAATGCATAAGTCAAAGAAAACAGCTTCCTACTTCACACATTAAGACCTCAGTAAATCATGGTTAATTTAAGAGTTTTAGAAATTATTTCAAAAGTGTAGAACAATGTTGTCTGCATCAGAAAGGAGTAGGCTGAAATATAGAAGGAAGGAACGAAAGGGATTAAAAGGGTGGGGAGTGGATGGATGGCCACCTAAGCTCTTAGGGGGGACATGGCCCCTCCCCAGCTTGCCTG
Organism: Mus minutoides; assembly: GCA_902729485.2. NCBI lineage: Eukaryota > Metazoa > Chordata > Mammalia > Rodentia > Muridae > Mus > Mus minutoides. The sequence continues at coordinate 862,072 of LR749840.1, forward strand.
CTTCCTTCCTTCTGCTAGCATCTGTGATTTCTGACATTAATGTTTGTTTCTGTCTCCACGTTGGGATGAAAGCTTGACCAGTGCAGAGTTGGGACTATTCCTTGCTCTTCTGGGAAACAGAGGCCGCCCTACAATAGGTGCTCCACATACGCAATAAGATAATGAGAAAAAAACGAGACAGCCTCCACCTGGTTTATATTTGAGCCCTTGTTCACACCCAGTGTGTGTTACAGTATGAGGTATGAATTCCCTATTATTGAATGGGCCTGAAGTTTGATTAGATTACCCTGTAGATGTAAGTAACATATTGCACTTTGGGGGATATCTGGTATTTAATAATCTTAAAATGTAAAGTCATGTTGGCATATCCTTGTATTCACAGCTAATGGGAGTGCCAAGTCAGGAACCCATTTTAAGTCCAGGACTTTGAGACCAGCCTACACTGGCCCTTACCATCAAAGTAAAGCCAGTCTTGGGTGCCGTATAATTATAGATGCAAGAAGTTTAGCATCTGGCAAATGTTACAGCTGCTTTATTTGACTACCAAAAACTCTAGGTCAGAGCTGGAGGCTGGCACTCCAGACCCAGTACTAATTTTATTTACTTGCTACATGACATTAGACAGATAACACAAGTGAGCTTCCGGGCCATAACCAAGGAAATTGTTATGGTAAATCATAACCCACCATTGTTAGGATTTAGAGTGTGGCAAAATGTGCTTTCTTCTTAAGACATTATAGAAAAGCAACTTGCAATAATAGTTACTGAAGTCAGTAATTACCATTTTAATACTTTAGTGCACAAAAGTGTGGAGAGCAGGCACACCCACATACTGCTGTGGAAAGTATAACTTGATTCATCTGGGTGGTGGTTCAGTTAAGAGGCATCTCCCCCATACACTTTGTGGTGTTATTTGGGGGGACTGTGGAGTCTTTAGGAGTGAAACTTTCCTGGAGGAAGCATATTTCTAGGGGCCCCACATCCTGGTCTCTGTCGTCTCTGTCTATATCTCTGTCTCTGTCTCTGCTTCCTGTGTGTCGATGAAGCTAATCAGACAACTTCCGGCCCCTGTCGCCTCATTTTCTCGGCCATAAAGGACCGAAAACCCTTTGGCAGCATGTGTCATAATTACAAAAGCATGTACTTTTTGAATTTCTAGAAAAGTCTAGGTATATTTCTATCTATCTGAAGAAAGCAGCATTGTCTTTCATGGTAGCTTTGTTTAGAATAACAAAAGACAGGAAACCAACCTGGCCTGGCGGTGTTTGATCCCAGCCCTCCGGAGGAGGCAAACACTGGCAGATCGTTGTGAGTTCAAGGCTACACAGAGAAACTCGGTCTCCGGGCGGGGGCGGGGGCGGGGGCGGGATGGAGGGAGGGACAAAAACAAAACAAACAAACCCCAAAACAAACAGAATCCTAGCCAATGTTAGTTCAATAGTGTTTAAAGAAGTTAGGATATAAGAAATCTTATAAGATACTTTTTTAGCTCTAAAAAAAAAAAAAATGAGCGTATCTTTACACACCAGGCTGAAGAGCATGCAGCCTTCTGTGTATTAGCATGCGTGGGTAGCCTGTGAGATAAAGTATCTCTAAAAGAACACGCAAGGAATTGATAATGTAATTCTCAGACAGGGAGCACTGAGGGATAGTGAGATTTTGACTGGATGCAGCCTTTTTTATCTTTTGACTTCTCAAGTAAGAGAGTGAAAAAGTGATTCCGAAAGTGGTTTAAATCCCAAATAAATTAAACGGTCAATAAAGTTCAGCAAAGATCTCTCTCAAGAAGACCCTTAAATGAAATCTTAGGATTTTAATGTGTGAACAGTGTTCAACCGCAGAAGGTGGTATATTTATTCTACACACAGAGCACATGCAAACTACCACACAATTAATAACATGTTTTCTAGAGTGCTGCAATATTTTAGACCCCATTATTTTTTATTAGGTTTTCTTAAAAGTTTAAATAATACAGTGCCTCCAGGCTCAGAAAATTAAAAGCAACTGAAGATAAACTGACTTAACACTGGGAATATGCAAACTTAATTGGTTTCTCTGTTTCCAGGGCCCTACAGTTAGCCCTGGCTAGCAACTTTTAAAGCATAAATCCAAGTCCACTATTGTTAGACTAAATGTTAAGCCAAAAACCAGACCTCTAGTTTCAGAACACTCAACCAAATACTTTGACAAGAAAATTGTGTGTCAAAGCCCTTCTATACTTAAAGTACTTCAGACAGTATAGGAAGAGAAATCTACTGGAAATGGAATCTACAAGAACTTGAGGTATACGAAAAGTCTGCTCTTGATAGATCAGGAGTTTTGAAGTATAAAAATAACTCCTATAAAGGGCTCATTTCTCATACAAGTGTTATAGATTATAGAACATGATATATAATCCACTGTGCTGACCAGTTTTATGTCAGCCCCACACACGTGGTGAGTCATTTGGGAAGGGAACTTGGTTGAAAACATGGCCCCCTAGGCTGGCCTGTGAGCAAGCCTGTGGTATGCTTCTTTTTCTGCATTGATGATTGATGTGAGAGGGCCCTGACCACTGTGAGTGGAGTCACACCTGAGCGCCTGCTCTCTGGTGCTATAGAAAGTAGGTTGAGCATGCCGTGGGGGACAAGCCAGTAAGAAGTGTTCCTCCACGGCTTCTGCTCCAGTTTCTCCTCCCAGCACTGTGAATTCTTACCCTGGCTTCTGTGAATTCCAGCCATAATCTAAAATAAACCCTTTCCTCCCCAAGTTGGCTTCATCATCAAAGAAGCTCTAACTAAGACACTGACTGCTTGATAGGTGTACAAATGTTATGTGCCTAGGTCATACAACCTTGCTGCTTTCGTCACAAGAAGGGCCATCTATTTCTTAACCTTGTGAGTCTGGTCTAGCCTCGGGTCTTCTTCTGATTAGTAGAATGTGACTGACCTGAGGTGATGTAGGTTGCGTGGCTCGACCTCAGTAAGACTTGTAGCTTCTTCCCCTCTGAACATTACCCAGAAGACCCAGCAGGAAGCTGACCCAGACTCCCTGAGGATGAGAAGCCCCCTGTAAAAGAATAGAGGGGCCCAGCTCACCGGTAGCATCAAATGCTGTGCACTGAGGCTGGGTTACCTTTCTGCCCCAAGGACTCCTTACACAGATGTTCATCTGTCTTGACTGAGGCCAGGTATCACCAGTAGTAAATAGGCAGGCAACCCCTGAGACCATTGCAAGTGGCAAATTATTATATGCCATTGCTTCTGGATGCTCTGTTGCCAGAAAGAGCAGACAGGATTAGTAAGGCGTGTTCATCTCTATCTAACACAAACTACAGCGTGTGCCAGAGTATGATTCCTTGTTTGTTTTATGCTGTGGCTGGTATTCCCTACCACTGTGCCTATTATAGTCCACCACACACTCTGTAGGCACTAAATAAATACTCTTTAACTAGTCCCAACACACGTATTAGCCTTCGGGCATATTTATATTTCTAAATGTACTAATTTACTAATTTGCAAACTGCTGAAAATCAACATAATTATCATCAACAATTTGTATCGCTCTCATATCAGGAGTGAAACAATGGAACATATAATTGGGATATGGCTCCCTGGCTGCAGTGGATTATAACAAGTGTCATAACAATGCTGGTAAGATTATATGATGAGCTAGCCCTCAAATGGTGGTTAATAAATGAACGGGACGTCTGTAAGTGAAACCCTGAGACAATTTTTTTCAATTGCCACTAAAATTGTCCTGGGTAGGGTCATAATAAACAGATCAATGAATCTTGGCAATGGACCAGATGTCTTCTACTGATAAACCAATAATGCCTTATGTCTTGTTTACATAGCTGTCGTACTTAATACCAGGATTACAAAAACTGACCCGAAATAACAACTATAAAGATGCTGCCCAGGAAGGAAGCAAAAGCAAATGAGGAAACTGAAAATATCGATAGAAAACCAGTTAACTCTGTGATGAGAGGCTCCGTGAATGCCAGTTGGCCATCATTTCCACGTTGCTGTCAAATCGGAAGATATTTGGCATGCCACCAACTCTTTTTCTAATAATGGGACACTAATGAGTTTGACCAACAGAATGTTCATAGGTTGCTCAAAACACTAATCTGAACTGCAAACTATATGATCACATGTTTGTTCTAAGAAACAGAGATATTGCTAATCTTTTCTCATCCTAGAATCTCAGGCAACTAAGGCACATGATTTTAGACAGCACTGTATAGCAAAAGCTGTAAGGCAGCATCTACATTCTAATTATGGTATATATGGCAGGCTGCTAGGCTGAGCATTTCTATAGATCCCAACTAGACCTGAAGAAAGGGCAACAGTCCTCAAGGTTTTCCTGGATCTCACGGATGGGAGCTCAGTCAAGCATCCTGGGGGTGGGAGAAAAGACCTCAGTTTCCTGATGTGGTATCATCAGCATGTGGAGAACAGAGAAAGTTAGTAAGAAACTGCATTCATTCACCAAAACCTCCGTACGTACCGAAGACTGCAGTTTCTATAAGGATGCACAGAACTTTCTGCTCATCTGGACAGTAAAGAGCGTTTTTCAGAAAGCTTGTAGCCAGTCATCCTTGACATCAGGTATAAGATGCAAGACACGGATGAATTCAGTAAAGCACTTTGTGCCTCCCTGTGGAGATTCATGGCATGTAGAGAAGACTCCAACTTCTTGCCCTGAGGCACATATATCCAAACATATCCTTGCTGCCCCTCTGTCCCTCCCAACTTCACCTTCCCATCCCATCCCATCCCTGGTAAAGATCTTTGGGATAATTTGACTGAGAATCCCCCTCCCTCTCCCCCCCAGGCCCACATGCTTGAATGGTTGGTGCTTGGTTAGTGGAACTGTTTGGGGAAGAATTAGGAGGTATGGGCATGTTGAAGAAGGTGTATCATTCAGGGTGGGCACAGCCTCTCCTTCTACCCAACCCCTCCCGCCAACTTGCACATAATATGTAGGTGTCAGCTATACCCTATTCAGCACCAGGCCTGGTTGCCTACCACCATGTTTCTTGCCATATTAGTCATGGACTCCACTTCTTAAACTGTGCCCCCAGTTAAATGCTTCCTTTTGTAGGTTGCACTGGGCATAGCGTCTCCTCATAGCAATAGAAAAGTAGCTGAGACAGAGAAAGCTGTGCCCACTGCATCCCTGTCCCCCCAACTCCGCTCCCCCAGCCTCTCCTTTTGTCTTCCTAGCGACAGCACACTGCAGAATAAATGTGGCAAGGAAAAACACCATGAGCCTTTGTACAAACTACAGTCTGTACCAGCTAAGGGTGGGCCTGTGAATAATTTCTCAATGATAATAATGCTCCCTAATATGGGACACTTTAGAATTCTTTCACCTTGAATGGTCAGACTTGGAGGGAGCATTGGAGACCTGAAAGCTGCCTTTAACTCCAGCAAGTATGCTTTTTTAATCTAATTATACTATTGATATCCAAGTGGGAACACCATTGAGTTGTGTGGTACAGAGTTTCAGTCACTTGTGGTCCCTGTGGCACCCTGGCTCTAGTTAATATTTGGCTGCATGTGGCAGACTTTGCAGAACCAAAGAGTTGATATGGCCTTCTTGGTAGATTAGTAAGAAGTTTTGAGACTATATCAAAAACAATAACAACAACAACAAAAAACCCTTCAGGCAGGCATTCATTGTATTAAATAGGGACAACTACATCAGGTGACCCACGTGTAACAGAGATTACTTAATGAGGCCTGGAGGAATCATAGCTGCTTGCACCAGGAACACGTGACTTTTCATTAAATAACTGTCAAAGGACTGTTCAGTAGAGCTACTGTGCTTTCAAGCCTTGTGCCCCTCAGCACCAAACTAGTGTCTAGCACATAACTGGCTCTCAACAACTGCTGGTTAAATTATTGACTGACCAAATAAAGACTCCATTGAAATGAATTCCTGGGATCTACTGAGAAACCTTTCAAATATTCTGTGAAAAATGAATATTTGCATATCTCACAGCTAAAATGTTTTTGTAATGGTATAAATTAATATAGAAAGTAGGACTAACCTATGAGAGAAAAAATTACAAGCAACCGTTATTTTAATAGACTATTGGTAAAATATATTCCTTTAAAAAAAAGATGCTTAAATTTCCTTTTATGCGTGGGGTGGTCTGTAGAGGAACACGAGAGGGCTCTTGTCTGTTTGCAGAAGTAGGTTCTTTAAAGCCAGGCATGATGGTGCATGTCTGTAATGCCAGGACTTGAGAAATAGAGACAGGAGGATCAGGAGATCAAGGTCATTCTCAGCTACCTATTTGAAGGCTAAACAGGTCTACATGATAGTATGCCTGAATTTTTTTTAAAAAGGATGATTTATTTAAAAATTAAAATGTTTTCACTATATTGCCACTTATTTTTATTTTGCAGGGGTTGGTGGTGAGGTGTGCTTTTTTTATTATTAGATATTTTCTTTATTTACATTTCAAATGCTATCCCAAAAGTTCCCTATACCCTCCCCCGTGATCCCCTACCTGCCCACTCCCACTTCCTGGCCCTGGCATTCCCCTGTACTGGGTCATATAAAGTTTGTAAGACCAAGGGGCCTCTCTTCCCAGTGATGGCCGACTAGGCCATCTTCTGCTACATATGCATCTAGAGACATGAGCTCTGGGGGTACTGTTTAGTTCATATTGTTGTTCCACCTAAAGGGTTGTATACCCCTTCAACTCCTTGGGTAATTTCTCTAGCTCCTCCATTGGGGGCCCTGTGTTCCATCCTATAGATGAATGTGAGCATCCCTGTCTGTATTTGCCAGGCACTGGCATAGCCTCACTAGAGATAGGTATATCAGGGTCCTTTCAGCAAAATCTTGCTGGCATATGCAATAGTGTCTGGATTTGGTGGGTGATTATGGGATGGATCCCTGGGTGGGGTACTACTCAGCTATTAAAAACAATGAATTTATGAAATTCTTGGGCAAATGGATGTATCTGGAGGAAATCATCCTTAGTGAGGTAACCCAATCACAAAAGAAGTCACTTGATATGCACTCACTGATAAGTGGATATTAGCCCAGAAACTTAGAATACTCAAGATATAACTTGCAAAACACAAGAAAATCAAAAAGAATGAAACCAAAGTATGCATACTTCAATCCTTCTTAGAATAGAGAACAAAACACCCATGAAAGAAGTTACAGAGACAAAGATTGGAGCTAAGACGAAAGGATGGACCATCCAGAGGTGTGCTTTTCTAGACAGGGTTTTTCTGTGTAGCCCTGGCTGCCCTGGAACACACTCTGTAGACAAGGCTGGCCTTGAATTCAGAGATGCACCTGCCTTTGTCTCTGAGAGCGGGGGTTAAAGGCTTACCTTTACCACCACTGCTTGACTAGATTGCCCAAAACAATAAACAGAAAAACAAACAAACAAACCATAAAGCCCTCCTTGTCTGCCTTTTCTTTTAGGGGAGGGATAATTAAAGCAGCTGTTATGCTGTGCCAAGAGACTAGAGCAGTGCCCAGGCAGTGTGCCCCTGAGTAAGGCCCACAGCCTCCAACCCAAGAGGCCTGTGCTTGATTGTGTGCCCTGGGCATCAAGGAATAGCTACAAAATTAAACCTTGTGTTTTCTGGGTTTTGACTCTTAAACTGCAGAAATATAAAACTTAGATATTATTACATATTTCCTTACACTTTGACGGTATCTATGAACATGTACACTTGGTATCAGTGAAATTCCTTTATATGAAAACACTTCAAATGCTTCTTTATGATAACGAAAAGTATCTGTTCCTGGTTTTCTAGTATTGCAGTACAGACTGCCTACTAAATGCTAATTCTGTGTTCTGAGCCCAAAGTCCAAGACCCATCCTGACTAGAGAGACAATGGAAGACAATGAGAAGACACAGTATATGCCAGCTATGGCTGAGAATGAATAGTGGTCCTAAAAACAGAGGTCAAAACTGGGCATGGTGGCACACGCCTTTTAATCCCAGCACTTGGGAGGCAGAGGCAGGTGGATTTCTGAATTCGAGGCCAGCCCAGTCTATAGAGTCAGTTCCTGGACAGCCAGGGCTACACAGAGAAACCCTGTCTTGAAAAACCAAACCAGAGAGAGAGCGAGAGAAAGAGAGAGAGAGAGAGAGAGAGAGAGAGAGAGAGAGAGAGAGAGAGAGATCAAAGCCAATCTAGGTTGAAATTCCAATTCTTCTACCAACCAGTCCCGAAAACTTAAGGAAGTCATAAAAGCTCTGGAGAGCAGAACCCTTGGCAGGCGGCAGAAAAGCACAGGCCTCCTGATTATAATCAGCATAATAGCTAGAAAGGCAAAGGAGCAAAATGCTGCATGCCACCCTGCTGTCTGCCATCAGAATTTCACACACACACACACACACACACACACACACACACACACACACACACACAGTAAATGCATAAAAGATACAAACTGTGAAAAGGTTGCAGATACCATTTTCAATAAATAAAGACTGAAAGCTATGTTTATTTTTCAAAGAAGAATTTACAGGGCCGCTAAGTGCTTGCAGTCTCAGTTTCATGGCAGGTTGACATAGTAGGATCCCACAAGTTAAAGACTAACGTAGGCAACATAGTGAGATATCACCCACAAAAAAATAAACAAACAAAACCCAATAACAGTTTCAACAAGAATGACTGTGGGCCTGACATCCTGCAGAGCCTGAACATTGCTGTCCCTCATACCATTTCCATATTTAATGCTGTAAGAATCTTCTTCAAGTCAATAAATAACTCAACTTCAAAATCCTGAAGGAGAATACCTGAGCTCCCATTCCTGGGCACACACACCTGAAGACTAGACACTTTCCCAGGAGCAGCAGGGCCTTAGCACAGGAGTAACTCTTAACAGTGTCAGTCTAACTACTTTGTGACTCAAGATCCCTTCAGGCTGACTTCCGGTTAGAAGGCCAACCCTGGCAACACCCCACACCCAGCCCCTGCCTATTCTAATTTGTGGTCCAATGATCTGCTCTACCATTGTGTCTGTAACATTGCTAAGACTGAGGAAGCCTTGGCCACGTAGGAGCTTCTGAGTTGTGGTTTTCCTAGTGAGCTAGTCATGGGACATGATAACTTCACAAAATGCATCAAGAAGACAGCTTTCTGCGCTATTATAATACATCCAGTCCTGATCTTCAAAGACTTCTATCCCAAAGTAATATAATTAATGTATATAACACTGGCTAAGGCTTTTTCTTCAAATAGACTTCTCCTCTTAACATTTCTCACCAAAAAATAATATCTAATCTCAAAAGCGAAAGCACTTCAATATGCATTTTGTGCTCCACTAGCTTGTAAACTCTGTGATAGCAGTCCTCTGCTTATGATTGTACAATTTTAGTGCTCAGAATAATGGCTGACACAGAGCAGACCGTCATGGAATAAATATTAAGTGAATGAATAAAACTTGGTATTATTAGACCCATATATTCCTGTGTCTTTCCATACATATCAAGAAAACAAGAATGAGTTAGCCATCATGCAGAGATCTGCTCAGAGTCCAACGTCACCATAGGGGCCATCGTCCATGTCTTCTCCCTCCAGCTGGGTTCCATGCCTCTGTAGTGGTGCATCTGGTCTGCTGTGCTATCCCATCAGTAACTCGGCTCATCTCTACTTCTATTCTCATCCTTGGCACGATTGTGTCTTCGATCATGATGACAGACGGCATACAATTGTGACGTGCTGGTCAGTTTTCAAGCTTTCAAAGTATCAGATCAACTTTGCAGTGGCCGTATTTTTTTCTTTGCCTTCTTTTTGCTCGTGATAAAAGCTAAAACAAGTAAAGATCCCAGAGCAGCCGTACACAATGGGCTTTGGTTCTTCAAAAGTGCTGCCCTTATTGGTATCATGGATGGATCTTTCTACATCCCTCCCTGGGGGCCATTTCACTAAAGTCTGGATTAGTGCTGGAATGTTGGGGGCCACTTTCTTCATTTTCATCCGGCTGGTGCTCTTAGTAGCCGTGGATCATTCTAGGGAATGAATCATGGGTAAATCGAGTGGAGGAGGGAAGCCCAAGGCTCTGGCATGCTGCTTTGCTGTCCTTTACAAGCCTTGTTTACATCTTTCCAATCGTCTCTGCTGTGCCGCTCCATATCTTCTACACCAACCTTGATGACGGCACAGAAAACAAGGTCTTCATCAGCCTGAACCTGACTTTTTGTGTTGCAGTTTCTATTGTATCCTATTATCCATCCTCCCCAAAGTTCAGGAACATCAGACTGCTCTGTCCTCCTGTCCTCCATCATCACTCTGTACACCATTTACCTCACTCACATGGTCCGCCATGACCAATGAACCTGAGTGGTCCTGCAACCTCTCCCTTACGAGCATCATCATGTCACTTAACATCTCCAGCAAATTCAACTACTCTTGCTCCTGCCTATGCTCCACCATCACAGAATGGACACTTTATGAATTCGGATGATGTTGGGGGACTGACTATGTTTGTTATCTGCCTTATATATTCCAGCATCCTTATATATTCTAGCATTGAGCAACCCAAGTTAACAAGCTGACCCTGACTGGGAATGACAATGTTATTATCCTTGGTGACACCACCAATGGAGTCAGTGATGAAGAAGACGGACAGGACAGCCTTGGCAGGCTGTAGACAACGAGAAGGAGGGGTACAGTATAGTTACTCCTTTTCCCACTTGATCCTCTGTTGTGCCTCCTTCTACACCATGATGACCATAACCAGCTGGTACAGCCCTGATGCCAAATTCCAGAAGATATTCAATGAGTAGGTAGCTGGGTGGGTCCAAACGGGCTCCAGCTGGGTATGTCTCCCCTGGTCTTCACAGGTCGGGACTTCAGCTGAGTTCAGTGTGTCAAGGATACTGCTATAGCCGACAAAGTCTCCTTTCCTGAAAGTGCACATCTATTTTACTTTTCATCAACTAGACTATTAAGTGAATACTTTGCAATTTGGCTGTATTCAGGTTTATATCAAAAGGCAAGATTTAATAATGTTTGATGCAGAATCTGAGCTTTCAGATATATATGCATATATATTATGTTTATTTGTAAGGCTACATAGCACAAAGGGGACATTTTTGTGTCTTAACATGAACTACAGCTGTGCTGTGAAGAGAATTCTTTATAAAGACTCGTAGAGTCCTACAACTTTGGTTTAAGTTGTAAGTTAGAAGGCTGTTGGATATTTACGACTATCTTTAATATATTTCTTTAACAGTCTTCTTAAAAACCAAAAAGGAATGCATTAATCCACATTTCCCTTCTTCAGAGGTATAGCATCCTGGTTCTTGGCAAGGAATTATGTACGCAGGTCCTTCCCCAGAAATGCAGTTGCTCATAAGGCAGAGCGAAGGCTATTGAGTTTCTTTACTTACTTTTTATACTGCACTGATGTTGCTTGATAGAAGCTTTGTCAGGTATGCCACCCCAGTGAATGCTTTGTAGATCTGATTAAAATGAAAAATTTACTTGTGGGGGGGGGGGAAGAAAACCAGAATTTTTACAACTTTCAATCATCAGTTCTAGTTTATTTCACCCAAAGTGGTTAGCTACCCATAATTAACAAACTCGTTATGTACTTTCTTGCTATGTATCTCTTCTTAGTTCCTTTATTTGATGATGGAGATTTGGAAACCATATACATACAGTTATGTATCTGTAAAGAAAAGAATAGTATCGATTGTAACTTTAGTTTTTTCAAACCTTACTTTTAATGATAGTTCTTAAATACTTTAACCTCCCTTTTTAGCCCACCACCCACCAGAGGTAGTGGGAAAGAAAGGATACAGAGGAAGTGAACCTGTTTAGAAAGGTTCTTTGGAGCAACTCCCATCTGTGTTGTCTGGAAATCAGCAGTTCAGTTCACAGGTCAGCAGCAGCAGCTTGATCCATTCGCAAACACTTCACAGATACACCAACAGCACCGTTCGTTAAGTCAGGATAGCAAACACAAATCAGCCGTGGTGGGACTACCTAGCAGAGACAATTAGGCCTCAGCCTCGGCACAAGTCATCAGGAGGGACCAGGGGGGAATGCCAGGAGAAGTTCTAGGTTGTGCCTCTCTCAGGGAAGAAGATCAGTAAAGATGTGAGACCCACAAGGGTTGCACAGCTAGCTCTATAAGCAAGCCAAGCTCAGCCTTTGTCAATGTCTGTGAGTCCTATTTATCCCTTCAAACATAATGCGTCCTCCACATGCCTTGCCTCAGCACATACATCTGTCTCAGCTGATATCACTCTGCCAATCAGCCAGAATCCACAGAAGTAGCAAGAAGCCTGGACACACCACCAGAAGGTTTTTGGTGCATTTCTGTCTATGGAGTCCTGAAAACCGCAGCTCAACCACAGTGTGTTAGGCAGACCAAGACGTGTGTATTGTTAGCAAGGAGTCCTTCATCATGCGTCCTTTCACATGCTTGCTTTAGCGGAACATCCTTTCTCCTGTGTCTGATTTAGCTAAACGTTCCTTCAGGAGTCTGCCTTAGTCTTTCACTGATGTCCACATCAACTAAATGTTCCTTCATGAGTTTGCCCCAGCAAAACACTATCCAACCTACTTTCCAAAGAATCCTTAAGTTTCCACTCCAATAGTTACATGAAATGTGCATTAGTATATTTCACATCCTCTGTGGATCACTTATAATACGTAAAATAATGTTTGGAGACATAAATCTACATGTGTTCGGTATGGGTGCAAACACCATAAGACTAATGGCAAAGCACATGTTAGCAACAATATAACATTTCTTTCAAATATTGTTGATCCATGATTCTGAACTGTGGGTCAAGAATCTGGATGCAAGATCCACGGGGAGGGAGTGACGTGTGTGCTTCTTCTGCCTGAGCAGAGGGGACAAAGAGGCTAAGGAAGGGAGGGAGGGCTTGATAAATCCCTAGACTGTTTTCTATTTTAAAAAGCCTTTTAGAAATACATTCCAAGGGCTGGAGAGATGGCTCAGAGGTTAAGAGCACTGGCTGCTCTTCCAGAGGTCCTGAGTTCAATTTTCCAGCAATCCTATGGTAGCTCACAGCCATCTGTAATGGGATCTGTTTCACTCTGCTGATGTGCCTGAAGACAGAGCGTTCATATATATAAAATAAAAATACATACATACATACATACATACATAAATACATTCCAAGTGTGATTCACCTGCAATCCTGTCATTCAGAAGACTAAAGCTGGAGAATGACAAAGTCCAGGCCCAGACTAAACTATAAAGTGAGATCTGTACTCATGACAAACTAGCCAGAATTTCCAGTTAAATTTGCATTTCAATTGGACAGACTAGGTCTTCCTATGAGTATACTGCAGACATTGCTTGGAACATTGTTGTAGTTTAAATGTGAAATATTTCCCACATGCTCCAGTGTTAGAGCATTTGGTCCCCTGATGGTGTGGATGTTTTGGAACATGGTAGAACCTTCAAGAGAGGAAAGCTCTCTGGAAGAGTGGGTCACTGGGGAAGACTTTGAGAGATGATAGCTGGGTCTCACTTCCTCTCCACTCTCTACTTCCTAATTGCAGATATAATGTGACCAGCCACTTGATGCTCCTGCTACCAAGCCTTCCCCATAATAAGGGGCTGTATCCCCTTCAACTGTAAGCCAAGATAAATCCTTTCTTCCTCCTTGTCCAGATGTTTTGTTAGAGCAACAAGAGAAGTAACTAATACAAACATATTGTTACTAACATTGTATTTATTGTTTATCTAAAATCCATATTGAACACAACATCCTAAATTTTATCTGGGAACCCTATTTCCACACTGACGCAAATTTAACTTGTCTCTTTCAAAAATAAAACAAAGAAAGTCTTTTAGGTTGGAGTCCTATTTTTCTTTAATTAAACTTAGTACCTGGAAAATTATCTGGTTTGTGGTTTAGACTCAGTACGCCTTTGAGAGTCATGGAATAACACCCCTCAAATGCCTGAAATATAAATTGGTGTGTGATGTTCTTTGTAAGTGCTAGGGACTAGAATAGTGGGGTGTGGATAAAGATATTAAAAAACTGACTTTTCTCAAAAACTGTGTTTTATAATTTATAATTTATCACTATCCTGCTGTCATGTTATGATGGTTTTTATTTTCGGGTGGCAAAGTTGTAAGTGTAAAGAGGAGCTGCTTTAAACAATACTTGGGTGTCCACCTCAGCCCTGCTGGCCAGGGCAGTGGCAAAAGACACCCAAGCACCTGCCCCAGGCACCACTACGATGGACCAATGTGTGATGGAGAGATGGGAGAGAAAGAGAAGCCAAGGGGTTCATTCACTGTGGAGAAAAATAGAACTGGAAATTTGATGGGGGTGAGGAGCAGTCAGATATGAGGAGACTGTGAGGCCATGGTGATGTCCTGGCCAAGGCTGCCACCAAGAGCCATGTCTGGGTTTGTGGTCCTTCTGCAGCTGGGGTCTTTCTACACGTCTATGGACCAAGTTACCACCAAAGACCAGTTAGATGTCGGTAGTCTGGGCTGCCACCTGAGACCATGGTGATGTTCAATCACTCTGCTAAGCTGGCCTTGCCCCTCACCTGGGCAGAATGGGAGAGCTGACACAGAGAGAGTGGGGGAGGGGAAGGGAGAGAGGGAGTAAGAGAGGTATAGGAAGAGGGAGGGGAGAGGGAGAGGGAGAGGGAGAGGGCTAGCTAATAATACTAACCAGTTAATATTAAATGTGTATTGTGTTTTGTTCTGTGGTGCTAATGATGGAGCCCAGAGCCTGGTGTATGCTGGGCTACCATTCTACCATAAAACTCTATTTCTAGCCTTAAATGTTTTTAAAGGAATGATCTCTGAGTATACAAGACTCACTGAACTATGCGTGGTGGCGCATGCCTTTAATCCCAGCACTCGGGAGGCAGAGACAGGCGGAGTTCTGAGTTCGAGGCCAGCCTGGTCTACAAAGTGAGTTCCAGGACAGCCAGGGCTACACAGAGAAAACCTGTCTCAAAAAAAAAAAAAAAACAAAAACAAAAAAACAAACAAACAAAAGTGAACTCTTGTTAATTTGATAAACATAAAGTCTTAGCAATATACCCCAGAAAAAGTTCAGTTTATCAAAAAAATTAAAAGATTCGTTATATAAAAAATGTCACTATAGTGACTAATATTCTATAGGATTGTATGAAGAATGTACTTGAACAAGCTGGCCCTGGTTGTACAAACCTGTCATCTCAGCACTGAGGAGGCAGAAGCAAGGTCTGGGGGACGGGGCACAGCAAATTCAAGGCCAGCCTTTTAGCCTCAACAAGTTCCAAAGGAATTCTTTGAGCAGCTAAAACTGGCTTCACCTGACTATAGATGCTTCAGACATCACTGAAAAGGCTCAAGGGAAAACCTTTATAAGGCATACACAGATAACAAGACAAAGAAAATATCTGATCAGTTAAACCTCTCAAATGTTACTTAGTCATCCAACTGGTAAAGCCCCTACTTGGAGTTCATTTCAGACCAAGTCAGTCACTCTGAATTGTCTCTGTTTATGTAGGAACTCAGAAAGTTGGCACCGGTGCAGCCTAATGCTTTCCCAGTTAGTTTGTTTTTGTTTTTTGTTTTGTTTTGTTTTAGCTGGGGGGAAATAAACATCATCTTTCAAAAAAAAGTATCAGCTAGTTTTTTATGAGGGGGTATCATCAAGAGAAAGAAAGAATGGAAAGCAATCGAACTGTTACTTTAAAAGTAAGGTTAAATGTACCTTAAGAAAGGGGCAGTAAGCAATAGTAGATACCCAGAGATTCCACTTGAATGAAATCTGGACAAAGTGCAATAGAGAGATATAGACCAAGCTAAGACACTAAGAGAGGAAACCTGTTTGGAGTGTAGATGGACATGCTAGCACTCATCACACACCGTTCCAGGAACTGGAGAGGGAAATTAGAGCTAGAGGACAGGGCTACACTCAGCTGAAGTGTGTGTGTGTGTGTCTCTGTGTGTAGCATGCACAAGGCTCTGGATTTAATCTCCACCACTTCAAATAGAACAATTAATAAGAAAGGGAGGCAAGTCAATGCAGTTTTCTCTGAATCCTGTTTTTTAATGAAACATTACATATGCGAATGCATACACACACACACACACACACACAGATACTGGTACAGGCATAGAAGAAAACTTGTACATTTGTTTTTCCTCTTTGGTGGAAACTTCCCATCACATAATTGTGTTCAGGTATACCCACGAGCTCCGTGACAGCACTGCCACTGGGCCCTGGAAACATCGTCCATGTGCTTTGTGTTAAATAATCTGTCAGAGTATCAAGAGAGCTGAGTTATGATGCTTAGTGCTGGACGCCGACTCCAGCTACATGTGCCTCCCAGCTACAATGTCATGACTTTTAAAAGACTAATCCAGGCATTACATTATTGTCAGTGCCTCCCAAAAATATTCCTTGCCAATTATTCTGCTTGTTTTCAAAGGTTCTCTTAGTACAGGTATTTCCTGTTTTATTTCAAAATTAATGATAAATGATAGGCTTTTGAAGGCTTAGAGAATGAAGAGTGTTCCAAGAAACTTTTTTTTTTTTTTTTTTTTTGGATAGGCATGGCCTAAAGAGTTCCAACAGCTTTCCTCTTCTCAAGTTGAAAAAGGTAATTATTTTTTTTTCCATAGTCATACATTCTTCAGGACTTAAAACTATATTTTGAGAAGTCCCGTTGTAGATTATACTTTCAAAATGAAAACATCAGATATTCTTTCACAGTCAGTCAAAGTCTCACTTTTTTACGTTTCTCCGGTGCTGAAGCACTGCATTTTAATAGCCACCATCCAGAGTGCTTAATCGCTTTGATATGGGTTAGTTCTAGTCTTTCTAACTGTCACGAAAACTTGAACATGGTGAAAGGTTTTGAACTAGTGAATACGCAGCATAGGTAGGACCGTTCAGTTTCCTCAGTGTCAACACCAGAGCTGATGGCTCATTTCCCTTCGTTTTCCTTAACAAAGTGCTTTAAGATGGTAGTGCTTTAAGAACTTCTAAGACCAACCCAATAACGGACTTCCCAGAGGTAGAGGTTTCAGGAGCAAAGGCTTTTAAAGAATAGTTTTGAAAGACACAGGTACTTTGAATGCGAAAATTAACTTCTGGTTTTTTTCTTGCGATAATTTAACCATTAAAAAAGGCTTCTCCGTGCACATAATCCTAATCTGCCGTTTCTTGGAGACAGACCGTCTCTTCTTGTCTGACCCTGTGGCCAGTTACTGCCTTCTCTGAGTTGAATTCACAGCCTGAAATCTGCCCGCCGCTCAAGATCGGGAATTGTTCTGGCTGTGGGTGAGAGCAGCCTCTCTGCCTGCAAACCCGGGCAGGGAACCAGAGACTCACACCTGGTGCTCTGTTCCTTCCAAAGAATATAAAAGCAGGGCATGCTGAACTCCTTAACACGGCCAAAGCTGCCTGGCGTGCCACACATCTTTGTTCTGATGCTGAAAGATCCGAGTGACCCAGGGCTATACCTTAACCTACTTCAGAGCCTCTTTTCCTCGGGGCCCATTGCCATTGCCTCTAAGACTGCAGAAACGAACCTGTAAATATGACAACCAAAAGCCCTACAAGAGCTCTCTCTCTCTCTCTCGCTCTCTCTCTCTCTCTCCCACCCCCATGCCAATACACACATATTCATAATCAAAAAGAAAACTTTTCAAGAATATTAAGAGACTATAATTTTTGTAATTGTAACCCTGTGTTCCTTTGCACAAAAGTCAGAAATGTTAACATCCTGATGATGACAATGTCCTTGCATTTATTGAAGATATTAAAGTGCTGGTTACAACCATCTATGGGTTGGTAGTTAGGTTTCCATGAAGAGAAGTAGAAGGAAAAGTAATAACGATTAAAAAGACATTTGAGTGCTACTCTTGCCTCTGGCTGGTTTCCTCCGGACATCACAAACCCTTTCTTTCTTTTTTCAGGATCTAATATTTGAGAGTGTGCTTGAGAAAACAGTGCTTCAGGAAAAGCTAAGAATGACCTCTTTTTTTTGGCTGACTCATTCTGACTTTAAAGTAATACATTTTTACAGAACATGGAAAAAGTTCAAAGTCTGCTTTTATTTTCCCTCCTATTTCTTAGACAGAAAAAAAAAATTAATGCTGTAACCCATACATTTCTTTAATTCTTTCTTTTATTCAGCGAGACAAGCATGGCATCTTTTGTTATGATAAAAACACAATAGATAATAGTCTTTTCTTCTTTCTCTGGAGCCGAAGCGTTGAGCCCAGGGCCTCACGAGCGCAACGCGCGGCTGCCAAGCTCTTCCCTTAGCTCGCTGCTCTTTTCTCACGGTCTGCGTGGAGTGTCCGAAGCCGCCCAAGCCGCCACACAGTACAGTTTTGTTCTTGTGAGTCTCCACTAGCTCGGTGTTACAGCATCTAGATAGGAGCGCCAATACAGACTATAGTGGTAAAGAGAAGTGGGTCTTACCAAGGACTCAGGCTTGGATTAGAAACCTACACGGGATGTTTGATATCTCTAAGCTCAAGTCCTCCCCCTGTAATGTAGCAACTGTGCTGGCCTTACAGTCTTCTTTATTACTCAAGGAGCTATGCCTATAGAACAACTCCTATTATTCACAGATAAGTAAGTACTCCAGCATTTTCCCCAGATACCCAGTTATAATTAGCAGGTTGATATTCTCTATTCTCTGACCACTCTTTATTATTATTATTAGTTTTGTTTTGTTGTTAATGTCGTTTGTTTGGATCTTGACACAGCCTTGCACTGTAAGCTGGACTTGGACTTGAGATTCTACAGCTCTGTCTTCCCTCTGCTAGGACAACAAGCACGTGCTACCATACTCCACTTCAAGTCACTTTCCAAGCGCAATCTTCCAGGTGCAAAGTTTATTTTCTTAGCTCTCCACTGGATTTCACTGCTAGATGACCTCGAAGCTGACGGATAGGGCTTCCTTCCTACTTCCCGGGTTGCTCAGGTTTGATCCTAGGAAGATTCTGCTTGCATTTCCCACCCACTTGTGACCTTGGGCTCCTCATCCCATGCCTCTGCTTCTCTATTATCCAGAGCCTCTCCTCAAGACAACTAGACAGCTCCTGAATGAGAACACTTGCTCGTTCTCCACATTAGCTGAACAGCAGGAATAGCGGAAAAACCCTAAAGCCATTAGACTCATGTTGACTTGAATTCTGTAGCAAATCAAGGGTGTGGGGGAACACATTCACATTTAGTTCACCTAAACCCTCTCCAACTCAAGGATATAAAAACACTTCTCCTTCATTTCACTCTGTATGTCTCATGTGGATCACATTTTCTTCTAAGTCTTTATAATAATTTCAATCGTCTTCTAACTCTATCAGCTTTTCTCTGGAATTTTCAGAATCTTGTATCTTAGCTCTTGGGCCAGAGAGATAGCTCAGCTGATGAAGAGCCTGCTTTCAAAGCACAAGGACCCGAGTTTGGATTATTAGCACCAACAGAAAAACCAAGCCCAGTGGTCCATGCCTGCCATCCCAGCGGGGTGCATGTTGGGTGGTTGCAGAGAGACAGGTGGGTTCTCATAGTTTTCTGGCCAGCAAGCCTAGTCAGTCTGTGAACTCTGGGCTCAATGTAATCTCGTCTTACAAAATATGGTAAAAAATAATCAAGGAAAATACACACACACACACACACACACACACACACACACACAATTAGTTTCTAATTGTATCTTATGTGTTCTACCCTCTTCCATCTCCTCTTTAATCCACAAGGAACTATCATTATCATTTGCCCTGAGAAGCCCCCCTCCTCCCTCCTGACCTGTGAAAGACCTTTCCTTCATGAACTCTACTTGGTATAGCCCCATTTTCTTTTGTCTTGACATTCTAGTTGGTCTTGGCTGTCATGGCAATGTCTTCTCCTGGTTCTTTTCCAGCTGCCTTCAAACTCTACTGGGAGCTGGTTGTCTGGCTGGGCTCAAGCCCTTGCCTGACCTTTCCCCTTCTTGGCAGGACCAGCTCCCAGGGTGTGGCGACAGAGTGCTGCCAGAAAGGTCTGCCAGGGTTGCCATAGAATTGGGCATTTAAGTCCCAGGTCTCCAGTAGGCTGTAGAAATTGCTCCGGCCTCTAGATGCAGGCTGTACTCAGGCAGACTTCAAGGTTGGTTCGGTGAGCCTGAGATATAGCTCTCCTTAGCTTTCAGATGCAACCTGGTAGAAGGACTAGTGTGAGGTGCCTAGGAAGAGGGAGGTCTGAGACAAGTTGGCAAGGGGAGAAATGTTTTTATGTTTGATGGTGGACCATCTCCATGAGTCTCACTCCACATTGCCAGCTCTGTTCTTCTCAGTAAACTAAAACTGGCATGAGTTGCCTTCTGGATACCTCTCCTCTCCTCTCCTCTTCCTGATGGCTTGTTTTAAAAAGAAACTTCCCTGTCTTCCTTATTACTAAATTCCCTTAAGACCTGTCTCCTACTCCACACTTTATTATGTTTGTTTGTAATTTTCCTTGTTGCCCAGGCTTGAAACTATGGTCTCAGGTTGGTTTTCTGCTCCCCACTTATCATCCTTGTACTGCCTCCTTCCTTCTTCTACATTGATTATATGGACCACTACACCACAAGAAATCAATAATGCTAAACATATATAAATATACTGTGCACAAAGACACCTGAAAATGAAACTTGTTCAAGGTAATACTCTACTCAAAACCTTCAATGGATTTTCAATGCTTAAGAAACTTGCATCACCCCACCATACCGCAAGAACACTTGTTCAGCTATGTTCAGAGCAGCTTTATTCATAAATAGCCTGAAATTGGAAACAATCTAGATATCACTCAGCTGAAGAATGGATAAAGAAAATGTGGTACATCTACACAATGGAATACTAGTCAGCTATTAAGAACAAAGACGTCATGAAATTGTCAGGCAAATAGATGGAACTTGAGAATATCATCCTGAGTGAGGTAATCCAGACCCAGAAAATCATGTTTAACAGGAACTGAGCAGTGCTGTCTCCTAAGAGGCTTCATCCAGCAGCAAATGGAAACATAGCCAAACATCAGAGGAGCTTGGGGAGAGTCTTGTGAAAGAGTTAGGGATAAAACTGAGCCACAGGAGTCAAGAGCATCCCAAGAAGACCTACAGAGTCAACTAACCTGGACCCAGAGGAGCTCACAGACACTGAACCACCAGCCAG
>LR749840.1:883295-942596 GCA_902729485.2 Mus minutoides
CCATCTCTGGGCTGGCAGTCTTGGGTTCTATAAGAGAGCAAGCTGAGCAAGCCAGGGGAAGCAAGCCAGTAAAGAACATCCCTCCATGGCCTCTGCATCAGCTCCTGCTTTCTGACCTGCTTGAGTTCCTTCCAGTCCTGACTTCCTTGGTGATAAACAGCAGTATGGAACTGTAAGCCGAATAAACCCTTTCCTCCCCCACTTGCTTCTTGGTCCTGATGTTTGTGCAGGAATAGAAACCCTGACTAAGACAGTCCCCTAACGATTGGAATGGGGTGGGGGCTGTCTCTGTCTCAGTTGCCTGTTGTTGAATCCCCTTCCCCTAACTGGCCTACAAAGTTGGGCCTTAGTTGGAGAGGATGCATTTAGTCCTACTGTGACTGGATGTCTCAGGGTGGGGTGCCACTGGAAGGGGGCTTCCCCTTCTCTGAGGGAGGGTTTTGTAAAGGTGGGTGTGGGAGGGGAGGGGTGCAATTGTATGTAAAGGGAAGGAAGGAAGGAAGGAAGGAAGGAAGGAAAGGAGGGAGGAAGGAAGGAAGAGAGGGAGAAAGGGAGAGAGGGAGGGAGGGAGGAAACTGAATCAAGGCTGGTGCTAAAGCCCAGTAGCACACTTGTCTGGCCCAGATAGGTTCCTATAATTAATTCCCTATACAGAAATTCCCTATATAGAGAAAAACCAGCACATTCAAGCATATATTAAAAACCCATTACAATCCAAGTTTTTGTCACATTTCTGCTATCCCCTCTCTGTTCCTCGGGGGCATTCATCCATTGTCTCCCCTCATCAGGTCTCTTTATATTTTATATGTACATAAGTGTATTCAGCCTTGAGTTCTGAGAGCAATGTTCAACAGATTTCTGCTTTCTAACTGTTCATGTGGCCCACTTCAGCTGCCTTCCCTGTTTAATTGACATCTTGAGCTTAGGTCAAAGTTCATCCCCACTCCAGGTCAATGCTACTCTACCTTCTACTCAGCTATTTTCTTTCACCCTAGTTTCCTCTGATGTCTAGATTACTTCTTGGCACTACACTGCCGGTTCCTTTCATTTTGTCCTTTTCTTTAGGCACACTTCTCGTCTTTATTGATGCATCTTCCTGGATAACGGATGCACACTTTTAATCTCAACACTCAAGAGTCTGAGACGGGAACATAACGAACTCAACTTAATGGGATTATGCGTCCCTCTCCGGGCAACACAAAGGAGACAGAAATTATAAATATAATCTCCTCCAGGCCAGTAGTTCTGACTGGGTTCCCCATAGGCAGCATAAGTATCACCTGGGGGGGGTGTTAAAAATATAAATGTCTAAGACTGTGTGAAGCTCAGTGGTCGAGCTCCTTGCCTAACATTCATAAGGCACTAGGATCCATCTCTAGTACCGAATAACAAAAGAAAAAATAACAAAACAAGAAGATAAACATTCAACCCCCTCCCAATATCTATTAGGTCAAAATTCCAGGAGTGGGCCCAGGAATTCTCTCTCAATACCCCCAGTTGTGAGACCCCAAAGTGTTTGCCTCTGAAATATAAAGCCCCTAAATGCTCCCTCAAGCCTGTTTCCCAGATCTCTAAGAATACAGCCAGTAAGAAGCTCTTTGTTCTCTAAAGCTAGCAAGAAGCCTTTTGTTCCTCTACCTTTGATGACCCAGCCTGCCTGACTGTGTCAGAGACCCAGAGATAACCACAAGGACAGGCAATAGCTTATTCCCTCTCCTTGTTCCTTCACCAAGGACCCCCCCCCCCAGAAGAGCTGTAGCCCAACTCTCCTCCCAACTCTTCCCAACTCCTCCCAACTCCTCCCAACTTCTTTAAAAGCCCCCTACTGTTACCCCTCAGGGTGGAACTCCCCAGCCCTTCCCCTGTGGAAGGAGTTCCTCCTCAGCTGGCTGATAATAAACCCTCCTGCATCTTGCATCAAGAGGTTTCTCTTGAGTCTTTGGGGGCACAAACTCATCCTGGGACAGGAGTGACCCTGTTTTCGTGGGTCTGGGTCTTACATTGTATGTGTGTGTGCGTGTGTGTGTCTTACATTTGTGTGTGTGTGTGTGTGTGTGTGTGTGTGTGTTTTGGGGGTGAGATGGGGAGTGATTCTGATGCTCCTTGAAGCTTGAGAGCCATAACTTCTGGCCATAGATTTGGGACTGGGTAAGCGGCCTCTGCCTGTTGATTCTCCAAGGACACTCACTATAAAATATTTGGGATTTTGCTCTTTCTGATGATATTTCTGAAAGCAGTGGAAATTTACTTGTATACATACACAGTACTTTATTTTACTCAATCTCTCTTAACAAATGATTGCAATCAACTTCAAGAGATGGTAGAACAGAAAATGAGAATGAAGAAAAGAAGGAGGCAAACATGCTAACCACAAACATCACTGTGGTCCCCAGAGCATCTCAGAGCTCTCCTGGCTACAAGGAAAAGAAGGAAGCTAAGGTCGCTCTTGTCCTATTTCCATTAGAGAAGGTTGGAATTCTGTTTATGAATTCCAAGTGGACTTCCTCTTGCAGAACCTTCTGGAGGAGGCCACACAAAGAACCATAGGACCAACTAGCAGAGGCTCATTCCATGTACACCCGTGCTTTTCCCAGGCTGAAATGTCTGTGATAAAAACTATGCCAAAGCTCAGCCACAAGACAGACCAGCTATTACTAAATCTGGGACAAGAAGCACTATGCTACTTCTCTTCACTTAGTGGCCGCTAAGGAAGAATTAATTTTCTTCTGCAAGTCATGAACCAAGAACATAATGCAGAATCTTGCCTTCGATTATGGTTATGATTCATCACAGCTGGAGCCTGTAAAAGATAGGAAAGGTGGTTGGGGCCATTAAAGAATAACATCTAAAGGCTGGTGGCTCTGCTGGGCTCTAGGCCCTGTATGACTAGGCCCAAAGTCATTGAACCTGAACAAGGTGAGGTTAGACTGCAGCATAGACTACACCAAGGAAAAGCT
The DNA here is from genome assembly GCA_902729485.2 of Mus minutoides. Lineage (NCBI taxonomy): Eukaryota > Metazoa > Chordata > Mammalia > Rodentia > Muridae > Mus > Mus minutoides. The sequence goes on from LR749840.1 coordinate 886,253, forward strand.
AAATTCTGTGTGGCTGGACTTCAAGAGAGAACATCTTAAGAACAGTTCTCTGAAGTCCTCCAGGGAGGGCCAGTTATCAGTTATCAGTAGCTAAGAGCTACTATTATAGGCAAAGTTGTTTTGATGCAGATGATAGAGCATATAATAAGGATTTCTTGAACTTTGGAACTTAATACTCTTGTATAAACTCAGAGAGGATTTTAGATGTAACTGGTTTGCCAGTGAGCTCATACCCACACTGTGTGTGGCCCTCTGTATCTGTAACTGGGATCATGTTCTTATGAATTTGACAATCTTATAATGCATGGAGCCCAGTTTAGGGAGGGGAAAATTAGTATCTAAGCACAAAGAATGCCAGTTATAGGGTACATTCACCCATCTTTCATAAGCTATCTTGCACAAGTTATTTTTTCAACACAGCATTATAATGTGTCTTCAAAAACTTGACTGAATACATAGACAATGAAGAAGAAATGGCATAAATGTTGGAATAAAGATTCGATATTCTCTCATTCACCAGCTGCAGAATCTCATGACATGCTGTAAAACATAAATGTGCTTGTGAACTGAAACTTCCATGGAGAGCAAGTTGCTTGTTTTCATTCATGGTCAGGGAAATATTGTTATTGAATTTCAAATGCAATTCACACTAAAGTAAGAGAAAGGGGCTACATCACTGGAGTTAATCATGCATTTCCTGGTGTGGGCGACACCTCTTCCACATCTTCAACCTTGGAATGTAATTTACATGGAGCTTATGGAGCACCTGTTACGTGCTCTGCTAGATTAAGAACCTTTTCTCATGTGTGAATATTATAGCAACATTATGTTAAACTTTTTATCCAGACTCTCCCAGAAATGCTGCATCTTCTTATAACTCCCACTTGTGGAAGACAGAGGGATGATAGTAAGAGCTATGCCTGACTGGATGCCTGACAATTGACTAAACTCCACATGTATTATTTTTAATCAACACAAACACTCATGAGATGAGTGGCAGCCACCCAGGTCTACAATGGAGGAAGTCTTGAGGAATTGGACATTCAGAATCTTTAAGAGATGTGCCATGGGCTATTCAGCTTAGAGTCGGGGTAAGGGTACAGGGTGTCATTACCTGCCTTCCTACAGACCTGGATCTGCACTATGTTGTTTTGCCTCCCAGAATAGAACATGGACAGGAACTGTTCCAGCCTCACTTCTGAATCAACATCACCAGCAATGACAAATGTCCAAAAAACTTCTCCCTAAAACATGACTCCTTTCCAAAATTCAAATACAGTGCAGAAAATAAAGCAGTCTACATGAGTGTTGTTTCCCTGGATGTTTCAAAGGTGATCCAGGCTTCTGTTGCATATCTCTTTGTGTGTGTGTGTGTGTGTGTGTGTGCGCGCGCACGCGTTGAGAATTTTGTACAATGTTTTGATTATATTCAACTTCTTTCCCCAACTGCCCTTCCCTATTCACCCAAAACTTTGTGTTCTTAAACACACACACACACACACACACACACACACACACACACACACACACACGTGCGCTCACACACACACACTCACTCACACACAGGAGTGAAATTTGTACCATTCATATTCTTCAATGTATGGCCTTCTACCCCAGAGTAGTTGATCAATCAGGGGCTACATGTGCACAGATTATGGAGTCTCCCTCCACTGACAGCCATCCATTGCCAAGAGCTCCTTAGACAGAGGTGGGATACACTGTCCACCTCCCCTCCCCATGCTGGAATTTTGTCTGGCTGGGGCTTGGGCAGATCTCGTGATGCCGTCGCAAGCACTGTGAGTTAGTGTGTACAGTGGCACTGCTGCATCTGGGAAACACTGCGAGCACATAGTTATCCATTCACCACCGCTTAATCCTTCCCATGCCCTCTTCCACCGAGATCCCTAAGGCTTGGGAGATACTTGCTTTTCCAGGCTCGGGTCATTGAATGTGACACTCTACTAACCAGTATTATTTCTTCTAATGTAAAAATTCTCTTTCTTTATTCTTCTCTTGCATTCCTTAAGATATCCTACTTGCGAATAAAATGACTACAGTGAAGAATAACTAACACGAGGAAAGAGAATGCCTTTGCTTCCTCAAATTCAGTTGGCTCAATTCTGTGAAAAGATTGTGTATATAATTAAATGTTCTTTTCCTCCCTTAATCTGTGCTTATTGTACCCCACTGCCTACCATTACTAATTATATAATTTAAAGGTCTCAGTATAAAATGGAAAGTAGAAACTCTGTGTTAAAAGATTATTAGAAACTTAAATATAGTAGCTGTGGGCATCAATTGGTGGGCAAGGTCCCTCTAACTTGGCTTCCTCTGTGGCTGTGTGGCCATCTCCTCTGTGGCTGTGAAGCCATCTCCTCCAAAGACTTTTGTAGCTAAAGACATGTAGTATTACACACAGCTTGGTTTAACAGATAAAGGGGTTCATTTGACTGATATCTTTAGTGAGTATATGAGCTCATCTTAGTGTGGTTCAGCTAAGGAGCTTCTGGAGGAACGCAAGTCAGACTCATCTTAGACATGTTTTCTCTGAAATAAGAGCTGGTAATTGCTGTATGTTATTCCCTTGTAAATAATCATTGGAGTATTTTAAGTCAGAAAACATAAGGAACAGTTTTGAAGAAATTGTAATAAGTTATAATAGTATTAACTTTCTATTAAACTGTACATTTCAACCAAGAAGGCATACAGGTGGCCTATGACCTTGGTGACTTTCATTGTTATAAATCCAAGAAAGGCAGTGACAAAAGTAGACTAAAGGACCTGGACAGAGAGGACAAAAAGGGCTTTTTCCCAGGCACAGGCTGGTTGTGCACACCACATTCATCCACACTCTGGAGACACATGGAGAGAAACAGCCAAAGGTTAAACAGAAATAGTTCTGTCATCTATGTATAGGAATTTTTTTCTTTCTTTTTTTTTTTTTTTCGAGACAGGGTTTCTCTGTATAGCCCTGGCTGTCCTGGAACTCACTCTGTAGACCAGGCTGGCCTCGAATTCAGAAATCCGCCTGTCTCTGCTTCCCAAGTGCTGGGATTAAAGGCGTGCGCCACCACGCCCGGCTTTATGTATAGGAATTTTAAAACTTGCAAACCACCCACAAGAGATTTTTCTATAAAGAACAATTCCAATGGTTAGAACAATTACACTGTAGAATAAATGTAGATCACCTAGCCTGCTAAAATTTTAACAGAAATATAAAAGATTTATTAAAAGTGACAGATCTTTGGACTGTTTCTTCCTCCCCCATAGCTTCCATGGAGATTTCTCACTCCTCTCCATAAAGACTAACAGAGGGGAACATTTAGAGAGTAAACAAGCAAACTCCAATAGGAAACAAACAGTACATATACAGGAACTTTAAAGAAACAGAGACTCATGGAACAAGCCATCTGCCATAGTTAGGGTTTTACTGCTATGAACAGACACCATGACCAAGGCAACTCTTATAAGGACAACATTTAATTGGGGCTGGTTTACAGGTTCAGAGGTTCAGTCTGTTATCATCAAGGTTCCCACATGCAGCATCCAGGCGGGCATGGTGCAGGAGGAGCTGAGAGTTCTATACCTTCATCTGAATACTGCTAGCAGAATACTGGCTTCCAGGCTGTTAGATTGATGGTCTTAAAGCCCAAACCCACAGTGACACACCTACTCCAACAGGTCACACCTTCTAATAGTGTCACTCCCTGGGCTGAGCATATAGAAACCATCACACCATTTAAGATAAATAATTTTGTCTGTCCTTACATTTTTAATTTCACTCACCAATACACTGTATTTGCATCATTTTGACCCTCCCCCTCCCCTCTCCAAGCCCTCCCATGTCCCACCCTCTCTGAAATCCATAATCTCTTTTCTAGAATTACTATGTTATAGAGAGAAACAGTAACACACACATATGTAATATTGGAAAACAGACAAAGAGGAACAACCCACCAAGACCAATTAGTGTCCCTGTGTGTGCATAAGCTTATGACTGACCACACAGAATTGGGTGCTCGACCCAGAAGAATACTGATTCTACCTCTTTCAGCACCCACTGATTGCCTGTAATGGATCTAGAGTTTAAACGCTATGAAATTATTTTCCATCTGTGTTGGCATTTTAACTGGTCTTTACAGGTTTTGTGGCAGCAGCCATATTGTTGAGAGTTCACAGTTATAGCATTCAGTCAGTTCTAGTACTTACTTTCTCCCAGTGCTCATCCAGGTCCCCTGGGTTCTTACAACCAGACCATCCCCCTTTCTGCAATGTTCCCTGAGCCTTTGCTGTAGGGAATGTGTTACAGACCTCACCTTAGGGGCTGGGCATGCTAAAGTCACTCAGTCTCTGTTGTAGAGTCTGTAATAACTTCTGTCTGCTGGATTGATGAGGGGTGGCTGCTTCACTTACCATGGGTCTAAGGATAAGTATTTAGAAGGCAGTGGACAACTACATTAATTTAGTTAATCTACATGTCAGTAGTAGACTCTCCTCTAGGGAGATCCCACAGGATCCGTCCTGGCTACAATTACAGCACCAGGCATGAGGGTTTTTGGTTTTTGTTTGTTTATTTGTTTGTTTTAATTTGTATTTGTTTACTTTCTTTCTCTTACCTTACTGTTCCAGCTAGTGTTTGTGCACAGTATTGAAAAGGGATAACTAGTAGACAGTTCTGGTTCCTAGTTTCAGTGGGATTTCTATAATGTTTCTGTTTAGAATGGTGTTGGCTGTGGGTTTCTCCTGTGTAACTTTTATTGTCTTGGGTGTGTTTCCTCTAGTTCTGTTCTCTCTAAGACTTTTATGATTAAGGCACATCGGATTTTGTCAAAGGCTTTTTCTGCATCAATTGAGTTGATCATTTGATTTTTGTCTTTAAGTCCATTACATTTATTGACTTGCATATGTTAAACTATCACTGTACCTCCTGGATAAAACCAACTTGGTAGTGGTACATAATCTTGTTGATGTATGTTTGTATTCAGTTTGTAATTATTTTTTGGAGGATTTTTGAGTCTAAGTTCATCAGAGATATTGGTCTGTAGGTTTTGTTTGGTTGGTTGATTGGTTGGCTAATTGTTGTTTTGTGAGAGAACCAACTCTTAGATTCATTGATTCTTTGTATGGTTTGCTCTATTTCTATTTCATTAATTTTTGCTGTGGTTTTTATTACTCCTTGTTGTCTACTAAAGTTGGATTTGTTTGTTCTTGTCTTTCCAAATTTTTGAGATACATCATTAAGTCATTTATTTGTGCTCTTTCTGATTTTTTTTTGTTTTTTTTTTTTTTAGATTTATTTTATTTATTATATGTAAGTACACTGTAGCTGTCTTCAGACACTCCAGAAGAGGGCGCCAGATCTCGTTACGGATGGTTGTGAGCCACCATGTGGATGCTGGGATTTGAACTTATCACCTTCGGAAGAGCAGTCGGGTGCTCTTACCCGCTGAGCCATCTCACCAGCCCCTCTTTCTGATTTTTTAATGTAGACACTTAAAGCTGTAAGATTTATTCACAGGACAGCTCTTACCATATCCCAAAGGGTTTGCTGTGCTGTGTTTTCATCCTTATTTATTCAGTTCCAGGATATATGCACATATATACATATATGTATATATATATATGAATAGTAAATATATATATATATATGTATGTATATATATTAATATTACATTTTCCTTGGTTTCTTCTTTACCCACTCATCATTCAGTAATGAGTTTGTGTACTTACTAGATCTTTGCTTGCTATCAGTTTTAAGTTTTGTTGCATTACAGTCAGATAGGATAGTTATTTCAATCATTCTGAGTTTGTTAAGACTTGTCTTATGTCCCAGAATGTGTAGTTTAGAGAAATCCCCATGGCTGCTGAGTAGAGCATTTGATATGTGATGTCATTTGATTCTGATGTTTCTGTGATTTTTTTGTACAGATGACCGAGCTCTCAGAGAATGCTGGATACTAAAATATCTATATCTATGTCTATATCTATCTATCTATCTATCTATCTATCTATCTCCTATATCTAAGTTGAGATTGATCTGTCTCTTGAAGTCTAGCTTTTTATGAAATCAAGCATGCCATAGTTAGATGTATAATGTCTTCTTGGCTAATTGTTTCCTTAGGTCTACTTTCCTGTTGCTATGATAAAACACCACGACCAACTTAACTTATAGAAGTAAGAGTTTATTTTTGATGATGGTTCTAGAGGGATGGAGTCCACAGTAACAGAGACAGCAGGGCAGCAGGTAGCAGGCAGCAGGCAGCGGGCAGGCAGGCAGGCAGCGGGCAGAGGGCAGCGGGCAGCGGGCAGCAGGAATAGGAAACTGAGTTCACATCTTGAACTGAAAGCATGACACATAGAGTGAACGAGAATTAAGGAAGGCCTTTTAATTCTCAAAACCTACCTCTAATGCTGTACTTCTTCCAGAAAGTCTACACCACCTTAACCTCCTGGAGCAGTTCCACCAACTGGAGAGCAGGCATTCTAATGCCTAAGATTCTGGGGTGCTTTTCTCATGTCAACCATTACAGTTGATCAGAATAGAGTTTCCTTTATATCTACTGGTTAATTTTGTTTTGAAATCCAATTGGAATTCACCATGGATATTGTTCCCAGTGGGACCTGAGTCTGAAGCGGCTGCATGGGAAGACTCCTGGTCAGAGTGACCCAGAGTGTGTGGATACAGTTCCTAGCTGGACCTAGACCTGGACCAGTGGTGCTGGTATGGGTGAGCTAATCTATATGTTTTAAAGCTTTTAAATGAAGGGACTAATTCACTGGGTGGGCTCTAGTACTGAAGACATGAAGAGAATAAACACTATAAAATTGTCACACAGAAAAATGATTTCTTCCTTTGAAAATGAATTTTATATCGAAACTTGTGATAGCATTTTTGCTTGTCAAATGTCACCTTGAAAAGCAAAAGTTGCCTTTGAAAGTGTGGAATGGTCCAGCAGGATGAACAGTAGACCAGGCACAGAAGGTAGTCAAATTTAGTCAGAGAGTCAGAAGAAATAAAGGGGCACATTTTAGAAATCAGAAAACTCAAGGAAGAATGACCTTCGTACAGAGACATGCTGCCCTACAAAATGTAATAAATTATCTATGGAAGATATCCATTGGGGATTATATGTGGCAGAAAAAAATAAATATTTTAAGAGGCTGATTGTGTGTCTTTACAGGTACACAGTATAAAATTATTGGCTAGAAGTGCTTAACAAAAAATAAAGTTGAGTCTTTAAATACAATTAAATTAGATGATTCAGAAAGATCCTTTTTCAGAATAGCCATAAAATTGAACTAAAATGTAATATGGCCTTAAGTGGTCAAAATTACATGCCTTAGTTAGTGACTTCATTTTCTTTTGGTTAGATGTAATCTTTGCTCTATGTGTTACTCATCCAACAAGCTTGCACTGAACATATCCTCAGTATAGGTGCCGGATTAGTTAGGTCTACATGTTAAGAGCAATAGCAGAGATAAGGAAGGACACAGATACAGAGGGATGCTCTTTAAAGGCTTTCCGTGCTCTCTCTAAATGGTAGCATGAAATGGGTACTGTTCAGAGTGGCATGTGTGTGGATAGTAGTAATCCTCCTGCCCTGCCCCCTAAGTGTTGGCATAAAGTCATAAGTCACCACACTTGGCTTTTAAAAGCAAATTTAATGGTGTATTAATTTTTGTCATGAAGTACTAGCAAAAAGCAACTTAAGAGATTTGAAAAGTCTACTTTTCTCACAGTTCAAAAGAATGCAGTCCATCATAGTGGACAAGGTGTGGTGGTGGGAGTGGCAGAGTCCACCTCAATCCAGACAGAGTGAAAGGTCAGTGGGTGCTCATCTGCCTCATCCTCCCCCTCTATTTTTTTGTTTAGCACCTTAACTCACAAAGTAGTGCCACCCACATTCAGAGTGGGTTTTCTTTCCTCTGTTAATCCTACATGGAAATGGCCTCACAGACACACTCAGAGATGTGTGTCCTAAGTGACCTACATCCAGTCAAGTTGACAATAAGAAGTGACCATCACAAAGTGTATTTTTTTTTTACTATTTCTAACTATATTAATTGATCTTTCCATTGCTGTAATAAAATACCTTGACAATCTCAGTTACAGTCAACTATGGCAGAAGTCTCAGCAGTGAGAGATTGAGGCAGCTAACCCCTTGTCAAATATATCATTCTGAAGCATAATCTTGTCCTCAAAGGGTCACATTCACCTCATAATGCAAAATACAACACAACTTCAGATTGTATTGTTCCATTGTCTAACAATTTCTCATCAGAGACTCAAAGCAATCTCTCACTGTGAGTGCCTGTCTTAGTCAGGGTTTCTATTCCTGTACAAACATCATGACCAAGAAGCAAGTTGGAGAGGAAAGGGTTTATTCAGCTTACTCTTCCACATTGCTGTTCATCAGCAAAGGAAAGCAGGACTGGAACTCAAGCAGGTCAGGAAGCAGGAGCTGATGTAGAGGCCATGGAGGGATGTTACTTACTAGCTTGCTTCTTCTGGCTTGCTCAGCTTGCTTTCTTATAGAACCCGGAACTGCCAGCCCAGGGATGGCACTACCCACAATGAGCCCTTCCCCCTTGAGAAATGAGAAAATGCCTTACAGCTGGATCTCATGGAGACACTTCCCCAACTGAAGCTTCTTTCTCTGTGATAACTCCAGCTGTGTCAAGTTGACACACAAAACCAGCCAGTACAGTGCCTATAAAATAAAAACAAGTTTCTGGCTTTACTAGGAGACACAGTCTTAGGGCAAACTCAGGGGTCCTCGGTCCTCTGGCTCTTATAATTGTTCTGTCTTCTTTTTTTGAACCAATCACTGAGCCTTAGGGGCAGGAGTTATTTTGTAGATGTATCCATTGGGACTGGGATCCACAATTCTGCATTTTGTTTGGTTGTGGTTTTCTGTAATGAACACCACATGTTGCAAAGAGAAGTTTCCTTGATAAGGAAAGAGGACTACTATTACGGCTGGGTATGAGGACAAATATTTAACATGTAGTTAGGAACTGCATCTCCTAGGATTGTCAGAGATCCTCACCAACGTGACTGCCTAAACACGAGCTGAGCAAAGGCAACAGCCTAGGCACAGCACTGTGAATGGGGTGGGGGTTGGGGGGCTAAGAAACTTTAACACAGAGAAATGCAGACAGCCAAGGAAGGCCGAGAGCAGGAAGGGTACAGCAATTGGCCATGAAATACCAAAAGGCCAGCCCTAGAAACATACATACATTATATAGACAGAACAGACTGCATTTATGTACATATAAGCATACACATATGCTTATAACAACAATTAATGAAAAAGGAGGCTACTAATTTTAAAGGGAACAAGGAGGGGTGTGTGGAAGGGCTTGGAGATGGGAAAGGGAAAGGGGGAGTGGTATAATTATATTATCACCTCAAAAAATAAAATAAGTAATAGAAAGTAAAATTAAAAACCAAGTTACATACTTGCAATATGAAAGAACTGGGGCTTGGCAAGGCATGGTAGACAAAAGCAAGTCCAAGCTATGGCAGAGGGAACACCCGATCCTGAAGCTCGCTGTGATTCCACAGGATCTGTGTCACAGGTGATTCCAGATTTCACCAAGTGGACAATTCAAATTATCATTCATAGTAGCAAGCACAACAACCTACAGTCCTGGGTTGTTACGTGCCAGGACTGTGCACTACAAGTTTGAGTCATTTACTGCTTCAAACTCTTTAGGAACTTTCTTTACTATATACTGCTGTATTTTAGAGCTTCAGAGAGTTGTTGGAGAATTATAAATATTTCATTACTGTGGGGGAATCAGCAGGATGTTGAGGCAAGGTTAGTTTATGGAGACATTGTTGACAAATGAAATGAAAGTGGAATGGATGCAGAATGTATGAAATGCAGCAGAAGCAGCTCTGAGAGGAGTCTGGACACAATGACTGTATACGCCAAAGGAGCCAGCCGGTAGTGCATCAGTGTGATCTCGGCACTCAGAAAGGTTGTGAGTTCAAGACTGGCCTGAGATATAGCAACAGCTTGTGGTGAAGCCATGTCTTCAATCCTCTATAGCGAAACAAGAGAAGTTAAAGAAACAAACCTGTCAAATAAACAGCTTAGTGTTTTATCTCAGGGAATAGAAAAACAAAGACAAAACAAACAAATAAAAAACAAACCACCACCACCAAGAACAACTAACCAGTCAACCAACCACCAGCAACTAACCAGTCAACCAACCACCAGCAACTAACCAGTCAACCAACCACCAACAACTAACCAGTCAACCAACCACCAGCAACTAACCAGTCAACCAACCCACAAGAAAGAAAGCAACATAAGCCTAGAGGTGTTCAAAGAAGAGAGGTAATAAAGATCTTAACCAAATAAATAAAACAGAGCCCAGAGAAACAATGGAGAACAGGAGCAAAAGCACAGCAGACGAAACCTTGGTTAGCTACATCAGGAAAATCAGAGATAAGACTCCAGTTAAAAAAAGACATAAAAGAAAGAGGAGACATTAGAACTGATATTTTGTAAATAAAATGGATCATGAGAGATTAGGTCTATGAACAATTTTGTACTCTAAACCTGGACAGTCTATAAACAAAAGATAAATGGTTAAACACAGCAACCTACCAAGACTGAAGAAATACTGAATCTTAACCAAAAGATAGTGGGTAAGGAAGGTATCGCTGTCACAGAACTGTCCCACAAAATCATGACTTTACGAAATTCAATGATTTAAAGAATGAATGACAATCTTATTCAAGTGTTTCTAAAAATAAAGAAGAGGGAAAAATTTTCCAAACTAATTTTCCAAAACCAGTATTACCCCAGCACCAAAGCCATCAAGGACATTAGAAGAAAAGATGATGATAGGCTAATATATCTAATAAACACAGATGTAAAGTTTTCTTCATAAAATGTAGACAAACTAATTTAAGAGCACATTAAAAGATTTGTGATCATAAGGGATTTATTATAAGAATACAGAGTTTGTTCAAAGTATGCAAACCTATACCTGATTACTAGAACCAAAAAGCAGTATGGTCACCATGAAAAGACATTTGACAAAATTTAACATCTTTCATGAAACTCATAGTGTGTGAGGGAGAAAAGACATGCCCTTCAGCACAGGACATGTATGACAAACCATAGCTAACATTAAAGTCCATGGCCAAAAGTTGGACACTGTTTCTGTAAAATCAAGACAAGATGGATGCTCTCTCTATTTCTGTTATCAAGAGAAAGAATAAAAGGCCTCCAAGTGGGAATGAAGAACTTAAAGGTTCTCTGCTTACAGAAGGCATGAGAACACATATAGAAGATCTAAGGACTCCACACAAAGTTAATTAGCAAATGTACTAAAACTGTCAGATACAAAATCAACAAACAATTTTCTATGTAAGCAACACACTAGCAGACAAAAAGAAATTGGAAAACAATCTTAGTCACAATTGTTCTAAAAGTATCTAAAAACAATATAACCAAGGACATATAAGATCTAAAGTTGAGAACAATAAAAACTCATTAAATGAATTGAAGAAGACAAATAAATGGAATCCATCTCCTGCCCAGAGATGAAAGTAATATTGCCAAAATTTCCATATTACCTAAAACAGTGTGTAGAGTCCACGAAAACTCTATCCTAGTCTTTTTAGTGACTTTTAGTCAATTTAGACACTTTTTCTATGGTGCTAGAGAGATGGCCCAACAGTTAAAATCACCGATTGCTAGTTTAGACACACAAGTTTGAGTCTCAGCATCCATGGGCCAGTTTATTATTATCTGTAACTCCAGTCTCAGCAAGCTGACACCTTCTGGCCTCCATAGGTGCACAGACATTATGCAGACAAAAACACCAATATACATAAAATAAAAATAAGTCTTAACATGTATAATGATTGACAAAAAATAACAGTAATTATTAAAGTCATATGTAATTTTTAAAACCTAGAGAGCCAATGAAAAATATCATACTAACCAAGTTGAAAATAGGCTACAAATAAAGCTATAGTAATCAAAACAACATGGTATTGGCAAACAAACACCCAGACACAGGAGTCAACAAAGAAAAAAAAAAGCCTAGGAATAAATTTACCCATTCATAAACAATTGATTTTTTTTTTTTTTTTTGGCTAAGGTCCAAGAACACAAAATATAACAAGAACACTCTTTTCAATGAAGAGAGTTTGAAAACTGGATACCCACATGCAGAAGAATAAATGTAGGTCCTTATAGGAGACACCAAAATCAAGGAAAACCTGATTAAATACTTAAACATGAGAGCTTTCACTGTAAATCACAAGATGAAAACTGGGGAAGAAAAGCTCCTCACAGCAAAGGAAACAATGGCCAGTGGAGAGGCAAGCTATGCTGTGGGAGAAGCTATTCGCAAATAAGATATGTGAGTTAAGGTTCAATATCCACTACATACAAGGGACTCAAGTATCTCAAGAGCAAGAAAATGAACACACTTTAAAAAGTACAGTGGACTTGGTTAGATATTTTTTAGAGTAATACATATCAAGGACAAATACCTGCAAAAATTATCAATGTTCAGCTAAATGCAGTGTGAGGATGCTGTGGAGACGGCAATGGTAATACCAGAACCTGGGGACCAGATCTTCACACCAGTATAACAATGTAAGTAGGAGAGCATGTACCTATAATGCCAGCCTTGAGGAGGTAGAGGGTCCTTGGGCTTTCTGGTCAGTTGGTGTGATGATGTGAATGAAAATGGCTCCCATAGGCTCATAGGGAGGGGCACAATATTATTAGGAGGTGTGGCCTTGTCAAAGGAAGTATGTCACTGAGGCTGGGATTTGAGGTATCAAATGTTCAAGCCAAGTCCAGTATGACTTTCTCTTCCTGCCACCTTCAGATCCAGATGTAGAACTCTCAGCTACTTCTCCAGCAACATGTCTGCTGGCGTGCTGCTAGCCCTCCAGCTACAACGACAATGGGCAAAACCACTGAACTGTAAAACAGCCCCTGACCAATGAAATGTTTTCCTTATAAGAGTTGCTATGGTATGGTGTCTCCTTACAGAATTAGACAAAATAAGACAGTATAACTGAATGGTAAACCCCAAGCTCTGTGAGAGAACCTGTCTCAAAAGATAAGGTGGAGAACCATTGAAAAAACACTCATTGACCTCTGATCTCCACATACTCATGGACACACAGGAATCACATTTAGATATTTCACATCTGTCAGAAGACATTCTCAAAAAGATGGATGATAACTGTTGGTAAAAATATGAAGAAAAGGCCGGGTGTGGTGGCGCAAGCCTTTAATCCCAGCACTCGGGAGGCAGAGGCAGGCGGATTTCTGAGTTCGAGGCCAGCCTGGTCTACAAAGTGAGTTCCAGGACAGCCAAGGCTACACAGAGAAACCCTGTCTCGAAAAAAAAAAACAAAAAAAAAATATGAAGAAAAGAGAATCCTTGCTCACTGTTGGTGGAAATATAAATTACTATAGTCCTCATGGACACAGTACAGAGAATTCACAACTACTGTGTGACCCACATGGCAATCTAGTAATAGATCAAGGAAAATGAAATTTTGTCAAAGAGACCTCTGCAAGCCTATGTTCATCAAAGCACTATGCACAACTGCAAGGTAAAGGTCAGCTTGATATGATAATTAGATGAATTGATATAGGAGATGTGATAACACCATGGAGTACTACTTAGCCTTGAAAAGGAGGAGAATCTTATCATTTGTGGTATGCGTGGATGTGGCTAGCTTTGTGATAAGGGAACTGAGCCAAGCACTGTGATAAGTGAAATAAACCAGGCACAGGAAGACAGATATTGCATGATCTTACTTCTATGAAAACTCATTGAGCATTGAGCTCAGAAATTAGCATGGTGGTTTTCTGGGACTGGAGAAGAGAATGGAGATGGGAAGTTATGTGAGATGAGTAAGATAAAGAGGTCATTGTATAATATGGTAATTATAAGTGAAAGCTATTCTTGGTTGTCAACTTGACTACATCTGGAATTGACTAAAATCCAAGTGGCTTGGTATAGCTGTGAGAGACTATTGGTTTGAATTATTTGAAGTGGGATGACCCACATTAAGGGCAAGGTGCACCTCTATCTGGGCTACCTCTTCTTGTGGTAGCTCATATAAAAGATGTGAAGAAGGAAGTGCTTGCTCTTTGCCTGCTTGCCCTTGATCTCTCTAGCAAGTTCATCCCTTTACTGGCTTTAGAGCCTAAATTCCTATGACCAGTGGACTCATCCAGCCTTGTGGACTGAACAACTACTGGACTATTGGACCTTCCATTGGTAGACAGCCTTTGTTGGACTAAAGGAACCACATGGTCTTTAATAGATACAGTGTGTGTGTGTGTGTGTGTTATGATACGAGTGTCCATGTGTGTGTATATATTTATTCTATAAGTTCTGTTCTTCTAGAGAACCATGACTAATATACTATAGTTAATAAGGATTAATTATATTCTTGAAAACTGCTGAACGAGAGGTGTGTGTGTTTGTGTGTGTGTGTGTGTGTGTGTGTGTGTGTTCACCAGAAGGAAAAAAAAAAGCAAATGCAGGAGGGAATGAGCATGCTTATTAGTTAAACTTTTCCATCTCATGATGTATAAATAGTTTGAATCATTTTGTGTAAGATGAAGTATACAGATGACGTTGGGCATGTTCAGGATGGTATGGCCAGCCTACTACTATTTTGCTTAAGCAGCAGTTATCAACCTGTGGGTCATAACCACTTTGGGGTTCGAACAACCTTTTCATAGGGGTCACATATCAGATATCCTGAATATTAGATATTTACATTATGATTCATAATAGTAGCAAAATTACAGTAATGAAGTAACAACAAAAATAAGCTTATGGTTGGTGGTCACCACAGCAAGAGGAACTGTATTAAAGGATCACAGCATTAGGAAGGTTGAGAACCACTGTCCTGGCATCTCTATTCCTTATACTCAGAAGCTTGTAAGGTAATGTGCTTCCAGGCTCCTGTGCAGTAGTGAAATTTCCCACCCTACCACAAGTATAGATAAAGTTCCTCTCTGAAGAAATAAGTCCCGGGAGTCGGAGTCCCCTAGTTGGCGCATTTTACGCAAGAACTGGAAGACACTTCCACAAACATAACACTTGACAGTAAAACAGTACTTTAGGCAATTTATAAAACACACCTATGTGCCCACACACATAACAGTGAGAAACTTTTTAGCTATGATAAAACATACATCTTCACCTAGATTTCTGGGCCTAGTTTCTTAAAATTCAGAGAGTCATCAAGGATTTCAAGACTCTTTTCATTCACATTACTTCTTTACTTCATTCCTTCCTTTCTCCTGTCCATTCTTTCTCTCCCTCCTTTCTTTCCTTCTTTCCCTTTCCTTCTTTCTATCTTTGCTCCCTCCCTCCCCCCTCTGCCTCCCTCTCTTCCTTCCTTCCTTCCTTCCTTCCTTCCTTCCTTCCTTCCTTCCTTCCTTCCTTCCTTCCTTCCTTCCCTCCCTCTTTTCTTCCTTTTGAATTTTTCAGTAGCCTAGGCTGGCTTTAAGTATATCACTTTCCAGCCTCAGGTTCCTGCATGCTTCTAACCTTGAGCACATATCTGCAGTCAAAATAGGAGAGTCTTTCTTGACTTGTCCACCAACACCTGCCTCATATACCTGCTAGCATGATGTCTTGTTTTGTTTTTATGGGGCAGTGTCTCCCAACTTAGGTTTGTCTTGAACTTGTGGTCCTTCTGCCTTCAGCCTCCAAGTGCTGGCTTATTATTACCTTTAATATTGGTCTATACATATAATTATCTAGAATTTATGTTCGGATATTCACTGTTAAGCTGACTTCTAAAGAAGATTTCTCTTTTTTTCCTCTCTGTCTGTGTGTTAAATATGTTTGTAAACAACTCTGTAATAAAAAGCTATCATGCTGTTTGCCTAATATTGTGACTATGACGTGGCCTTCAAACTGCAGTGACCATTCAATGCTGGTTGTTATTACTGGAATGAAATTAGCTTTAGTGGAAGAACTGAACTAGGAACATGATTTCCATTTATACAAACATTCTAAGACAAAGTAAATGTGGTGGAAATTACCATTAGTGCATTGAATGCCCACAATATTTAATGGCTAGCATGCAGGGAATTTTCTCCACTGTCTTCGGCCAACTTTCACTGTTCTATCTTATAGCACAGGGTTCTGATCTTCATATTTGCCCAGGTCTTGTTGGCGCTCCTCTCTCTCTGGGTGTGGAAGGATGCTTCTGTTCTTTCACATGGTATGTAGGGACTGATCTATCTGGAACATGGGCCTATCTCCAAAGGTCATTTCTTCTCTGGTAGCTTATCATATACAGCCTGCCTGGCCCTATGAAGCAGAAACTGCTAGATTTTATTTAAATTAACATAACTCAGAGACATTTTTAAAAAACAGAAACTGAAAAGTTGATCCTAAAATCCATATGGAATTTGAATTCAAGTGGAATCCTAACATTCATATAGACCCCGTGTGGCCGAAAAAATTTTGAAAATGAGCATTTAGAAATAAACCTTCTAAGTACCAGGGAACTGACTTTTAAGAGGTTTCTGAGCCAATTCAATGGGGGAAAGCATGTCTTTGTGAAAAGAACAGTACTGGAATGTTGTACATTTACATGTAAGCAAATGAAGTCAGACTCCTTCTCACACACAAAAGTTCAACTCTAAAATGCTCAGAGGAATACTAATGTGGCTGATGCATACACATCAACCCATTAGGATGTGGCTTGTCAGATAGCAAAAGCACAAATGACAAAAATTTTGAAATGGGGAAAAATGACATCAAAATGAAAACTCTGTACATCAAAGGGACACCATAAAAAAAACTGAAGAAAAAAAACAAATTATAGATTGAGAGAAAATAATTACAAATTACTTACCTGGTAATGGATTTTCCAGGAATATGAAAATAACTCATAACTAAAACCTAAAAAGATAAAACAAACAAGTAAAATAAATCAGCATGGTGCCTAGTTGGTACTCTTGCCCAGCACACAGGAAGATCGGGCTCCATTCACAGCAACACACAAAACTGATGTGGTGGGTACCACCTGGAGTCAATAACTGAATAACTCACTAGCTCGTCTGCAGCAACAGACAGTGATGACCAGCCTGGGCTGTGTGAGACCCTGTAACATAGTAACAAAAGACCTTAGTAAATTACAATAGTAAAATTTCCTTCACAGAATCTATCTGCATGGTACCATTCAAAACCACTCTACTCCCACTAATATGGTATAGTTTTAAAAAGATGATAATGATGCTGATCACAATAGGGAGAAAGCAGAATGCTCACACACGGATGGTAGGTTTGGAAAGTAGTGCATCCATGTCCTGATTGTCTATATCAATTTGACCCAAAGTAGAAATATGTGAGGAGGGAGGGGGGGCATAGTTATTTACATGCCTCATAAGACTGGCCCTCAGGCAAACCTATGGGGCATTTTCTTAATTAGTGATTGTTACAGAAGGGCCCAGCCTACTGTTTGTGACAGCCATTCCTGGGCAGGTGGTTCTCGACTGCATCAGAAAGCAGGCTGAGCAAGCCATGAGGAGCAAGCCAGTAAGAAGTGTTCCTCCATGGTCTTTGCATCAGTTCCTGCCATCAGGCTGCTGTCTTGAATTCCTGCCCTGACTTTCCTTCATGATGGGCTATAACTGTAAGCTGAAATAGATCTCGTCCTCTCAGTATTTGGTGGTAGTGTTGTTTAATGATAATGAAGATAATCTATGCTGGAAAATGAAGCACACAGACTTGTCACACAAGGGGCTTCTGTCCCCAAGCCTCACACACACAAACCTTCACTCGAGTGGCTCACAGTGACATTTTCACAGCAGTCCCCAAGTGAAAGAAAATCTACACATGTCAACAATGAACAATGAAGTGAGCATTATAAATCTACAAAAGAAAGTATCATTCAACAATAAGGAAGAGTGAATTTCTGATACATGTTATCCTGTGGGTGGACCTGGAAGGTATTATGCTAAATGAAACAAAGCAGGTCACCAAAGTCCTATCCTGAACACTTATGCTTGTATGAATTACCCATGTACACAGAGACACAAATTGGATTAATGATGCTAAAAGCTAGTGTGAAGGGGGATGGGATATGACCATTAATGGATTTGAGATTTCTTTTATTCCCAGATTGCATAAATATTAATAATAGCTTTTCAATTTGGTAAATATATATATATTTAAAACCACCATATTGTGGAGGGTAATTGTAAAAGAATAAATTCCACACTATAGGAATGTGACTCCATAGAGCTAACGGTTAAAAGCAAAAAGGACTAAACTCTACTTTCCTGCCCATATCAGGCATTGAACTTGTACATTTGTGAGGCCAGGTCCAAAGCGATGTGATGATGCTCTCTAGTCCTTGTGACCCTGACTTCTCAATGCACGGTATACTAATAAGGCATGGCAGTATACTTACATCTGTATCTTTTAAAATTGTTGGGATTGAACCCAGGGCCTTATATATGCTAATCAAACACCCTGCCACTGATTCATAACTCCAGCCCTTAAGCATTTTGACATATTAATTACATTTTGGAAATCTGGGTTGTTGTTGTTTTTAATAAACAAGGTTACCAGGTCAGANGTCAGGTACATGTGAGAAGGCCGTAGCCTACACGTGAACCTGTGTGTAAGAGGTATGAGACCCCTAATTTCTGTTTTGTCTTCCGAGGCCTGTTGCTGAATCCCTTTCTCCATTAAAAACACTAACCACACTCTGCAGTTACCTGACAGACTGCACAGCAGTGGAGAATGGGCACTCTGCTTGGATGTCTCGTCTTCACCGCCTAGGCAGGAGCCCACACAATGATGCTCAGTAATGACTGAGATAGATATGGCACTAAATGCTCTCCTCTCCATGTGAATTGAATTAATTGATTTATTAGGTGTGAAATAGCCAGGTGGGTTTGAGCTAATTAAGAATTTGATTGCTAATTACCAACAAAGGGAGAATTAAAAAATGAGTACCTTAAATAAGGGATGTCTTGTAGAACGTGGAAGCTGCTCTCTGTCAGGGAGAGTCAGGATAAGAGCAGAGGCTGGGCTGGGCTGGACCTCATGGCACAAGGATGCTCATGTGAATCAGGGCCTGGGTTTGATCCCTAGAACAGAAACATATACACATGCTGGTGGTTGTAAACAATGATAAAGCAAACATGGGCTCCACTATTAAAAAAGAAAGTGAGCAGATTCCATAGTTTACTCTATTGCTTGTATATATCTACTTAACCATTTAGTCATCTTAGGAATTCTTCTGTCTATACAGACACCGGACACACATTCAGGAGGTTAAAGAATAAAACATCCTAGTCTTTCTAGAGAACATGAAGGCTTCTAGTAATGGCAAATCCTCTTAGCAAACATGTGTAGAAAGCGCAGGCAAAAGAAAACAAAAGAATATATTAAGTTCAGAAGAGTTGTCAAGGAAGAACGGTATATGAGAGATAGAGGGATCAACAATGATAAAGCAAATATGGGCTCCACTATTAAAAAAGAAAGTGCGCAGATTCCATAATTTACTCTATTGCTTGTATATATCTACTTAGCCATTTGGTCATCTTAGGAATTCATCTGTCTATACAGACACCGGACACACATTCACAGTTTTTTTTTTTCTTAGAATATTTGACATATCTGTATATCCTATGTTTTTCATGACGCCGTATCTTAAGGATGCCGACATTTTAATAACAGCACATAATCATTTTTCAAACATTTACTTAACATTCATTATGTGCTGTGTAGGATACTAAGCGCTTCACATGGATAATTACCTTTAATCCTAGCAAAAACCTGCAGATGGGAAAAAAAAATGAAGTTTAGACTTGTTAAGGAACTCGCCCAAGGCCATGAATCTAGCAACTGGTGGGGCTGGGACTCACATGCAAGCAGTCTGTCTCCATTGCTTGGCTTAATCATTTCCCTCTCCTGCACAGGCTTTTTAATGGTTATATCATATTTCAGTGTTTGGGTGTACTGTAATTCATGTAAATATCCCCTTATTTCTAGACATCTGGCTTGCTTCCTATTTGGCCACTATGTAAATACTGCTATGGTGAGCATAGAATGATTTGCTCACTTTGTTGACTGTATCTTGGCCACTGGTGCATTTCCTTTGGAGAAATGTTTGTTTAGATGCTTCTTTTCTGTTTTAAATTTGCAAATGTATCTTTTTAGTATTGAGTTGTAAGAATCTCTTATATATCTCTCATGCAATTCCTTTATTAGGTACATGGTCTAAAGGAATTTTCTCCTATCTAATGAGATGTCCTTTTACTTTCTTGACAATAGAATTAAGGTCATTAGAGTTTGGGATATTACTTTAGCTCCGTGATCCATGCTGGGTTCATTGCTGCATGTAGCAGGAGGTAGGAGACACAGCTGTGTAGTTTTGCATGTTGAGGTGTCCACTTACACTTAATGAAGACATTCCCTACTGAATAGTATTTTTTAACATTCTTGTCTAAAAACTATTGATCATATTATAGACATGTGGATTTATTCCTGGGTCCACCATTATAGCTCATTGATTTCTATACCATTCTTAGGACAGTTATATAATCTTGATGATTATTGCTTTGTTCTAGGTTTGAACATCACAAAGTGTGCCTACCCAGGGCTGTCAGTGGGGGAAGAATGAATCTTGTAAAATTTGCACTTTATTTTCAGGGTTGTTGAAACACCCTGGACCTCTTACTAGTTCTTCTTAATGCCTGTGTAAGCTTGACAATTTATACAAAGAAGCCATGTGGCATTTTGGGTGTTGGCATTTTGAATCTGTGGATCAATTTGGGAAAAGATTGCTCATACCAAGATCAAATCTTCTAAAATACAAATGAATATAGACTGAGTTCTTAATTACAACACTCTAATGCTCTGTCACATTCAACATTTAAGATACGTAATGATTTGGTTTACTTTATTCTTAAATATTTTATTCTTTTCATGCTGACACGAATAGAATTTTTTTCTTAACTTCCTTTTTGGGATGTTCATTGCAACTATGGAAATAGAATATAATTTCATATGATGATATTTCCACTTGTAGGTTTGCAAAACCCTTCATTAGGTGTACTTAATTTTGATTCTTCATGACTTATACACATAAATTATGACACCTTTAAGTAAAGGTGGTCTTCATATTCCCTTTCCAGTCTGCATGGTTACTTATTTGTCTTGGCTGATCCCCTGGCTTGTACTTCCAGCACAACATTGCACAGAAGTTGCAACAATGACTTCTGTGGTTTCTTGGTGTTAGATACTACCACTAAGTGTAATATTATTTGTACATTTTTCATATATCCTTTTTCTCACATTAAGTTCCTTCTTTTCATCTTTCATTGAGTGTTTTTACCATGAAATAATACTGGCACTGTTAAGTTTGTTTTCTATGCATAAGGAGATCATATAAGTTTGTTTCTATTGAATTAATATGATATTACTTTAATATACTTTCAAATATTAAGCCAACCTTGCATTTCAGCAATAATTCTCAGATGTTGTCGGAGTACATAACTATCTTATATATTGCTGGGCTCAATTTGCTAGAATTTTTTGTTAAATACTTATGTCTGTGTTATAAGAAATATTAGTCTTTAGTTTTCTTTCCATGATGTTGTCTTTGGTTTTGCCATCAAGATATTTTTGGTCTCCTCATGGTATGAGTTGGAAGGTGTCATTGTCTCCTCATCTAATTACGGGGAGTGCTCATAAAGAATTCATATTATTTCTTTAATTGGTAGTACTTACCTATGGAGGCATTTAATTATTGATTTAGGTATATCATATACCTATAGTAGAATCATTGTATCAAAGATACAAACCAAAGCTTTTTATACATAATTTTATTTTGTTTTCCCTAAGGGAAAGAAAATACCAATGCATGTTTGCATTAGCATGAGATATTATATAACTTTGATCACAGTAGGCTCTGTATAAATATATATTAAGCTTCATTTTTCTTAATGATTGGTTCATCTCAATGCTGGAAAACAGCATTCATTTGTACACCAAGCAAGTAATTGCTTCTGGTATTATTATTTTTTAAATAAAAGATGTATTGATTACTTAGGGTCATTAAAATTATGTGAGTTTACAATATTGATTTCAGGTCAGTCTTAGCCACAACAGAACGTAGTTTCTCAGGACTAAGTATATGTTTACATTTGATGAGTAACAATGGCCCAGCTCACCTAATTCTTCCACACCAGAGTCTTACCTCTACTAGAGCTTCCTTAGGAAAAAAATACAAATCTGATCAAAAAAAAAAAAAAAAGCTCAGTTTTTTTCAGTTATCTCAATAAAATATACAGCGAAGGATTTATGGCTCAGAAAAAATATTAACAAACACTTGGTATAGTCTGGTGTCGTGGTTGTCATAGTAAGAGATTTCATATAGTTGTCACTGCTCTTCTGAATTCATTTTTCACAGGAATGATTATCTGTACCTTCTACCATTTAATCATGATTGTATACTAAAAAATGTCGATGAATCCAGACACTTGCTGTGCAGGGTAAATGTGGACCTAAACTGCAGATGTGGTGAAGCTGAGGTCTATATCTTGCTACTGCTTCAGAGCTCATCCTTTTCTTGATGTAGTTATTTTTCCTTTGTTTGTTTTGTTTTTGTTTTTGTTTTTGTTTTTGTTTTGTTTTGTTTTGTTTCTCTGTGTAGCCCTGGCTGTCCCGTCAATCACTCTGGAGACCACTCTGGCTTCAAACTCCCAGAAGTTCACCTGCCTCTGCCTCCCAAGTGTTAGGATTACAGGGCCTGGCTCTTGATGTATTATTCTCTTGATTCAAAGAGACGTTGTTCTTGATGAAACCTATGAAATTGTCATTGAGCATCCACTGAAGCACATAGAATGTTTTAAACTCAGTAGGTCCAAGCTGATGCTTCCCTTGCCTGCCCTCTGGATTCGTGGTAGGAACATCGCCTAAGAATAAGGTATATATATTCCTTACAACTCCAGTGGAAGTTTCGGCAAGTAGGTACATACGTTCTTCAATCACTCTGGCTGCAAAGGCTGACAATTGCTTGTGTGGTATTTTAGGCACCAGTAACGGGAAGCCTTGCTTGTCACTGTCCTCTTTGCCAGCCTCTCTTTTATTGCCCTTCGCTCTGGTGTTGTTTATCGCCCTGCCGGGCTCACTTGGGTTTGTATTGAGTAGTTCACTGGATTTGTATCTGATCTTATCTCTTGGGTCACCACCTTCCCACCTCTTGCTGGCTGATTTAATATTCACAGTGACATTATCTCCAGCTCTCCCGGGAGTGAATTTACATTCAACTTAGGGCAAGATAGCACATGAATTATATAAGAAACATTGCCAAGGTAAGCAGTAAAAAAAAAAAAAAGGTTAAAGTTTAGAATTTTTCTTGTAACTAGTTCCTGACCTGTCCACCCACATCTATGTGTCTTTCTCTGTTAAAATCCTTTAGGTTTAACAGGAATTCACTAAACAGACAAATTTTCTCTCCTAAACTCTATCATTCTTCCATTTTTAGATCTTAAGGTGAAAGGATTGAACATTTCATTCCAAGCCGAAGTCTTTCCTAAATTCAGTACAGAGCTCACTGGGGACATGGGCTTTATATCCTAAAAGGTTCCAGGCATGTTACACATGTGCTCAGCATGTGCACATGAGCGCGCTCATGCTTCCCATTTCTTATCTACTTTGTTTTAGTTGGGAGAAAGTGAAACTAACTGCTTAGTAGTAAGTGGAGTTGATGAGAAGGATGTGGAAGTATCTTAGAGTCCAAATAGAGCTAGCCTGCCCAGGGACAGAGCACAGGACTGGGGCCAGCATTGGTACTTTTCTACAACCCCCAGCCAGCTTCACCCAGAGTCATACTCCCTCTCTGGTCCTGTGGGTTCACAGTAGACAAGGCTCACCCCAAAGTCCCTCAGTTTATTCTACCTTACTCATAGTTGCAGATGTCTGTGAAAAGAACCATTGGATCTAGTTCGGAGCAAGGGTTTTGGCGCTGGCCCAGGCATCTGTGACCAATAACCTGGAATTCCCTCTTGGGTATGAATAACTGAGGCTGGTTCTCCTGAGAAGGTGCTACATAGGCAAGCACCACCCAGATCTTGTTTGTTTACTGTGCTGTTCAGATGCCGTGTTGTGAATTATAGCAAAACCGTCTCACAGACAGCGAGTATCTGGTCCCCTTCAGAACCCCGTAAGGTCGAGATTCCTCAGTATGATGGTGTTTGTTCTCTTAATTGCCTTTCATCTGTCATGCTCACACTTATGCACTCGGCCTCTTGGGCTCGTCTTTTTATTCGTTTATATTCCCTTTCCAGATATAAGGGAAATCATAAATCATTTGCCAAGTTTTCAGATCCATTCATTTCTGGATGTGGAAAGTGGGGGGGAGTAGAACTGCCCTAGTGAGACTCCGCTTCACACTCTTCAAAGTTGATCTGGGATTATTTCTCCAATAAGCACTCTTAATGTTCTCCATAATACCAGCTGTTGTGATTTTCTTACTAACAGGGTCTTTAGTGAATCGCACTCTCTGGCTTCTTATAGCACATCTGTGTGACAATGAACATTTTTTTTTTTCCGGTAACCGTGAAATGGGGGCTAAACCTTGAGATCATGCTTCTGAGGGTGGATTATTTAGAATACGGTGATAGCAAGTGCTATGGCTTCTTGTGACGTGATGTTAGACCGATGCTTTAAGCTTACTTGTCAATTAACCTTTTAGTTATTAAGAGCCTCAAACAAATATGGCAATGTGTAGACTAGATGTAGGAATCTGGTCCATCAACTGGTTACACAGAAGAGCCTTTAAAGGAGGAGTTTGGAAAATAAAGGACATCAGATAAAACAAGCCCTGAAGGTCTAGATAGGAAGCTTTCAGACAGCTTATATATGAAGCCCTCAAGAGAGGTTTCATCATATTGTCAATTAAAGTGGGCCTATGAAGGGACATTTGAAGTGTTCATTTTAACTCCTTCAGCAGATGCAAGTTTGCTGTGTGCTTCCTTTGTTTTGGCCATGGTCATATCTAAAACTTCTTTTTTTAAGTGCATTCCTTATATTCACGTGAGTGCAGAGGAGAAGCAGTTTCACTCCTATGTCTGGGTGGACTGGACCGAGAGGATAACTGGATAGTAATATCACAGATGTCTAAATAACGAAGTTGTAAATTCCACCTAGAGATTTAAGGTAACAGTTTAGTTTTTAAATGTATTTTAAATATATGGTCAAACAATACCATTTTTTGTCTTAACTCTCATAGCTGCTCTTCTGCAAGTCTAACAACCATTACTGCATCAGTCAGCCCAGCAGTGACTACTGGCAAGAGACATTCAGAATCCAGGACTGTTGGCACTCCCTCCTAGAAGGAAGGTGTCCCCTCACCTGCTATTCCATCCAGTCCCCTCTGAAACCCTATCTGCACTTCGAGTTGTTTGATATTTCCTGCAACACAAGTTGCATGCAGTTCTGGCCCAGCTGCGTGTAGAATCAGGAGGTGTGTACGGAGGGCAGAAGGTTAACACAGGGGAAATCTCTGTCTGTCACGATGGGGAAGTTGTCATCCATACTGGGGTGAGACTGTTTGGTGATGCAGCTATATCAAGGTCATGCACACTCCTATCAATGTCCCTCCATCCATGTTCTCTATTAAAGCTTAGTAAGTTCATTGTTCGCCAGGGTAGACTTGAGTCCAATTGTTACTTTGGTCTGCCATCCTGCTATGGGGCAGGGTGTGGGGATGGGGGGATGTGTGACAAAAATTTGTTCAAGACTTCTCAGGAAAAGACCATAAAACAATGGAATTCAATGTCAATCTGGCTGGCATTGTAGATAGTACCATACTTCACACATGTGACATCTAGGCCTTATTGGAACTGAAATGTCAGAGTAATTATTTAATTTTACAAAACTTTGTCTTACAGCTGTTAGGCTCAGTGATTGTAAATACTGCCTGTAACATTTGTAGTCGTTCCCACACACCTGTTTGTTATCCACAGAATTCAGTGGAAACAGACTGTTGAAATGATTGGCACCATGGGTACTTCCTATGTAACAAAGTGTTACAGTTTTGCCAGCTCAGTGTTCAACTGCTTAACCCTTGTCTTTTCTCTTAAACACATTCATCCCCCAACTCAGAGCCCCTCTATGAAGTCTCAGGGGCACAAGGAGCTTTTCTGGTGATAGGACACAAGCAGCTTTTGTTTCAGAGGTGTAGGGAGAGGAGCACCCCCTTGGGGCTGATAGGAATTATTCCCCAGGAGGAAATGGAAGCCATGGCTTGGCTTCAGAGATGAAGAGCAGGTTCCTACTGACAGAAATACCTGAAAGTTTTGTTTGGTTTGCTTTCCTTTTCTTGTTTTTTTTCTTTCTTCCAGTGTTGGGAATCAAACCCAAGGCCTGAGCATGCTGAGAGAGTCCTCCCCCACCAAGCTAGCCACCAGCTACACTAACTGTCTGGATATATTTATTTGTCTTTGTGTGCGTCTATGTTTAGGAAATGTGAGATCCAGCAGAGGGACTTTTGCTCAATGTAAGAGGACTCTTGCCAGGAAAAGTAGCAACAAAATAAATTAGAACAATTTGGACATTTTCTACTGGAAAGTGGGCTCAGTAAGGCCTTCTTCTTCTATGCCAGGCCCTCTGAGCTTTACCTAGGATGGTGTCAGGCACAGGCTTGATATCCAAGAACCATTTGCTAACGGAAGGTTCTTCTAGGTGAGTGATGCGGTCCTGGGAGTGCATAATGCTTGCCTTCACCCCATGATAACTGAGAGCTCACTGCTATAGTCATTCAACTGTCCATAAATATCCTTCAATGCCATGGACCTTGTTTCATCTTTTAGAGGAATAGTTGTCCAGTGACTATTCTCCTATGAAATCTCCTGTTTGTATTATAGTTGTGAAAATGATCACTTGAACTATGCAAAACTTTTCTGCCAGACTTAGGCATTGCATAGCCGGGTCCCCTAGCCTGCACGACCTTTGACCTGGCCTGTACTTAGTGATGCTGAACGTGTGCTGCAGGAGTCTGGGAAGGGCCTGTCTGCAAGGTACCCCAGGAGCACCATGCTCTGCATATGTAAGTGAGTCGATGCCCTGTGGATTTCCTGCAGGGACAACTGTATTGTTTTTAATTGTCTATTTTAATAGGCTTGGATAAAATACTCCTCTGTTTTATTTGATCTACTCCCCTAGTGGGATTTCTCCCTGCTTGCTTTATACTGTTGTGACAGTTTCCTAGTTAGACATTTAGCTATGTCGACAGGGCCTCTTGATTATCAATGACAGTGACTGTCTCTCTAGCTACTCACATTTAATCCTAGTGGTCCTTGATCTATGGGATCATTTAAAATAAAAAAAATAAAAAAAACAAAGATTGAGTTTTGGGAATCTGGGATGAATGAAAGAAATTCCATGAAGGAGTAAACAACAATAAAATCAAACACAGGTTTGGTTTAATCAGCTAAGAGAATCTGCATTGATTTCTTTTCCTAATGCTAATCATAGGCATCTACAATTAACCCTCGTTTAACCAAACCAGCTCCTTCACCACAGGACCTCAATGAAATGACTTTCTATTTGAACAGTTTTCTGCTAGAAGTATTTGGTTGACTGTGATATCACAACAACATCAAGAATAAGAGACAGAATAAGAGTTTTTGTAGTGGCTCTACTTTGGCTCAGCTGCCTTTGCCCAACATCCCAAATGGAGCTCTGCATTTGAAAGCATGAGCGATTGAGCTGAGAGACTCTTTGCTCTGTGACTGATGGAAAAGCACTCCTGGCTTTACACAGACACTGGGCCTTACTCTCCAAGAAGTACAGGTGTCTGCATCACATCATCTTGCAGAAAGATTTGCATGCCTTTCCCTCAGAGTTTGAGGTGGGTCCCTGAGAAGCTCTATAGGAAAAGGTACTTGCCCTGAACCTTCCTAATTAACTGAAATCCTCAGGATCCATGTGGTGGTAGGAGATGACTGGTTGTTTAAGTGCAAGATAGATAGATAGATAGATCGATGATAGGTTATAAATATGGAGATAGATGATACATATATAAAGATAGATGATATTTAGACAGACAGATATAGATGATAGACAGATATAGGGAGAGATGATAGAAAGACAAATAGATTTCGAGATAGATAGACAAAAAGATAGATATATATCTATAGAGATAGATGATAGATGGATAAATAGATAGATAGTTAGGTAGACAGATAAATAAATGTTAAAATTATTGTTTTTAAAGTTTGAGATAACTTCATTGAAGTGACCTACATTATTGCTGGCTAAGAAATGGATCAGTGTGAAGACCTAAGCTTTTCAGAATTTTTTAGCAGGCTAGCTGTTTGCATAATTTTTTTTAGCAGGATAGCTGTATTTCTGCCCAAATATTATGTAGTCTGGATTCTGATTTTCTCAAAAGAAAATGTGTAGAAGCACAAAGCCAAGAAACCATAAACAAAACTGAAATCAGCGGAGCCCATTGGGCCTAGTCACTGTCTGCTATCTTCTCCAGCGGAGCCCATTGGGCCTAGTCACTGTCTGCTATCTTCTCCAGTGGAGCCCATTGGGCCTAGTCACTGTCTGCTATCTTCTCCAGTGGAGCCCATTGGGCCTAGTCACTGTCTGCTATCTTCTCCAGTGGAGCCCATTGGGCCTAGTCACTGTCTGCTATCTTCTCCATTTATCTCACGCCTGCCACCATGCTACAGACTGTTGTCCACCCTTACAATTCAGGAACAAAGTCCATAAACTAGGCTAGATGCTGAGATCTCCCAAACAGACTGAGTGGCACCGGGTAAGAGTGCTCAGAGTTCACCCTGCTCCTCTGCAGGTGGTTGGCATCTCCAAGCACAGGGATTAACCTGAACCCAGAGAACCAATTCATCTTGCACACCCTCTTGGGTTTACAAATGGACTTGTGTACCTAAGAGGGTAATCCAGGCTTCTGTGGGGACTCTCAAGAATCCAAAACAAGACAACAGCAACAAATTCATCTCACTGTGATGCAAATTAGACGGAAGACCTGTCTGTAGCCTCCTTACCTGCTCATACTGCCCTGGATGACATTAACCTTCTCACTTGTAGCAGAACCTGCATAAAATTGGTGTTTAGTATAGAATGTTTACAAAGGAAACAAAGGGAACCCAAGTTGGCTGTGGTGATGGACTGGGCTATTTCCTCCTCCTCCCAGGATTCCTGGTGGTGATGACTACTTTGACTGTTTCTTCTTCTTCTTCTTCTTCTTCTTCTTCTTCTTCTTCTTCTTCTTCTTCTTCTTCTTCTTCTTCTTCTCCTTCTCCTTCTCCTCCTCCTCCTCCTCCTCCTCCTCCCTCTTCTTCCTCTCTTCCTCCTCCTCCTCCTCCTTCCATTCATGGCCAGCTGTCCTGCCTCATCTGTACATTTATTCCTTGCTAATATCTCACAGTCAAGCTTCTAGGCTGACACAGCTACCCTGACATTGCGGCAACAATAGTCCCCTCCCGACGCTGTACCTTCATTGCTTTTGTCTTTTGTGCCTTCCTTTGTGCCACCCACTCAACAGTCCCTTTCCTTCATGGACTTGGTGTGTGGATCTTGGTTTAACTTGGTATGTATCATACCTTTTTCTCTCCATGGGACTGTTTTAAAATGACCTTCTAGTTAGGCCATTTTCTGAGAGGAGAAACATTTGACTCATGCCTATAACCTCAGCAATTGGGAGGCTTTGAGATCAAACAAGGCAGACAGTGGGTTCCAGGTCAGTCTGGGTCAACAGTGAGAGCCTATTTCAAAAACGGAGTCAAATGAATAGTTTGTGTATCAAGTACACAACAGTTTACTGATCACATTTGGTTACCTATCTTAAAGAACTGACCCCTTCTTCTCTTCCCCTTAGATTTTGTTTCTGTGTCATCTGATGCCCATCCCAAGATTTGAGACCTATTTTACACAGTGTTATATTTAGAAATGTTTTTCAAGTCCTAACCAGATTAAAAGATCTTTGAAGGCAGAGGGTATGTCTAATTCATACTTGTACTCTTTTTCTTAAAAAAGAAAAAAAATTTATTTTACCTGTGTGGGGGTTGATGAGTGTGGAGGCCAGAAAGTGGTATCAGATCCTTGAGGCTGGAGTTACAGGGAGCTGTGAATCTCTGTAGTGGTTGATGGGGACCAAAGTCTGAGTATAAAAGCCACAAACACCCTTGACCTCTGAGCCCTATCTCCTGCCTGGGTATTTGTGCTCTTAACATCAATTTAACAATTGTTTGCAGAATCAATTAACAAAGAATAACTCACAGGCCCAGGTCAGGTATGCTAGGAAGCAGTACAAACAATCATTTACACACGCCAAGAAACAGCCACTAGTGCATAGCTGGCATCGCACTGAACTCTGCTTCAAGAGAAAGACAGATTTGATCCTGCTTTTCTTATGGCCTTTCTACCTGACAGTCTACACTCTTGGACATTAAAAAGAGAAGTACTTAAAAAGTGCTGGGGAGAGGAGGCCAAAGAAGAAGGTGGGGGGAGAAGGAAGAAGAAGAAGAGGAGAAGGAGGAAGAGGAGGAGGAGGAAGAGGAGGAAAGAAGAAGGAGAAGAAAGAGGAGGAGAAAGAGGAAGAAGAGGAGGAGGAAGAAGAGGAAGAGGAGAAAGAAGAGGAGGAGGAGGGAGAGGAGGAGGGAGAGAAGGAAAGAAGAAGGAGGAGAAAGAGGAGGAAGAAGAGGAGGAGGAAGAGGAGGAGAAAGAGGAGGAGGAAGAGAAGGAGAAAGAGGAGGAGGAAGAGGAGGAGGAGGAGGAAGAGGAGGATGAGGAAGAGGAGGAAAAAAGAAGGAGGAAGAGGAGGAGGAGGAGGAGGAGGAGGAAAAAAGAAGGAGGAAGAGGAGGAGGAGGAAGAGGAGGAGGAGGAGGAGGAAGAGGAGGAGGAGGAGGAGGAGGAGGAGAGGTCTGAATGAGTTCTATCTTTATCCCTGAACTTTCTTTCCACCTCTTGTATTCATATTTACTACTTCACTTTCCTTGGCTTTCTTTTCTTGTTGGCACAAGCTCCAGCTTTCCACAGCTGGACTGCTCTGTTCTTTTTGGCCCTCTTTCCTTTCAGTAGGTACTGAACCTAGGACCACTGAGCTACATCCACAGTCCTTTATTTTAATTTATGAGTCGGTCTCCCTGTGTTACCTAGGGTCGAGTTACCCAGGTTGGCACAGACCCCGTGGTCCTCCTGCCTCAGTGACCTTAGGAGCTGGAATTGCAGGGATGCTCCACCATCAACCCGACACTTTGGTTAGTGCTTGGGCTGCAGCCACACATCTCCCACCTAACATCTGATATCATTCAGCTTCAGAATGAAGTCACATGTAAAAGTAGCCCTTTCCACAGGCCGAGCTGTGGTCCTTGGCGAATTCATTTCTGTTTTGTGGAGTGCCTGGTGACTCATATTCAGAAGACAAACCTACTGGCATCCCAAATTCCCATTGTTAGGGCTCAGCTCATCACAGTGACACTTGGACTTGATGAGTCACCTGACTGGATTTTTATGAATAGTACAGAAGCTTTGGTTTCATCTTGCAGGGCTGGGGTAAGATAAGTTAGCTTTGTTAAACATATTGGTGTGTCATAAATATGTATGCCGCCTTAGAAACCATCAGCTGCCCTAGTCATATTGAGTCATACATCTGGAACACAGCTGAAGGGGTTAATTAAAAACAGCTGCTTCTAATAGTGCTTGCATTTGCTTCCCTATGAAAGGGCAAGGGAAAGACAGAGTCCAAAAAGACAGAAAAAGGAGCCTTGCAGGGAGGAGGGAACTCTCCAGCAGCCAAGCTGATGTGAGGAGAGTCTGGACTCTGAGAATCAGGAAAGACTCCTGATGGAACCTTAAAATGGGCCGAAGTTAAAGACAAATGTAGCATTAAGATAGAAGACACTCAGCTTAAATATAAGGCGTGGCCAGTTATACAAGGCGAGCTCTTTCTATTTCAGTTCTTCTCCTTTAAAAATAACCTGTTATCATTTAACTATATTTTAGTCATTCTGGGAAAATATATGTCAATTTGAAGTTAAAATTATGGATTTTCTTCTACTTAATCTTTGGAATTTTTACGTATTTATTTTTGTATGTGTGTGTGTATGTGTGGAGGAGTTTGTGTATGTGTATATGTTTATGTGTATGCATATATAGAGGGGTGAGGCATACATGTATACGCAGGTCAGAGGTCAAGGCAATGGATTCCTCAATCATTCTCACCTTATTTTTCTGAACTGGAGCTGACCAGTTTAGCTACACTGCCTTGCCAGTGAACACCAGGGATCCACGTGTCTCCATCCAAACACTGGGCTACAGGCATGTGCCACTGTGTGTGACTTGTTATGTGGATGCTGGGAATCCAGACTTGGGTCCTCATACTTGCATGACAAGACAATTGCTCCATCTTCTTAGTCCTTAGATTTTAAAGTTTCTGTCACTGTTTTTAGTAAGGTCTAGCAGGTGCTCGATGACATCTCGTGTGGCTTTGATTGGCATTTGCACGTCGATTAGTAATAATGAATGTCTCTACTGTATTCCTCTTGACTGTTCCTATTTCTTTGTTTGAAAAAAATCTTTTGACGTTCTTTGGCCACTTTCTAATTAGCTTAATTTTATTTTGGTCATGCATTTTATGTGTTTCTTATTTATGTTTAGGTATCAATCCCTTAGCAGATATTTGGTTGGCAAATATTTTCTCTCATTCTGTAGGTTGTTGTAGGTTGCTGACCGATCTTTTGGGTGTTTCCCTGGTTGTGCTAATCCCACTTGTTTCTTTCTGGTTTTGTTCTTGTAGCACTGGTATCTCATCCATGGGATCACTGTCACTGACAGCTCCTTACATTGCCTTTTAAAACTTTGTAACTTTAGGTCTTGTGATCAGATTGTGGTGTTGTGTGTGTGTACTGGCTAGGTTTGTGTCAACTTGACACAGCTGAGGTTATCACAGAGAAAGGAGCTTCAGTTGGGGAAATGCCTTCATGAGATCTAGCTNGTGGGTGGGACCATCTCTGGGCTGGTAGTCTTGGGTTCTATAAGAGAGCAGGCTGAGCAAGCCAGTAAAGAACATCCCTCCATGGCTTCTGCATCAGCTCCGGCTCCCTGACCTGCTTGAGTTCCAGTCCTGACTTCCTTGGTGATGAACAGCTGTATGGAAGTGTAAGCCAAATAAACCCTTTCCTCCCCAACTTGCTTCTTGGTCATGATGTTTGTGCAGGAATAGAAACCCTGACTAAGACAGTGTGTTTATGGGGAATATGCATGTACATGTGCTTGTGGGAGGAAGGTTAGTGCTGACTGTCATCCTTAGCCCTTCTCTGCCTTGTTTTTGAAGTTAGGATCTCTCATCTGGAGATTGCTAATGCAGTTGGATGAGCTGGTCAGCCCAGGTGTCCACCTGCCTCTGCCTCCCCCATGCTCAGATTACAGGCACTGCCACATTTTGCAGGGCAAGTTCTTTACTGACTGAGCTTTCTCCCCGCAGCTTGTGTCTGAGTCTAATCCATCTGGGTTGATCTTTATATAGTTTTCTATGTGGATTTGTACTTATGCTAGCACTATTGGTTGGAGAGAGTACCCCTTTTCCCATTGTATACTTGGGACCCTTGTCCAAGCTCATTTAACTATGTGTACCTAGATTTATTTCTGTGACCTATTTCTGTATGCTTTTTGGTACAAGAAATATCTCTGTGTTATTTCAAAGAGAAAAAATGGTGAATTTATTCATTGTGGCTATTGTATGACTTCACGTCAGTATGTAAATCTGCATCAATTTGTTATTCTTGTTTTTCATCTATGAAGGATCCCATTCAGATGCTTTGCTGTTACAGCCAAACCAACTTGGATCCTGCACTGGTGAGTGTAGAGTGTCATACTCATTTCTCAGGGAAGCCATGTCGAGCCTTGAGCTGTACATAAGTATTCGGCTGTAGGAGTGAGGATGAAGCCTTCCTTGCCCTGGACCTTTCCCTTATTGAAAATGCTTGTCCCTAAACTGAACACTACATCTACCTCTCAGGATTTAAAAATCATCTCTGCCCATGAGTCCACCTAGGTCCTTGCTGCACCAAAGTGTCCAGCCGAGGCAAGAATCTAGCCCCTGCCCTACAATCCACACACAGAGCTGCGTGTTCTGTGGAAGAGTGGGTAGTGCTTGCAATTG
The DNA here is from genome assembly GCA_902729485.2 of Mus minutoides. Lineage (NCBI taxonomy): Eukaryota > Metazoa > Chordata > Mammalia > Rodentia > Muridae > Mus > Mus minutoides. The sequence goes on from LR749840.1 coordinate 920,446, forward strand.
TTGTGCCTATTGGATTGTATGTTCCTTAATCTTAGGGGATTCCAAGCCGGCTTGTCAGTGTGGAATGTGGCATGAAATGGTTACGCTACTGTAAGGTATTAACAGCCCTGTCTTAAAAAGAGAAGATCAAAGCTACGGAAATTAAATAATTTGCCAACGTTTCTCAGTTGCTAACTGACAAGGTGGAACTTGTCAATTCACTGGGTCTGAGGTCCAGATAAACACCCCAGATCTAACCACCTTTCTTAAATAAAGTCTGGTATTAGCTCTGCAAAATCTCAAACACTCTCTACTTTTGTAGGTTTTCGGCTACAGAAATTGATTCTTGGAGGAACTAGATTCCAGATGGACAAGATATGAAAAATAAAGAAAGGATGAAGCAACTGTTATCATGACTTTTGGGGCCTCCCAGATGCCAACAGTTAGAACCTACAGAGAAGACACCATGTGTTGTAGATGTTGACAAACACTCTTACAGAGGTCTGAGAGATGTCAGCGGCTAGCAGCTTATACTACTCTTATAAAGCACCTGAGTTTGGTCCTTGCACTTATATCACACAACTCACAAAATTTGTAATTCATCTCCAGTGGATCCAGCACCCTCTTCTGGCATCGGCAGGCACCCGTACTCATGTGCATATGCCTATACACACACATGATGAAAAGTAAATTAAATAATAATAAAAAAATAAAGCCAGAAACCTAAAATATCTTTAAGGTGTTCAGTCTTTGCTGGTTTGCAGAGGAGAACCACCCTGTCCAAAGAAACAGGAGTTCTAACTCTGGTTATCCATCTGCCAGGGTCTCCCTTCTGAGTGTACATTCACTTCACCTCTGCTTATTTCCTTAGACTAATAATTTACATCAGCTGGAGCTCAGTGGCTTATGAACCAAGGGTGAAATTATTAAATTTTATTGTTTGTGATTCCTCCTTAAGTTATGTTCCTATAATTGCAAATGCACCGCATTCCCCAACCTCTATTTTGGATTTATTGCTACCCCCACTTAATGCCTTTTTTTTTTTTTTTAGATCTCAGAAGTAAACTTCAAATATTTACAAATCACAATTTCATGTTTTCCCTTTCATAAATCTGTGGGCAAATTCAGTGCTGGAGACAGAGAGTAATAAATCTGGATGTTTAAGTATTGTGCCAGCAGGCGCTGCATGAACTTCCCCACATAACCTGGTCAATGAGCTTCAGTCTTGACCTGTAGCACTGGCTCTAGGCTAATCCTGAGGCTCGCATTAACAGAATCATTATAAAACATCTGGTGACTTCTATATACAAAACCCTTCCCATGTTCCTGCAGTTGTAATTTATAATCAGACAAGTTCAGTAGGCACATATGTTCTCCAGGTTACCAGAGGAACAGTGCATCTATAGTGTTTACACCATTTATCACACTCATCTTTGAATGTGTGGACATAATGATAACCCACTCTAACGCTAAGGTTACGATCAAACCTACAGGTGATGGGAGAAAAAAAAAACTTTTGTTTTTGAAGATCGTTCATTGTAAGCCAATCTACAATGCTTCACGAAATAAGAAAAGGGCCTTAAGATCCAGAAGAGACAAATGGACATGACTAGTATGACAATGTAGACGGTTACTGTTGGGTTGGGGACATAGCACAGGGGTAGAGTACTTGTCTACCATGTGCAATGCCCAGGTTCAGTCCCCCAGCGGTGCAAATAAAAGATTCAAGATTATGTTTAAATGGCAATAACACCCCAAAACAAAGTATAAAATAAAAGACAAACTTAAGGAAAAGAAATGCATTTCATAGAGTAAGATGGGGCTGGGTAGGGAGAGTAGCATAAGACCATGTAGGTGAATGTGAAAAAGATAAATAATTCAGTTATAAAATAATCAAGAACATAAAGAGTAACTTTACAGAAACACTCATACAACTGTTACACAAAAGGAAGTCTAGGAGAAGGCAGGTTATAACATTAATTTAAGAAATGAGGGTTGGAAATGTAAAGTTTATTTCTTAACTGTTGGATGAGCAACTGTGAGACTATTGATTGGCGACTCTACTAGTAAATATTCCACTTTGGTTGTCTGACTTGGAGCGTGGATCTGATTGATAATCTTAGACAAATCAACAGTTAGACAAATTGGGAATACTGATGACAAGAAAATAACTTGAAGCCAGACCTGGTGATGCAGGCCTGTAACACCCTACCCTCTAGAGGATGCAAGTTCAAGGTTAGCCTGAGCAACTTTGTAAAACTCTGTCTTAAAAATTTAAAAGGGGCCATGCTATGGCTCAATGGTGGCTTGGCAATACAGGAGTTTCCTGCTTCAATTTCAGGAATCTTAGAGGCTTTTCAAGCGGGAGCCTTTGGTAGCAATGATAAAGCCTGGATGTATTTTTGTATAGGTTTTTTTTTTTTTAATTATAATCCCCGCTGTAGTCACTGGGCTCAGTGGTCTCCCAACATAGACAAAAACTTTGGCTTCAATGTTAAGCACGACAAAACAGCAGCTGAAAAGAGAAATCTGTAAACATTCAATAAATGAAGAAAGATGCTATATTGAGCTACCATGTGATTCATCAACCCCTAACTTCCAGCTATGTCTGAATTCTTTTATGAAACTCGCATGGGTAGAGATAAAATCCAAATCGTATTTAAAATTAAAATACATATATATTCAAGATTACTTTTGTTTTCTTTTTAGGATTATGTCCTAACAAATATAGATCTGATTTTTAAATTATAATTTGACCTTAGTCATGATTTTTAAGAAGCCTTTCCTCAAGGCCCATTGTTGTAAGTAAACTATATTATACTGTTAAGGGAAGAGACTGTCAAGTTCTTTCCTTCTGTTTGGGTAGGAGTTTTAAAATTGTTCTCATATATATGTATTTGTGTGTACATAGAAGAGTCTTGATAGGCTATATAAAAAGCAATAACGAGAGAAATATTGGTCGGGATTGCAAGATAGTGCAATGTTTACACTCTACAATTATTTATTTGTGTAATTTTTGGTCTTTTAGAGTAAGTTTTTATTATTTTTATAATTTAAAATATATCTAATAAATCAACATTGAATTAAAAAATGAATTTTTAGAATTCTATAAATAAATGCTTGTTACCAATAAATTGGTGAACATTATCCCATCATTAGATAAGAAATAATCCAGGGTAAATAAGAAACCAAACATTTCACCCAAAACAGTATTATAGTTAAAACCAAAAACCAAAAACCCTCATTGTGAGGCCTGGTTCAACAGTCTCCAAAAAAAAAAAAAAAAAAGAAGAAAGAAAAAAGAAAAAGTGTCCTACGAGCATTCTTATATGTCATGCCTCTGTATACTTCATACGTCTGGTCCTTCATTTCTGGCCTCCTCTTATAAATGATTCCGCCAATGTTTCCCTGGTGAAGCCTCACAGAGCAAACTGGGTCTGAGTTTTCTTCAGCTCCCATGGCTGTGTCAGCTGTGACTCCAGGGAGCTGAGCAGTCACACAGCAGCTCCGGAGCACACGTGTCTTCTCGGGGGCCTTGCGTTCCACATTTCTTTTCTGTCCTTTTCCTCTCTTCATTCCCAAGCCCACCCATAGCCTGAAGCACAGAAGCAGAGCCTTGATATGTCAGTGTGCTCACTGGTTATTACGGCCTTTGCAGCCCACAGGGTCCTGGGCCAAGCGAGAAATGTGGTCTGCCTTGTCTGCATTTGCTTATTTGCTTCCTATCTTCTTCTGGACAGCTGCTGTTGGTAGGAATAATAATAATAATAATAATAATAATAATAATAATAATAATAATAATTACTATTATTAAAATTACTATTATTAAATATGAGTGGGATACTAGGCATGACTTCAGAATTTCTCCTAAGATGAGTTCTCAGTCACCTGGAAGCTCTCCAGGCACTGGTCAAGCCATCAGCATGTGGTGAGCAGGATGCAAGCATCTCTCACTCCCACACCCTGCACTCCACACTCTCGTTCCTGTTTCCCCCCTGTCTTTATCTAGGTTACCACAAAAGGAAGGGTTGCTGATATCATTCTTATTCTTTGTCCCCTTCCTTTGGTATTCAAGTGTGACACAGGCTATATGGTTGCTCTGCTTCTCATATTACCTGAAGAAAAGAAAAATCATTCAGATGATGCTGGAGGCCCTCCTCAACCTTGTGAAGTTCTAATTGCTATTCTGTTCATCTTGTTCATTGACACTATGTTCACAACCCCCAATTTCCGAGTTTCAGATAACATGTATTTCATGGGATGCATGTGGCATGTATTTCAGTGAAGCACTCAAATGACTTCAGTATTTAAATAGGGACCAAGTTTGCACCATAAATCTGCTTCTATCCCACAAGAATGTAGATGCCTATGTATTTGTGCTCAAGTAACTTTAGCATGGAAATAGAGACTATGAATTTACTTCCCTTCCACAAGAGTGGGAATGTCAGGGGTTGGAAATTGTTTTACTTGGTGCTGTTTCTGGTGTTGAGAATCATGTATGCTGTTATGTGGTGTGTGTTTGATGACTTTTATTGGATATTAGAGAATGTATAGAAACATTTAAAACTATAGTCTTGAGAATCTGACTTTATAATCCTGTTTTTCCAAGTGTTCTCCGTGTCTTCTTATATTCTTTCCTCTTCTCTGAATATTAGTTCACCTTATACAAAATTGCAGTAGAGGTAGTGATTTTGTACAGATAGTGATCTCATTGATGTAAAGTACCTGACATGAAGTAATGGTTCAGGGTCCAATAAGATAGCCCACTGGATAAAGGCATTTGCCACCACTGTGCCAACAATACCTGAGGAAAACCCAAAGAAACAAGCAAACAACTCCCTCAGTTTTCTTCTGAATTCTTCACAAATGCTGCACATAATACATAAATAAAGAGGGATTCATAAATTTTAGCTATTTATAGTCTCCTTTTTTTTCTCCAACTTTGCTTCAAAAAAAGAATGAGGTAGAACTGGTGTTCACTGAAATCATATAATGAGTATTTCTTAAGCATATTCTATGTTGTAGACACTGGAGACATAAAGATAAATGTATTATTATCAATACCCTCAAGGAACTCATTTCATTACCTTGTTTTATTTATTAAGCTAAGAACTATAGCATAGACATCTATTAAAAGCTCTCCTCATAGACTGTGAACATATTAATACTGGTGGCTGGAGAGAGAGCTCACCTGATGAGAGCATTGGATGTTCTTCCAGAGGACCCATGTTCTAGTCCCAGCACTCACACAACCTACAGTCATCTGCAATTTCAGTTCCTGGGATCCAATACCCTCTTCTGACCTCTGAAGACACCAAGCATGCCCAGGGTACAGAGACATATATGCAGCTAAAACATTCAAACACATAAAATACAAATAAATAAATGAATAAATAAATAAATAAATAAATATTTTAAAAGACAACTATTAATACTGCATTAACCATTGCTTCTTTTATATTAATAGAAATTATTACCTAAATAATCATAATGCTGTCTGAAAAAACACAATTATACTATTTATCTAAAAAGAAGTCATATATATATAGATAGATAGATAGATAGATAGATAGATACACATATATATTTATATATATATGTAGATACACATATATATTTAGATAAATATATATGATACACATATACACATACACACATACATACATATATCATATATATATGATATACACACATACACACACAGTTTTAATAAAGTTTTCTCATTTGGGCTAATATCATCTAAGTAAAATCCCAATATCAGACTTGAGATGTCTTGTTTTAAATTGTTCACCAGGCTTGTCCTAGGGAGGCCTAAAACATACAGCCAATTAATGTTTCTCTTGGTTGCCCCTCAGAGTGGAAGGACCTATTGATGAAGAAGTGCCTATGCACTTCAGAAACAGGGCCTAGACACCCCTGAGCTGGATCTGAACTGAAATTCTCAACTCTGAGCACTAGCCTTCATGTTACCAGAAGGCACCAAGCAGTCTTTCAAGGGACGGAAGCAGCCAACAGTCTTACCCAGCTGGGATGTGTATGAACCACATTATCTAACAGCAGGGCATGAATGATAACCCTGAAGGGTACAGTAGCAGTGTGCATACCTTGGTGACTAATCGTTTTCTAACAAGACTTGGTATTGGAAACCTAGCAAGCTACCTTGGGCTAGTGAAGTCATGGATTTTAGAGGGGAACCTACAAATACTAATTTACTAAGCTAATCCCTACAAACATGTGTCCTTATACCTTCTAGATAGTGTAGTCTTTACCCCTCATTAGGGAAACTTCTCTTTGCAACAGACAGGGACCACTACAGAAACCCACAACCAATCAAAATGTAAAATTGTGGAGCTCAGTACCAACAGATACATCTAGAAAACACCCCCATGATGAAGGTTCCAGGAAGATTGCAGAAGGGAGGGCAAAAAGATGGTAAGAGCCAGGGATCAGGGACTTTGCTGTGAGATTATATTTCCCAGGCATGTCAGAAGCTACACCCTTAAGACTCACTATCATTACTGCCCAAATGTGGTCTGAAGAAGGACAGTACCAATGGAGATGCCTAAGTGGGCAGGGAAAAGACCATGAGGCCTCACCACCCCACAAAGAACAATAGGCAACGGAGGAATGGGGGAATAGGAGAAATAGTCTTCCCCAGGAACAGCACACTAATTGGTTATCCAATACCAAATGGTCAGCTGTGGAAATATACATACAAGTAATGTTATATAAACTGAACAGATTGTATTTAGGAATAAACATGTGTACACATGTACTCGTGCAATACAATTTAATGAACAAGTGATGATTAATTTGAGAGAGTACAATGAGGGTAAGCGGAATAGTTTGGAGGGAAGAAGTGAAAAGCAAATAGAAATATTGTGATTATAGTATAATCTCAAAAAAATTAGTAAAAATAGAATCATTGTGTTATACTAATTTATATATCTTCAGTTTTACCTTAAATATATATTCAAACACTCAGTAAACAATATACATCTACTTAATATTTAATTTCAATATTAATGATATTTAATATCATTAAATTCCTTAAGTTTTTCTGTCTTTTGCAATATTAGCATATTAAAATTTCAGTTTTAAAACATAAAAGCAATATGGGAAAAAAGTTTGTTCTAAGGATGCTTAGATGATATTTTAATAAACAGACAATGAAGAGTGCTTTTAAATGTGATGAATTAAGAAAAAAAATGTATCCATTTGAAAAACCTTTCATTTTCATTTACCACTGTGTGTTCATTAAATAGGGAATTGTTGTAAATGTGTGTGCAGTTCAGAAAAGTGACTACCAGAGAAATATAGCACACACAACAGCTGAATGGTCCCTAAATTGTTATTACGATCATCTCAATTATTTATGCAGTAAACTGTATAATATAACAATAACATTAAAAGACAAATACAGGCCCTAGCCCCCCAAGGTACTGGCTCTTCCTCCAGATCATGTTCACAATTAACCAGAAGTCAGAATTCCAAGTCTTATTGAGAAAGATTCTACTTGCTTTTGAATCGTACCAGCTCCTTCTCCGAGTCTCCTGACTGCACTCCATGTCTGATGAAACATTTATTTGAACAAACAAAATACATATGTACAAATAAATATAAATGTCAGGAGCTGACACCCAAGTGCAAACACATGTCTTTCCTCATCCCCACCGCCTGACAGTCTGATGGGCTAAAGAGCCTTTTTGAATGGAAAGGACTCGCAACGCCTCTGAAAGGAATGGCCAGACAAAAGTACTGTCATCAATTTAATGTCTTTAGGAAATACACTTTTCTTTAAAAGTCGGATGCTCCGATGACTCACAGTGGCAGGACAGGTAACGAAGGAATGGATGCCTGGAGCCAAGACATGGAGGCAAACACCTAGGCAGAGACGGCTTCCCAGCCGCATCACCTGACCTCGCTGCTTGATTGAGGAAGAATTAAGCACAAGTTTCTCAATCTCCCTGCACAGGGATGCCAGGAAACCAATCATCACCCAACCACTTTGTGGGGCCATTAAGAGAGCTTTGAACTCCATCTTTGTCCAAATGAAAGCACAAAGAAGATAACTTTTCATCTGAAGAATCATCTTAAGATCCCCAAATGGAAAGCGAGTAGAGCAGTAAACCTCTTAAACTCCAGTTTGGCAGCTCTAACACGGGGCATTAAGGTAAGAAGGTTATTTATGGCAAAGAAGAAAGGCGAGAGGATTCCTAAGCCAGGGCTAGAAGGAGAAAGAGAAACGGCATCCTGTTTGTAAATCACGCTCTGCCCTGTTCAAGCATGAAGGGAAGACATCATGGCACAAAAACAGGTGCCACGGGTGACAGGGGCGAAGCTTTCCTTTGAATCCATACAAGTGATGCCACAAAGTCTCTGCCCGTCCTCTACTCTAGAGAGTTTTACCTCCATGCCCCTAAGTGCAAGGAAGCCACTGGGCTGTTGCTTCGGTTATCTGCAGCCAGGGAAAAATAGCTGAAAGCCAAAAATCCCAGCCTGGAGGAAGGGCCAGGGGGTGAAGGGACCTCATGAGGGCCAGGAAGAAGAGAAGAGAGAGGAGAGCCAGGTGCAGCAGCCAGGAGGTCCTAAGAAGAGCAGAAGAAAAGGCCAGGTAACCAAAATGGTTAGATAATATATGGAAGGAAGCTGGAGTTGGGGTGGCAGGTGGGGAGGGCAGCTCTTGGACTGGAGCTCAGGGTATGGGGTGAGGCATAAAAGCCAGGAGGACCCTGAAATAGGCGGGGACTGAATGGTTCCCTGGGGTTCTTCAGGACAATTTGAAAATCTTTAGACTGGATAGTGGTGAGACCCTAATTGTTCCTTCACCAAGATGCCTTTGGATGTCTTCCTTCTGAGGTACTCATGCAAATTTGGTAGGGGATTGGAAGAGGAAGGAAGCTAGGAGAACCACACTATCGGTTCTGGATTTGCTGGGCTCTAGTCCTAGACTGGAAGAATGCCTTCAGTGTCCTACGGGGTTCAGCATGCTCTGTCACTGTTTGTCTTGGCCTTTCTCATCTGTGTGTAACAACGCATAAATGAATGTGCTTCATCTCCTCAGCAACAAGCCGAGGTCGCCTATGTCCCCTCCCCTGGTGAGCAAACAGAAGAGAGTGGGGTGTCACGGTGCTGTCAGGGGCAGGCTGACAGTAGTACCAAATTAGGAAAAGGCAGACTGAGGATTCCTGGCCAAGCTACATCACTGACGCTCAGCCAGCAAAATCAGTGGAAGTGTGTGTAATCCTGTGTAGACTAGCTGGTCTGCGCTCTGCCAGCAATGCAGGAACGGGGATAATCAAGCGGGACATGGTTCTTTAATAAGTGTAAAACTAAACATCATCAGCAAGCTGCAACACAATACCAGGGGCTGGAAGTGGTTAGTGTTGTGATTACAGAAAGGGCATCAGTATAGGATGTCATTGCTCTCAAGGTCCAAGAAAACGTCTAGTGTTCATTTTTATAAACAAAGCTGTAGCACACTGGAGTTATTTCCTATTTTAAACATATAGTCATACCACCTTTATTTAGAACACGGGCGAGGAGATTGGAACAGTATATAAACCTAGGACAAGAGTTGGTATTGTATGTTCTCAAGAGAGCAAACTGCAGGGTCCATTTTAAACAAATAACAGGACTATTCAGCTCTGAAGCATTGTTAATCTTTTCATTAAAAGGCACGGTCGTTATGTTCCAAATCCTTCTTCCAAAGATCAGATCCAGACTTTCCAGCTAATGAAACAATGGAATCATTTCTCCACAAAAAAAGAAAGAAAGAAAGAAAGAAAGAAAGAAAGAAAGAAAGAAAGAGAAAGAAAATAGAAGAAAGACAAATATTCACCAGATTATTACACTCCAAGAAAGCAATGGTTTTGAGTGGGACATAAGCAGGGAGAAGTGTTTGTATGTGCATGTACACGTGCGTGCACACACACACACACACACACACACACACACACACACAGAGAGAGAGAGAGAAACATGAAGAAAACACTTATCAGGAACTCCTTAGAAGAAAAGAAAACCCTAATATACAAGTCTGTGAATGGGATAGAACACAGATATAACATCTCTAGAATCAATCATTTCTGTAACTGATAGAGCAGTGTGTGTGTGTGTGTGTGTGTGTGTGTGTGTGTGTGTGTGTCCTTTCAATTACTGGCATCAGCTGAAGAGGCACAGTTGTGGGTGCCTGATCATGCAGGTTCAGGGTGTTGTGGTTTAGAGTGTTAGCCTATTAGGAACAGAAAGCATTTGATCTCTCCTTAAGCTCAAGCTACCTTAAAATATCTTTGGCTTGGCTTCATGGTGAGAAACACACTGAACAGCTGGAAATGTTGCTGAGCTTTAAATATATGTGTGCCAGATCATTGTTATCAGCCAGGCTTTCCCTGGGGGGTGGGGGTAAAAATCTCACTGACAACAGGGAGCCGACATTTGCAGATGCACATTTCTTTTGAACAAGTTCCTTAAGGGTAGAAGGTAGTGAAACTACATAAGAACCTGTGATCAAAAACTCAAAGCCTGACCCCTTTGTATTCCCCCACCCCACTGTGCTTGAGCCATGGGTAGTGGGCAGGAATATGACAGTTTTACTCATAGAAACAAAATGTGTGGGTTAGTGGGAAGGGAGGAGAGCAAGCTGTCAATGACTTTTCTCCCCAAAGGCAAATCTTTGTTGATGAAATACTAAGCATAAATACAGAAATGTGGGTACTTCCTGTGCCCACTGGAGCACACTCTGTGATGGGTAGATATGTGGAATGGGGGCAGGGGAGATGCACTTCCATGGTGTCCTTCAGAAGAAGTGTATGGTGCATGAGTACAGCGTTTCACAGATTGATACCTGTCTCAACAGAACAGAGAGACTTTCTGGGCCATTCTTCATTAATCATTATGTAGACACAATTTTCTCAAGATGTGTTTGCTTCAGGAAGCCTAAATAAGGAAATGTGAACTGTTCAACATTCACTGGCGAGCCAATAACAGGGTATGTGCAAATTTCTCTGTTAGTGGAACAATCATGTTATAGTGCCTTGTTTATAACCATTGAAAGTCAGCTATGAGACCAAGTGGAGTTATGTAGTGGGCTAGTTAGCATCTGAGAATCTTAGTCGTGTGTGTTTGGTGCTCATATCTTAGGGGTCAAGAAGCAGAAAGAGAAAGAGCATGAGGGAGGAGGGATTGAAAGTACCCTTTAGGGGTGACCTGCTTTCTTCAACTAAGTCCTTTGCTTGAAGACCCTACAAATTCTAAATACTCATTATGATGGGAATCCAGTGGTAGGAGGAGAGCTTCCTGGACCCAATCACATCTAGAAGACCCAAGCTGTGAATACACGTCCTTTATGCCATCGGCACCTGAACCTTAGGGGCAGGGGCATTTCATATAGAAACCATAACACTTCCAGTTAGTTTTGATCTTTGACAAGTTATTTCTCTCTCTCTCTCTCTCTCTCTCTCTCTCTTTTCTTCTTTTTTTTTTCTTTTTTTTGGTTTTTTGAGACAGGGTTTCTCTGTGTAGCTTTGGCTGTCCTGGAACTCACTTTGTAGACCAGGCTGGCCTCGAACTCAGAAATCTGCCTGCCTCTGCCTCCCAAATGCTGGGATTAAAGGCGTGTACCATCATGCCCAGCGACAAGTTATTTCTCTTGATCGTCCTCCTGAGATCACAGTCACTTGAACATCATTCCTACTCCACGGCGCCCATCCCCAGTCCAACTCCAATAAAGGGGATCCTTAATGTTCTGACTCTTCATAACCAAGATGGGAAGGAATAGTCTCACTCAATGCTATGTATCCAAATGCTTTTACTCAACAATAGATGTCTGTAGCCCATTTTAATAGTTATTTCACACTTATTATTGTCCAGGAATATAATTCTAGAAGCTTCATTAAAATATAACTTGTATGCAATAAACTATGTATACATAAAGTTTAAAGTTTTATACAGTTTTGGAATGACCAGACACTCATGACAGCATTGGCACATAAAGACAGTTAGCATGGCTGTCACCTTTGAAGTTGCTTAGACTGCCCTGTGGCCTTCCCTCCTCTCACTGTGTGTGTCTTCGTCACCCACTGAAATGCTTCCCACTACTGGGCATTAGACTCTGGTTGTCTACATTGTATAGAAACAGAATCACGTGTACTTTTTTTTTTCCCAGACTGGTTTCTTTCACTAACCATCATTATTTTCTGATGCAGCCTTCATATAGAATGTATCAGTATTTTTTTATAAAGCTGAATAATTATTTCATTCTGTGAATAACCACATGTGTTAACACATTTGTTTATCCATCCAGATGTTGGTGGATGTTCTTACCCCCAGTTTTTGACCACAATGAATACAGCTCCTGAATATGCATGACAGCATATGCCTTCACATCTCTTGACTGCTTACTTAGAAGGAGAACAACCAGATCACATAATAGACATGTTTATTGTTTTAGGGAACTGCCACACTGTTCCAGAGTGGTTGCACCATTTTACATGTCTATCGGCAGTACATTAGAACACTGCATCCGGCTAGAGCCATTTAATCGAGTGATGCTGTAGACTGCATTGCTTCTGGAGCACAGAGAAATCCCATGGAGATAATGGATGATCAGAAGCGCAAGGATCTGTGAAAAGGACAGGGTTGCAGCTTGAATTTATTTGGGAGATGCCTGCCTTATATTTAAAGCCCTTCTTCACAAATATTTCTCTCAGCTCATCTTGACATACACAATTTAAAATAATACATTTTTAAAAATGTAGCCTATATATACAATGGAGTATTCTTCAGTCTTAAAACAGAAAAAATAATATATGCTAAAGTATGGGTGAATCTTGACAACCCAACCCTAAAGAGAGATATTATAATATTCCATTTATGTGAGCTACCTAGTTTATTCATATCTGTGGATCCAGAAAGTAAAATGCTGGTAGCCAGCAGGTGGGTTAGGGGATAGAATATGGAGTTTCTGTTTAGTGGGTAAAGTTTTGCAGTTCTGCAAGGTGGAAATTTTCTGGGGGTTACAATATATCAACGTGGATACACAACACTACAAAACCATTCACTAAGACCTCCAGATGGCAAATACTGTGTTGTATATATTTCACTACAATAAAATAACAAAAATGAGATTAGAGATATAATGACTGCCTATAGATATGGGAGAAATGTACAACATCTTTGAAACTAATGTTAATAGTCACTTGACTAGAATTCTTCTTTTCAGCTTACATTGGGTTTGCTAAAGAAGTTCACATACCCCAAAATGGCTAGGGTTGGACTGAGGATAGCAGGTGAACACAAACAGAAATCAATAGAAGGATTTTTATGGAATATTTTTAAAAAATACAAAATAATATTGTCCAGAGGTCAGTAAAGAACTAGCAGATCCAAAAAAGATGAAAACCAAAACAAAACCTGAACAACACTGAGTTCTGGGCTTTCTGTGGTCTTTTTAAATTGTAGCCGGCTCTTGTTCATTTATCTATGTCACCTGTCTTGACTACACTGAGCTCCCTCACATGACTCCACTACTCTTCACTGAGAAGGCTCTGCTCCTCTACCCACAAGCTCCTTGGCACAGGTCACAGTGTCTGCTCCGAGCAGCGCCCCAGATGGTAACAAGTAGATATCTTGCAAACATTCTTCCCTCCATTAGAAAGACTCTCCATGAGCCTGTCCACTTGATCCAGGTTCTAGCTTAACAGTGACGGCTCCTCCTCGACAGGCGCCTTGGACTTGTCTGGCTAATGTCATTATTCCAGAGGTTGTAGAAAGCCCTTATAGAATGCTACAAAGTATATTTCTGAGTTGTTGTTGTTGTATTTATGGAATTTAAAGAATATATTAAAGTGAATACAATTTATTTTTATTTTTTATTTTTCCAATTTTTATTAGATATTTTCTTCATTTACATTTCAAGTGTTATCCAGAAAGTTCCCTATACCCTCCCCCATCCCTGCCCTGCTCCCCTCCCCACCCACTCCCACATCTTGGCCCTGGTGTTCCCCTGTACTGGGGCATATAAAGTCTGCATGACCAAGGGGCCTCTCTTCCCAATGATGGCCAACTAAGCCATCTTCTTCTATATATGCAGCTAGAGACATGAGCTCATTATTGTTCTCTAGTAAAATGGTACGTGCACTGGGGTCAGGTTTTGGAAATTCTTATTTACTTCAAGAGTTTTGCTTTATAGAGCCGGCCGTTGAACTCAGACCTTCACTTATGAAGAGTCAGCATTCACTCAGTGAGTCACACTCTCAGGACTCAATTTTACTTTTCATTTTGAAGCAGGATCTCACTGACCTGTCCAAACTGCCCTTGAACTCACTTTATAACCCAGGCTGCCCTTGAATTTGTGAGCTTCCTGCCTCAGCCTCCTGAGTAGCTGGGACTATGTAAAAGCCTGAACCACCAGAGGGTCGATGTATATATACTAATGCTTTCCTCTTACTAGGCCTGGGCCAGTTAAGCATGCACTGTATTTCTGTACTACACGCTCATTCCCAGGGAGGATTGAAAGATACTTCTCTGGGGGAAATAAGCTGTCATTCCAAATCACAGCTCCTTGGAAAAGCAGATGAGTCTTCATACTGTGGAAAAGGCCACTAAACTCTACCCACTGACTGCTTATTGCTAATATAGAAAGCTCTCTAAAAAGAGGAGCCACGTTAGTAGATTAGAGCTGTTTAGAACTATGATGTTCACAGACTGTAACATCAACTACTTATTCCAGATCAGAGTTAAACCCCGCGAAGACAGCGAAACATCAGAACAGCAACAGCAAGTGAGGAAGACAGGACCATAGCTTGAATGTATCTGGAGAATGCTCATCCCATATGTAAGGCCCTTCTTCAGGAGTATTTCATTCAGCTCGTCTTATCTGGCCGTACTACTTTTCTAGAAAATAATTAAAAAAAAAAATCTCAATGGCTGGTTCTGTAAGATGGGAGTGGATGTGGTTTAGTATGTTTTCATTCACTGGTTTTTGAATTTCTTGTTCCCACTGTGCCTTACCCCAGATTTGGCTTATTTATCCTCCGGGCATGACTAAATTGGAGCACTCTTCTTTGGGTGTGGTTTTTCTTTCTCTGGATGAACTTCAAAAGGAGCAGCCCTTGTGAGCCTGGGGTTGAGTCCTGCTGTAACCATGACACATTGGAACAAAGACACTTACCACTTCAAGCAGCCACAGCTTTCAGAAGAGTAAGGATTAGCAGTTAATGTCATCGAAGGAGTGGCTAGCAAGAAGATTGACGATTGCGGATGCAGTCTGAGAATCTTGGCTCGGTATTGAAGAGTAATTTTACACAGAGGACGGTATGAAGAGTAGATGCTCTGAGAGTTTTCTGTTGCTCCTCTAAATAAAATTAGGAGGTGGCATTGTTGCTCCTTGAGCAACTAGTGAGTACCGGGCATCACATAGTCCTCATCTCATGAAATCTTCCAGACTTCTGCAGAACTGGTACCACTATCCTAGTTTTATAAGGAAGCAAAGTACAAGAAACTTAGGTGAGTTAACGTCACTAGAGGTAGAGGAATAACTTTACCTAAAGCTCTCCGCTCCAGCACTCTCCTGCTTTGCTATAATGTTACTTCCTCTTTTATATGTCTACTGGAGGCCTTGTGTGTATATATATATATATATATATATATATATATATATATATATATATATATATACATATATATATATATAAAGTTCCCATGGTGACTATGATGTTGAGTGGAATTTGAGGAAAGGTTTCTGTTGCTGAGGCCAAGCATCGGACTAAGGTGTGAGGGATTTAATGCATTAATCCTGCCAGGACTACAGTACAATGTTTATATTTCCAAAGGCAAACACTTGGAATTGCCCATGTTTAACATCATGGAATTTCTAACCCATAGTGAGCTCCACTCACTGTAGAGATAGTCCAGGGGGTACCCAGAGCCCCACATGCTGCCCTCCAATCACTATGGAGGACGATTGCTTTCACGTGTGTCCTCCCCTTCTCTGCTCTACTGGTCCATTCTTCAACCCTGGATGCTCCCACTGTGACTGTGGCATCCCAAGCTCTAACAAGTCCTTAGCCAACAGTCAACTTGAAAAGCAATTTTACATTTATAGGAATTTAATAAGAAGAAGTAAAGGAAACTGGTTAACGTTAGTAAATAATGCTTCCAGACAAACACTTGGCTCCCTTAGAATTACCTCTCATGTTTAACTTATGAGGGCTTTAGAATTACAGGGTCGGGGGGGGGGTCTTCGGTTTTATTATTTTTTTAAAAAGCTATTCTTTTAGGGAGCTCCTTACGTTTTCAGGTGACAGCCCCTCTGCTTTTCTCTTTGCGAGCAGACTGCCAGCTTCATCAGACAAGGTGCTATGTCTCACTGGTGGCAGTCTCATCTTGGCAGTCAGAAGTCTCTATCTCCTTTTTAGGACATGGAATTGACCTTTAACTCTTGTTTTGATTTGGACTATTTCTTCCCTCCTGTTTTATTCTCCTCTTCAGGGGCATGTTTCATGGCTCAGATGCCCCTGCTCCACTGGCATGCCTACTGCTCCCCTGCTCCACTGGCATGCCTACTGCTCCCCTGCTGCACTGCCATGCCTACTGCTCCCCTGCTGCACTGGCATGCCTACTGCCCCCCTGACACGCCTACTGGTGCTTCCTTACACTTTCACTAGTCCCTAAACCAGTTCTATCCTCTTCTTTGCCAATCGGTTGAGGTGTCAAATATGTCTACTCTGCTCTTTGGTCTTTTTGGTACTTTTAAACCTTTTATCTGGCTTTTTAAAAATAGCAGTCTCTTTTTATACAGATGGCAGAGGACACTAATCCCAGTAATTCCTCATTTCCTATTAAGTGACTTCTATGGGGCCACTTGTTCTGGTCTCTTGCTGTTTTTTCATTCTGCCAGATTCCCTCAGTGACTTGTAGTCCTTTCTATGCGAATAAAAGATGCAGCTGACTGGTGTACACAATGTTCCTTTTCTCTACAGTCTGGCTCTCAGATAGCTCTCCCCAGCACCAGGCTCCTGAGCTGTCTAACTGATATGTTTGAAAGATGGCTGAGCTTTCTGAGTCTTCTCTCAGCCTCTGTGCAGAGGGGTCACTGGTCTTAAGTCTTCCCACCACCTTTCTCTGTGGAGTCTATCTTGCTTCTCTATTCTATTGGGTCAGATTTTCCCACACCGTTCCAGTTCATACATTTTCCTGGTCTCAGCTTTGTGCCTCAGGGGCATTATTTCCACTCTTGATCTCCTTCATGGACTGGCTTTTACGTTTAGGATGGGAGGTGCTTTTTAGTTGACAATCTTCCTGTAGTCTGCTCTTCTCTTCTCTTCTCTTCTCTTCTCTTCTCTTCTCTTCTCTTCTCTTCTCTTCTCTTCTCTTCTCTTCTCTTCTTCTCTTCTCTTCTCTCTTTCTCTTTCTTTCCCTACCCCTTTCAGATCCTCTGGGCTTAGCCTCTATCAGGGGTTAGGAAAAGGGTTCATCATGACCCAGGACACTCCTCCCTTTGAATGTCATTTCCTTCTCCACCACACTGATACAGAAAGAATCCTGGAAATGTGCTTGTGAATTTTACAATACTCTGTATGAGGGGAGCCAACTCTGATTAAGTAGTTAAAGGATTAGCAGTTTTTGCAAAGCCTTTTCCTGGAGATTTGAGGAAGAGAAAGAACATAATGCCTGTAACCAAAGCCTACCACCTTCAACTTTAAAAATATAGATCAGCATCAGTTCCCTAATTCAGTTTGTGCTTCCATCAAACAGATGAAATACACTTGATAAACCGAATTCACTGCAGAGATTGCAGACTCTATCTAGGCAAGACCTCATTAGTGCTACTTCGGAAGCTGGCAAATCTAGAACTCTCAGAAGACCATGATCATGTCTGTGAAAACCATGTGCAGAGGAGGGCCTGACATTAATATCTGAGGTTAGGCCTGTTTCGCTTTCTATATAATAACAGCTGACATTGATTGAGTGCAAGCTATGAGCCAGGTACCTGTTTCAAGTACTTTACAGTTAATCATGTTACAGTTGCTGCTTTTGAAATGCTCACACTAATTCCTACAGGTCCAGTATTGTATTTATTGTCTGATAAGGAAATCGTGGCATAGACACACTTGCCCAAAGATGCCTGAACATCTAAGCAGTAGGGGTGGCAGGCAGAGCAGATGGGACCTTTCTCTGATTATTGTGCTTACAGTTTCTTGTTTTGCACAGATATATGTTATACTAGAAAATCTCCCTATCTCAGAGTAAAACATGAGCACACTTCCTAAGGGACAGCCACAGAGCTATAACACTCCTAAGGAGAGATTGCTAGCAGGGTTTAAAAGGTGTACTCATGTACCCCTGACCCTTATTATCCTTCCAATAGCTACCTTCCATCTCTAAATCGAATACAAAGCTCATGCAAAATTATTTCTTTGTTTATAGAAAATAGCTCCAATTTTTTTCCCCCAACACAATAGTTAACGTTTGTTAAGCTCTGACATGATCTGTGATCTACCGGGTACTCTGCAGACATTATTTCAGGAAAGGCAGCAGACATGACCTGAGCACTTCTGTCATTGTTCTGTTAGTGATGAGGGCATCTGTTTAACATGCTCCAGCTCCTGAGACAGTTAGTAGTCCTGTCAGAATTTGCAGCTCAGTCTATCTCCAGACCCCTGTGTTAGACAGGTTCTTAGATGGCGTCTGACCTTTGCTCTCGAGTGTTGCTCCCAGGGTTGTGATATATCACATGGTGTGCTGGTTAGTTTTTTGTCAACTTGACACAGGCTAGAGTCATCTGGGAAGAGAGAACCTTAATTGAGGGATTGCCTCCATCAGACTGCCTGTAGGCAAGCCTGTGGGGGCATTTTCTTGATTAATGATTGATGTGGGAGGACCCAGCCCACTATGGGCAGTGCCACCCTTGAGCAGATGGTCCTGGGAGATATAAGAAAGATAGCTGAAAGCAGGCCAGGAAGCAGTTCTCTTCTATGGCCCCTGCGTCTGTTTCTATTTGAGTTCCTTCCCGGACTTCTTTGAATGATGGATTATGACATGGAAGTATAAGGTAAATAAACCCATTCCTCCCAAGTTGTTTCTGGTCGTGGTGTTTATCACAGTAACACAGAAGCAAACTGGAAGACATGGAACAGAAATTTCATTTGAATTTTTTTTTTACACAGTGTATTGCGATCATATTTCTCTCTCCCAACTCATCCCAGATCCTCTCCCCCACTCCAACTTCTTTAGGCTCTCTTTCTCTTCTTCAACAAGAAACAAACAAAAAATGAAATAAAAAAAACAAAACATATAAAAATGAAACAAACAAAATGTGGAGTCCATTTTGTGGCAATGGGAACTTTGAAAATGTAAAGGGAGATTTTCCAAGTAGGACAGATGTAGTTACAGAAGCCCTTCAAACACACGAGTGTTTCCTCTAGCTGTTTGCAAAAGCAATCTCAAAAATGTTTAGTGGGAGAAAAGACTTTACCCCATGACTGCCTAAGAGCTGGAGAGATTCGTGTGTGAGGGCAAGTGAGGAGATACAGGAGGGGATGTGGACATCCGGCTGGCAGACAAGAAGAAGACAGGAATCTCAGATACATAGCTGTCACCACTGCTCTGGTCTTGTGAGACCCTGGGGAGAGGCACCTCCAGATGAGCCATGCTGAACTTTTGGTCTACAGAGACGTGAGCTGGAAATGGAAGATGTCTGTAGACATGCAGTCTCAGGGAAAGTCACATGTGAGCTAGTGCTCGTGCTAGAAAGCTGACAGTCACAGAAGCCCGGGGCTCTAGAGACCCCATGCCTAGGACCTCCTTCCTTCTGCATGGGACACCTCGTGATTCTCCTGATTCTGTTCTGATTGCTTTACTCTCTCCCCTCCCCTCCCCCTCCCCTCCCCCTCCCTCTCCCCTCCTTCTCCTTCTTCCCCTCCCCCTCTCCCTCTACCCTTCTTCCTCTCTCCCTCTTCCCTCCCCCACTCTGTGGTTGGATATACTCCATTTTTCTTAGATCAGGATGGGTGAGAATGCTGTACCCCTGCCTAGAGTTTTTCTCCACCCTTTAGAGTGGGCTTCAAAAACTGTTCCTCCTGGAGGTCTTCTGGGATTAGGTGTGTGCTCTCAACAAGAGTTGTCATTGTCATATTTAGCTCTTTTGCTATATATAAATAAATTCATGTGCTTTCCCTTTATCTATTGGGTCTCCTGAATGGTCAGTCATTTATCCTGTTCACAAGCATTGAAACAACTCTCTCAATATTTGCTTTTCTATCTAATTGGTGAGTTTTCTCTTTATCACATGTCTTCTCTACCTAGCCTCTGAGTTTGTTGGAGACAGAGAGCAAATTTATCTCTATTGCTCCCTAAATGGATGGCTCAAGGCCAAAGACAGTGACACTCAGTAACATTTTAATTATGAAAAGAGGGAAGAGAGTTCATTTCCACTTGACTTACTTCCATCCACCCTCCCAGTCCCCAACCTCATATGGTGCCATCTGTGGATTTATTTGTGTCTTTGTTCTATATGCATTTCTCCTAGAGGACCCGAGTTCAGTTCTTAGATCCCACATCAAGCAGCTCATAATCACCTGTAACTAACTCCATGTCCCAGGGGTCTGGTCTCCATCCTCACCAGGTACATAGGTATACTCATCTATACTAAGGAAACAGGAATGAATCCCATTTAAAACTTGACCAGATCATCATCCCTCCATGCGTAGGCTGTCCTTTAACTTCTAGGCTCACTGATTCTTTTACCTCTGACTCCTAATTAGCTGGGAAGCTTGGGTCACTATGTCAGTCATGGGTTTCATTTGTGCTCATTCACCTGTCTTGGAAACCAGGGGGTTAACTATAAAACTGTCTGGGAAAAGGGTCTAAGTTGGTGGAGCTGACAAGATGGTGGAAGAAACAAAGATGGTTGCTGCCAACCCTGGCAACCTGTGTTTGATCCATGAGACCTACATGGTAGAATAAAGAACCTATTCCTGAAAGATGTCCCCTGGAGCTGTGGCATAAATGTGTGACCCCCCTCCCACACACAAACAGCACATACACACACACAAATATAAAATTCTAAAAACGGTTGCATTATTAGTATGTATTAACATATTTGTATATATTAATTAAGGAGAAGCCTATCTATGTGTACTGTGTGTGTGTACATATGTATTGTGTGTGTATTGAACATGTGGGTACATGATGTGCTCCTCTGTGTGGATGTAGTCCCTACCTTGTTTTTTGAGACAGTCTCTCACTCCTCTGTGCTAAGCTGTGGTCAGTAAGCCCCAGGGGCCTGCTTGTCTTTGGTCATCCCAGTGCTGGAGGTACTAGCACACACCACATAAAGAATTGTTTACATGGATTCAGGGGATTGAACTTGAGTCCTCATGCCTGTGCAACAAGCTCTTTACAGACAGTCTCCTCAGCTCCCATAGAAGTCTGGAAGACTTCTACAAGCAGTAGACTAGGAACCACCAGGGTTACTGTTCTGGTATGAATGTAGACTGTCCTCCAAAGGGCCATATATATAAAGCTTGATTCCCAGTGTGCAATGGGGCAAAGCATCTAAGAGATGGAACCCAGTGGAAGGTATTTATGTTACTGAGGGCAGCACGGGTTACAGTTGACTTCCCAGAGTGACTTCTCAAAGAAGTTGTTTTGAAAGAGCAAACCTTTGTTCTATAATTTCATCCCCTTGCACATACAATTTGTTCTGAAATGACATGGCAGAGAAAAGGTCTTTAACAGAGGTCAAGCCAATAAGCCACTCGACACTGAGGTTTCAGTCTCTGAAACTAAAGGAATGAAATAAGCTTCTATTGATTTATTTGCTTGATATTTACTTAATTGTCTTTTTTTCACTTTTTTTACTTATTATTAGAGAGTTTCTTCATTTACATTTCAAGTGTTATCCAAAAGTGCCCTATATCCTCCCCCTGCCCTGCTCCCCTACCCTCCCTCTCCCGCTACTTGGCCCTGCCATTCCCCTGTACTGGGGCCTATAAACATTGCTAGACCAAGGGCCTTTCTTCCCGAATAATGGCCAACTAGGCCATCTTCTAATACATATACAGCTAGAGACATGAGCTCTGGGGGTTCTGATTAGTTCATATTGTTGTTCCATCTATAGGGTTGCAGACCCTTACAACTCTTGGGTACTCTCTCTAGCTCCTACATTG
>LR749840.1:1378202-1509192 GCA_902729485.2 Mus minutoides
ACTGCCCTGCAGCTCAGCCAACCTGCATGAAGGCCACAGTAGAGATGCTGCTGGCATGTGGGTCTTCTTCCAGCCTCAGTCACAAACGTCACTCTGGTTGACAGAGGCATCAATGTTACAAAGGCTGCGTTATACAAATATCTTTTGATTTTAAAAATTGTATTATTTTCTTTGATCTCTATTTTTCAAAATTATTCTTAGAGAACTCCATACATATATACAATGAAAGATGATCATGTCCTCCTCCCCCCTCCCGCTTCTTCCTTCAGCTCCCCATGGATCTCTTAATAGAACCCCCTTCAGCTTCATGTCTTCTTCTTTTGTATTATTATTTGAAATACAACTCTATTCTAATTCTAAATGAAAAGAATGGGGTTGACAGTAACAAACTGAATATTGTGATTTGACTGCAGTAGCAGTCTTATTGTTGAAATTGAGGAGGGAAACAACTGTCTTCCAAACAGCCAAATAGTCAAGTACAAACAAAACAAAAAAACAAAACATGAAGGTATGTTTTAATTGCCACATCCACTCACTTACACACACACACACACACACACACAGCACTGCTAACGTCACAGGCCATCACCCTCATCCAGGAGGCAGTGGTTTGAGAAACTCTGTTGCCAAAGCTGGGTCCATAAAACACCAAGTTAGGATCCCTGATGAGTTTTCTGGTAAGCCAGGGGAAAGGCTTTCCAAAGTTGTAGTTACTTTTGGCCTAGCAGTCATAATACTGAAAGATTCTTCTCTCCGTGGAAGATGATAGATTTGCCTCCTGTCCTTAATATCCGCTTGGTTGCTGCACAACACAATGAGGATGTTCTTGCACATGCGTACCAGATCTCCATGCCCATTAGGTATGTTCACGTAAGTAACTCTTGATGTCCCTTGCATCAGGCATTATAATAGCACACCAGGCTTAGAAGTAGTTGCTATCATGCAGTCTCCAAACTTTTCCTGGCTGGTTGTGTTCCACACATTGAATTTGATGGTTCGTCTCTTGGTATGGAGGACAAAGAAGCTCACATCCACACTTGAGTTGGCTACTGCTTCATGAACTTCATTTTTCTGATGCCATGCGCTGTTGCCCACAGGAGGGGGGGTGGGCTTGAACTGGACCTGTGGCTCTCCCTGCAAGCCATCACAGAGATCCTTCCAGAAGCTAGAAAGATGGCAGAAATGCCATTTCAAATACCACAGACACAGCAGCACTTCTTTAAAAAAAATCCACTAGGTCAATTTATTCTTTTCATATATGCATGGTGTAGGGCCATCCACTGGATCATGGGTAACCTACCAATGTCTACACCCTCAAAGAAGAATGATTCTCCTTTCCCTAGCAGCTATTAACTGCCAATAGCTCTTTCCAATTGAGGAAGAACCAAAAGGTTCCCAGTAGAGACCTTGAGAATTCCTCCTCAATGTTGAGATTCATCTGGCTTGACTTCATACAGATCTTGTGAAAATAACTAGGGTTGCTGGGAATTCCTAATTAAGAAAGTCATAGCATGTCCAGAAGTCAGCATTACGCAGCATTCCTCCCCATGTAGCTTTTACAATCTTTTCACTTCCTCCTCTACAATGTTCCCTGAGCCTCTGCATGGGCTAGCGTGGGAGCATTTGATAACAATGTTTTGTTTAAGGGGAGTCCTCGGTCACTTCTCAGCACTTCAATTATTTGTGAATCTCTGCATTGACTGCTCTGACTGGAAACAAAGAAAGGAAGGAAAGAAGGAAGAAAGGAAAGAAGGAAGGAAGGGAGGGAGGGAGGGAGGGAGGAAGGAAGGAAGGAAGAAAGAAAGAAAGAAAGAAAGAAAGAAAGAAAGAAAAAGAAAGGGAAAGGAAGAAAGAAAAGGAAAGGAAGAAAGAAGGAAGGATAGAAGCTGCTCTGATCAAAACTGGGTGAAAATCAGGTCTATGTACAGAAAAGTAAATATTTATAAGTTAATTGACAGCATGACCATTTAGCAAAATAACAGGTTTTTCCCTAGGACCCATGGCCAGTGCAGATATAGGCTATGAGCTCTGTATGCATGGGCTTTAAACTCCCATCTATGGGCTTTTTACTACAATTATAATTCTGGAGGGGGAAATCCCCTCTAATGGAATGGAGTTTAAAACCAATCAGAAAGCAGTGGTTACTACATAATCATCATGCAACTATTGCCTGGAAGGTCTGTATTGTAGTTTGCAGTGTCCACGGCTGGGTTAGATTCCCAGTCTTTTCTCCCCACCCCCCCACCCCCCACCCAGATACCTCTGGAGCACTAAGTTTACATTTCTTGGCAATATTTAAGAATATAAAGATGGTTCCACAAATCTCCAAGATTCTAGTGGCCTCCTAATTTTTATTTGTAAATGTATGGGGGTGTTTTGGCGGTGGTGGTTGTGGGGGAGTCCTATATGTTTTAGGCTCACCATAGCCAGTCTGCTCTGTGTAACTCCTGCATCAGAGTTGAGCATGTAATTTTTCCAGTAGATTTACAGGAGAGAACTATTTCTCTAAACTCTATGTAATGGGCCTGAAAATGAGAGATAGTTGGGTAGGGAAGGGTAGGAGAGAACACAGCTCACATCATTGGAGTTTGTTTCCTAATCCTTGCCTGCATTGACTTTCCCCTCATAGTTCAGGATTCCTTCTATTCCCTGGAACAGCACTTTTGTGCAGAGCCATTGTGTGTGCTTTCTTCCCCATTTCTTCATAGACATCTATAAGCCCCGTCAATTTGATTCTCATTTGGTGGGATGCAGCTGCTAAGAATCCCCCTGCTGAAGAAAGATGTGTAGTGTGTGTCCATAGAGAAAGAACAAGCCATATACATCTTGCTCTTTGGAATGGAACGTCCAAGGGGGAAATATCGGATCTGTTTTTATATATGCTTTTTACTGCAAGTGTTTGCAGGCCTGGCTAAATTCTGTCTGACTAATAAATATCCCTCGACATGGGTGATAGGACATGGAGAGCATATCTTCTCCAGTTACCTTCAGGATATGTGTTTTCTGGGTGGGACTTTGCTTGGAACAGATCCTTTTATTCCAGAGCATTAGTGCTCAGTGGAAATATAAATATTTTTGTTGTAACAACATGCTGCAAGAGGGAATTCAATCATTGTGTTTCCCCTGGTCCAAGAAACTCGGCTCTGCTTCACTATCGCCTGTGCTATTCTTCATGCATTTTATAGCCTCATCTTTCATTCTTGGGGCTTTAAGGACTTAGTGATGTTCGCTGTGAATATATTTATCACTCAGCAGAACCATGTCTCCGTTTCTCCCCCGGAGCAAAGGAGAATCGGCCTGCATCATAGATCATCGGCAGAGTCTCCACACTCTTCCGCCGCATGCACGAGCTTATTTCTCTCCTTTCAGATACTGTCTTATGAAAAGAAAACACGCACTTGAAGATGTAAAACATTACTGAAAACAAAAGGACATTTTAAAATTAATTAATTAGTTAATTAATTAATTTATTTTTATACTTCATATTTTATTCCACCCACCCTGTCCACCCTCCAACTGTTCCTCATCTGCCCAACCCCCTGTCTCCACATGGATATCCCCGCGTCCCACCCCACCGGACCTCTAAACTCCCTGGGGGCTCTAGTGTCTTGAAGGTTAGGTACATCATCTCTGAATGAACCCAGACCCGGAAGTCCTCTACTATATTTGTGTTGGGGGCCTCATATCAGCTGGTGTATGCTGCCTATTTGGTGGTCCATTATGTGAGAGATCTCGGGGGTCCAGATTAATTGAGTCTACTGTTCCTCCTACAGGGTCACCCTCCTCCTCAGCTTCTTTCAGTCTTTCCCTAATTCAACAACAGGGGTCAGCTGCTTCTGTCCATTGGTTGGGTACAAATATCTGCCTCTGACTCTTTCAGCTGCTTGTTGGGTCTTCCCAAGTGCGGACATGCTAAGTCCCTTTTTTGTGAGTGCTCCATAGCCTCAGTGATAGTGTCATGTCTTGGGACCTCCACTTGAGCTGGATCCCTCTTTAGGCCTGGACTTTCTTTTTCTCAGACTCCTCTCCATTTCCATCCCTTTCAGACAGGAATAATTATGGTCAGAGTTGTGACTGTGGGATGGCCTTCCCTCATTTGATGCTTTGTCTTCCTGCTGGAGGTGTGCTCTATAAGTTCCCTCTCCCTACTGTTGGGCATTTCATCTAAGGTCCCTCCCTTTGAATCCCGAAAGTCTCTCACTTCCCAGGTCTCTAGTGCATTCTGGATGGTTCCCCCACCTCCTATCTCCCGAGGCTGCCATTGCCAGTTTCTATTCTTTCTGCTGGCTTCAGGGCTTCAGTCTTTTCCCCTCATCAAATACTAGATCAGGTTTCCCTCTCCCTCCCACTCCTCCCCTCATCCACTTTTCCTCTCAGGTCCCTCCCTTCCCCCCCATCGTGTGATTGCTTTCTTCTCCCTCCCAAGTGGAACTGAGGAGTCCTCACTTGGGCTCTTCAGCTTATTGACCTATTTGAATTCTGTGGACTGTATTTTGGGTATTCTGGACTTTGGGGGGGGGCTAACATCCACTTATTAGTGAGTTTATACCAGGTTTGTCCTTTTGGGCCTGAATTACCACACTCTGGATGATATTTTCTAGTTCCATCCATTTGCCTGCAAAAGTCAGGATGTTCTCATTATTAATAGCTTAATAGTATTGCATTGTGTAAATGAACTACATTTTCTGTATCCATTCTTCTGTTTTGGGACATCTGGGTTGTTTCCAGCTTCTGGCTATCACAAATAAGGTCTCTATGATATAGTGGAACAAGTGTCCCCGTGGCATGGTGGGGCATCTTTTGGATATATTCTTTTTTTTTTGATAAATAATGGAAATTTATTTAATTCATAATTCTGAAGGCTGGGAAATCAAGATCATGGAGCAGTGTCTTGTGAGAACCTTCTCTCTCTTTTTTTTAAATTTTTTTCTCTTTATTAGATATTTTCTTCATTTACATTTCAGATGTTATCCAGAAATTTCCCCTTACCCTCCCGCATCCCTGCCCTGCTCCCCTACCCACCCCCTCCCACATAATGGCCCTGGCATTCCCCTGAACTGGGGCATATAAAGTCTGTATGACCAAGGGGCCTCTCCTCCCAATGATGGCCAACTAGGCCATCTTCTTCCATATATGCAGCTAGAGACATGAGCACAGGGGGAACTAGTTAGTTCATGTTATTCTTCCACCTAGAGGGTTGAAGACCCCTTCAGCTCCTTGGGTACTTTCTCTAGCTCCTTCCTTGGGAGTCCTGTNAGTGTTTATTTTGGTGGCTGATTATGGGAAGGATCCCTGGCAGCCGCCGTCACTGGTTGGTCCATCCTTTTGATTCAGCTTCACACATGATCTCTGTAACTCCTTCAGTGTGTGCTTTGTTCTTAATTCTAGGAAGGGGCAAAGAGACCACATTTTGAACTTCATTCTTCTTGAGATTCATGTGTTTAGTAAGTTGTATATTCGGTAGTCTAGGCTTCTGGGCTAGTATCCACATATCAGTGAGTACATGTTATGTGAGTTCTTTTGTGATTGGGTTACCTCACTCAGAATGACACCCTCCAGATCCATCCATTTGCCTAGGAATTTCATATATTCATTGTTTCTAATAGCTGAGTAGTACTCCATTGTGTAAATGTTCCAAATTTTTTGTATCCATTCCTCTGTTGAGGGACATCTGGGTTCTTTCCAGCTTCTGGCTATTATTAATAAGGCTGCTATGAACATAGTGATACAGCATTAGGGAAGCAGAAAATTGGCCAGACCAGGGGCACAAGTACCTTCTGGGCAGCGCCAGCACCAGGCCAGCCTGGGCATGGAGTTGGCAGACACCCCCATGGTCCCTAGAGGACTCTCCACGAGTTCTTGGGACCACTGACCAGACAGCTCCACACTCCTCAAAGGAGACACCACTCCCAGGCACTGTAACACACCCAGGATCTTAGGACCACAGTATCCCAGGATAACAGGAGCTGGGTCACACCAATATTTCAGGGTCTGAGTGGAACTTGATTGCCAAGAACTCAGACACACCCAGAATCTCAGGTTCAAAGGAGCCCACAATCAAAGGTTCACAGTGAAAGCTGGTCTCTGAGTAGTCCAGAATCAACAGGGATTACAAGAAGGACAGGCTCCAATCAGATATATTGAGGACAGCAAGAATTTGAGATAATCAGATGGCAGGAGGCAAGGGTAAGAACAGAAGCAACAGAAACCAAGGTACTTGGCATCATTAGAACCAAACTCTCCCACCATGGCAAGTCCTGGAAACACCATCACACCAGAAAAGCAAGACATGGATCTAAAATCACTTCTCATGATGATGATGGAGGATTTTAAGAAGGAAACACAGGAAAACATAAGTAAACAACTAGAAGCATTTAAAGAGGAAACACAAAAATCCTTTAGAGAGTTACAGGAAAACAATACCAAACAGGTGATAGAATTGAACAAAACGACCCAGGATCTAAAAATGGAAATAGAAACAATAAAGAAAACCCCAAAGGAGATAACTCTGTAGATAGAAAGCTTAGGAAAGAAATCAGGAACCATAGACACGAGCATCAGCAACAGAATACAAGAGATGGAAGAGAGATTCTCAGATGCAGAAGATTCCATAGGGATCATGGACACAACAATCAAAGAAAATGTAAAATGCAAACAGATCCTAACTCAAAACATCCAGGAAATCCAGGACACAATGAGAAGACCAAACCTACAGATAATAGGAGTAGATGAGAATGAAGATTTTCAACTTAAAGTGCCAGCAAATATCTTCAACAAAATTATAGAAGAAAACTTCACATACCTAAAGAAAGAGATGCCCATAAACAGAACTCCAAATAGACTGGACCAGAAAAGAAATTCCTACCAACACATAATAATCAGAACAACAAATGCACTAAAGACAGAATATTAAAATCAGTAAGGGAAAAAGGTCAAGTAACATATAAAGGCAGGCCTATTAGAATTACTCCAGACTTCTCAGCAGAGACTATGGAAGCCAGAAGATCCTGGACAGATGTTATACAGACACTAAGAGAATAGAAATGCCAGCCCAGGTTACTATACCAAGCAAAAGTCTCAATTACCATAAATGGAGAATACAAAGAATTCCATGACAAAAATCAAATACACACAATATCTTTCCAAGAATCCAGCCCTTCAAAGGATAATAACGGAAAAACACAAATACAAGGATGGAAACTACGCCTTAGAAAAAGCAAGAAAGTAATCCTTTAACAAACCAAAAAGAAGACAGCCACAAGAACAGAATACCAACTCTAAGAACAAAAATGACAAGAAGCAACAATTACTTTTCCTTAATATCTCTTAATATCAATGGACTCAATTCTCCAATAAAAAGACACAGACTAACAGAGTAGGTATACAAACAGGACCCAACATTTTGCTGCTTACAGGAAACACACCTGGGGTGGGGGGGGAGACAGACACTACCTCAGAGTGAAAGGCTGGAAAACAATTTTCCAAGCAATGAGTCTGAAGAAAGAAGCTGGAGTAGCCATTCTAATATTGAATAAAATTGATTTTCAACCCAAAGTTATCAAAAAAGACCAGGAGGGACACTTCATACTCATCAAAGGTAAAATCTTCCAAGAGGAACTCTCAATTCTGAATAACTATGCTCCAAATGCAAGGGCAGCCACGTTCACTAAAGAAACTGCAGTAAAACTCAAAGCACACATTGCACCTCACACAATAATAACGGGAAACTTCAACACCCTACTCTCATTAATGGACAGATCCTGGAAACAGAAACTAAACAGAGACACAGTGAAACTAAGAGAAGTTATGAAACAAATGGATTTAACAGATATCTATTGAACATTTTATCCTAAAACAAATGGATATAACTTCTTCTCAGCACCTCATGGTACCTTCTCCCAAATTGACCATATAAATGGCCACAAAACAGGCCTCAACAGATACAAAAATATTGAAATTGTTCCATGCATCCTATAAGATCACCACGGACTAAGGCTGATCTTCAAAAACAACATAAATAACAGAAAGCCAACTTTCATGTGGAAACGGAACAACACTCTACTCAATTATACCTTCGTCAAGGAAGAAATAAAGAAATTAAAGAATTCTTAGAGTTTAATGAAAATGAAGCCACAATATACCCAAAATCATTTGACACAATGAAAGCATTCCTAAGAGGAAAACTCATAGCTCTGAGTGCCTCCAAAAAGAAACTGGAGAGAGCATACACTAGCAGCTTGACAGCACACCTAGAAGCTATAGAGGTAAAGGAAGCAAATTCACCTAAGCAGGGTAGACAGCAGGAAATAATTAAACCCAGGGGCAAAATCAACCAAGTGGAAACAAAAAGAACTATTCAAAGAATCAAACAAACCAGGAGCTGGTTCTTTGAGAAAATCACCAAGATAGATAAACCCTTAGCCAGACTCACTAGAGGGCACAGGGACAGCATCCTAATGAACAAAATCAGAAATGAAAAGGGAGACATAACAACAGAACCTGAGGAAATCCAAAACACCATCAGATCCTTCTACAAAAGGCTATATTCAACAAAACTGGAAAACCTGGATGAAAAGGACAAATTTCTAGACAGATACCAAGTACCAAAGTTAAATAAGGATCAGATTAATGACCTAAACAGTCCCATTTCCCCTAAAGAAATAGAATCAGTCATCAATAGTCTCCCAACCCAAAAAAGCCCAGAACCAGATGGGTTTAGTGCAGAATTCTATCAGACCTTCAAAGAAGACCTCTCCTCAAACTATTCCACAAAATAGAGGCAGAAGTTACTCTACCCAACTCATTCTATGAAGCCACAATTACTCTGATACCTAAACCACACAAAGATCCAACAAAGAAAGAGAACTTCAGACCAATTTCTCTCATGAATATCAATGCGAAAATACTCAATAAAATTCTCTCTAACAAAATCCAAGAACACATCAAAATGATCATCCATCATGACCAAGTAGGCTTCATCCCAGGAATGCAAGGATGGTTTAATATACAGATATCCATCAATGTAATCCACTATATGAATAAACTCAAAGAAAAAAAACACATGATTATCTCGTTAGATGCTGAGAAAGCATTTAGCGAAATCGAACACCCATTCATGATAAAAGTCTTAGAAAGATAAGGAATTCAAGGCCCATACCTAAAAATAATAAAAGCAATTTACAACAAACCAGTAGCCAACATCAAAGTAAATGGAGAGAAGCTGGAAGCAATCCCACTAAAGTCAGGGACTAGACAAGGCTGACCACTTTCTCCCTACATATTCAATATAGTACTTGAAGTTCTATTCAGAGCAATTCGACAATAAAAGGAGGTCAAGGGGATACAATTTGGAAAGGAAGAAATTAAAATATCACAGTTTGCAGATGATATGATAGTATATATGTTACCCTAAAAATTCCACCAGAGAACTTCTAAACCTGATAAACAGCTTCAGTTCAGTAGCTGGGTATAAAATTAACTCAAACAAATCAATGGCCTTTCTCTACACAAAAGATAAAAGGGCTGAGAAAGAAATTAGTGAAACAACACCCTCCACAATAGTCACAAATAATATAGAATACCTTGGTGTGACTCTAACTAAGGAAGTGAAAGATCTGTATGATAAGAACTTCAAGTATCTGAAGAAAGAAATTGAAGATCTCAGAAGATGGAAAGATCTCCCATGCTCATGGATTGGCAGGATCAATATAGTAAAAATGGCTACGTTGCCTAAAACAATCTACAGATTCAATGCAATCCTCATCAAAATTCCAACTCAATTCTTCACTGAGTTAGAAAGGCCAATTTGCAAATTCATCTGGAATATCAAAAAAACCTAGGATAGCAAAAAACTATTCTCAACAATAAAAAAACCTCTGGCGGAATCACCATACCTGACTTCAAGTTTTACTACAGAGCAATTGTAATAAAAACTGCATGGTACTGGTACAGGGACAGACAGGTAGATCAATGGAATAGAATTGAAGACCCAGAAATGAACCCATACACGTATGGTCACCTGACCTTTGACACAGGAGCTAAAACCATCCAGTGGAAAAAAGACAGCATTTTCAACAAATGGTGCTGGCAAAACTGGGAGTTATCCTGTAGAAGAATGGGAATTGTTCCCTTCTTATCTCCTTGTACTAAGGTCAAGTCTAAGTGGTTCAAGGAACCCCACATAAAACCAGAGACACTGAAACTTATAGAGGAGAAAGTGGGGAAAAGCATCAAAGATATGTGCACTGGAGAAAAATTGCTGAATAGAACCGCAATGGCTTATGTTGTAAGATTGATAATTGACAAATGGGACCTCATAAAATTGCAAAGCTTCTATAAGGCAAAAGATACTGTCAATAAGACAAAAAGGCCATCAACAGATTGGGAAAGGATTTTTTACCAATCCTAAATCAGATCGGGACTAATATCAAATATATATAACGAACTCAAGAAGGTGGACTCCAGAAAATCAAATAACCCCATTAAAATGGGCACAGAGCTAAATAAAGAATTCTCAACTGAGGAATATCTATTGGCTGAAAAGCACCTGAAAAAATGTTCAACATCCTTAATCATCAGGGAAATGCAAATCAAAGCAACCCTGAGATTCTACCTCATACCAGTTAGAATGGCTAAAATCAAAAATTCATGTGACAGCAGATGCTGGCATGGATGTGGAGAAAGAGGAACACTCCTCCATTGTTGTTGGGATTGCAAGCTTGTACAAGCTCTCTGGAAATCAATCTGGCAGTTCCTCAGAAAATTGGACTATCATGATGGCCTCCTAGGTCGTTATGGGGAGAACCCGTATATATGTCTTCTACAAGGTTGACCATTCCTGTGTACGAGTCGATACAAGTATCGTCGGAATAAATAATATCGGTCTTCGACCTTTCTTGGGTCTACGGGGAGTTGTCTCCTTACCTATGTCTTTTACACCAAGTAAATGTGTTACCTCATGATAAGTCGTATTAAAAACAATGAATTTATGAAATTCCTAGTCAAATAGATGGATCTGGAGGGTATCATCCTGAGTGAGTTAACCCAATCACAAAAGAACTCACATAACATGTGATATTAGCCCAGAACCTTAGAATACCCAAGATACAATTTGCAAAACACATGAAACTCAAGAAGAACGAAGACCAAATGTGGACCCTTTGCCCCTTCTTAGAATTAGGGAGAAAACGCACATGGAAGCAGTTAGAGAAATCAAGTGTGGAGACAAAAGGATGGATCAACCAGAGACTGCTGCAGCCAGGGATCCATCCCATAATCAGCCACCAAACACAGATACTATTGCATATGCCAGCAAGATTTTGTTGAAAGGGCCCTGATATAGCTGTCTTCTGTGAGGCTATGCCAGTGCCTGGCAAACAGAGTAGTGGATGCTCACAGTCAGCTATTGGATGGATCACAAGTTTCCCAATGGAGGAGCTAGAGAAAGTACCCAAGGAGCTGAAGGGGTCTCCAACCCTATTGGTAGAACAATAATATGAACTAACCAGTACCCCCAGAGCTCGTGTCTCTAGCTGCATATGTAGCAGAAGATGGCCTAGTAGGCCACTATTGGGAAGAGAGTCTCCTTGGTTTTGCAAACTTTATATGCCCCAGTACAGGGGAACATCAGGGCCAAGAAGTTGGAGTGGGTGGGTAGGGGAGCAGGGCAGGGTGTGGGGGAGGGTATAGGGGACTTTGGGATAGCATTTGAAATGTAAATGAAGAAAATATCTAATAAAAAATTGAAAAAAAAGAGTAGCGTAAGAATCTCAATAAACATTGCACCCTGGCAAAATAGAGAATTAAATTTATAATGTTTTGATCCCAAAGGTAACTTTTCCCCAACATCAGTGTGAGTGTGAGTGTGTGTGTGTGTGTGTGTGTGTGTGTGTGTGTGTGTGTGCGCATACAAGTGTACACATGTTCATGTTTAGGGTATAACATACATGGAGGAGTGCCAGTGCCTGTGTATGCACATATATGTGGAATAGTAGAGTCTTCCTCTGTTATTCTCTACCATGTTCACTAAAGAACAGTCCATCAAACCCAGAGCTCACTGAAGTGAAGCGTATGGCTTCCCATCTTGTTTGGGAACCTGCTGCCTCTGCCTTGTGGGCACTGGAATTACATTCAAGAGTGATACTCACCCAGCATATTACATGGAATCTGGAGATCCAAACTCTAGACCTCCCACTTGTACAGAAAGCACTGTAACCACTGTCATCCATTTCTCACAGCCCTGAGTTATTAGATATTTTCTTCATTTAGATTTCAAGTGTTATCCAGAAAGTTCCCTATACCCTCCCCCCTCCCGGCCCTGCTCCCCTACCCATCGCTCCCTGGCGTTCCCCTGTATTGGGGCATATAAAGTCTGCATGACCAAGGGGCCTTTCTTCCCACTGATGGCCAACTAGGCCATCCTCTTCTATATATGCAGCTAGAGACATGAGCTCAGGGGGTACTATTAGTTCATGGTTATTCTTCCACCTAGAGGGTTGGAGACCCCTTCAGCTCCTTGGGTACTTTCTCTAGCTCCTTCTTCCTTGGGAACCCTGTGTTCCATCTAATAGCTGACTGTGAGCTTCCACCTCCATGTCTGCCAGGCATTGGTATAGTTTCCCCTGAGACAGCTATATCCGGGCCCTTTCAGCACTATCTTGCTGACATATGCTATAGTGTCTATGTTTGGTGGCTGATTGTGGGATGGATCCCTGGCAGCTGCAGTCGTTGGGTCCATCCTTTGGATTCAGCTTCACACATGATCTCTTTAACTCTTTCAATGTGTGCTTTGTCCTTAATTCTAAGAAGGGGTGACATGTCCACATTTTGATCTTCCTTCTTCTTGAGTATCATGTGTTTAGTAAATTGTATCTTGGCATCAGATCCAAAGACCCGATTATAGGTGTATAGTCACTCATGTACAATACACTCAAGAAAACACTTACCCAATGAAGTGAGTCCTACTACCGGAGGTCTAGGTAGGTAAACGGATGGAATTTCATATATTTATTGTTTTTAATAGCTTAGTAGTACTCCATTGTGTAAATATACCAAATTTTTTGTATCCATTCCTCTCTTGAGGGACATCTGGGTTCTTTCCAGTGAGAAGAGGAGCTTTAAAGATAAGTGTAATGAAAAAAAGATTCATAAACATGGGCTCAATCGAGTAATAGTCAAGACAACAAGGGAAGAGGAACAGGTTCAGCAAAGAGAAAATAAAAAGAAGTGTTACAGTTTTCAACAAAGATCCATATGGTATTATTAGAAATGAGCAAATTAAGTGCTTCTATTAAGAGAAGAACATTTCTACATAAGGCAATTGTAAGGTTTATAGAAAACACACCTGAAATATAAGGGCATTAATGTTTGAAATGCCAAGTTTTGCCAAAAGGACACAAATAGAACAGAACATTTACCTAACCTATGATGTCCTAAAGCTTGTCTCGGTTAAGTATTAAAAGATTCTAATGAACAGTGTATTCTAGATCTACAGAGTAATTAAGAGTAATTAAGAGGGATTAAGCTAGAAAGCTATAGAGATTTCTAAAAAATTATACTTGAAAATTATGCAGTTTATTTGTACATACCATAGATCAAAACAAAAATTATAGTTGAAATTTAAAGAATGTCTTGAACAGAATGATTAAACTATCACATCTATCTTAAAACCTAGAGGATATAGCCCAGACTACGATTAAATAATTTATAATTGATTATACAGGGGAATTCATTTGAACAGTGGGGCACACACCATCGCTTCTAGAGATGTGTCACAGTGTTAATGTGTCCCTCAAGGATCATATGTTAAAATTTTAATCCCATATGCAGTAGCATTAGTATGTGGGCCTGGTAAGAGCTGATTGTCGTTGGGGGTTCTGCATTGATGTGTGGATGAATGTCACTATAGGGGAGTGGGTTGGTTATCACAAGAGTGGACTTATAAAAGTATGCACAGAACAGAATGACTTCTTACACAGCCTGCTATACTCATAGATCATCATAGCAAAGCTTCTTCCTGTAGGAGATGCTAATAAATACAGAGACCCACAGCTGTACAATGTGCTGAGAATGAGAGATCTTAGTACACTCAGTCCTAACTGGGATATCTTTATCGAAGCCTTCCCCTGGAGGCTCAGGGAATCTCTGAAGAAGAGGAAGCAGAAAGACTCTAGGAGCCATCGAGGATGGAGGATGTCATAGAAACAAGGTCTTTCAGACACAGCAGTGCTGATGCACATATAAACTCACAGAGACTGTGGTAGCATGCATAGGGCCCGCACAGGTTAAAGTCAAATGAGTTCTGCATGCTGAGAAGAGGAACCATGGCTCCACCCCTAAGCCAAAAGCCATCTCCAATTGTTAACTGCTTGCAAAGGAAAAAAAATAGCTTTTTCCAACTGAGTGTCACTGCAAATAAGAAACACACTGAAGGGCAGCATGTGTCGCCCATGCCCAGCAGTAGATCGCCAACACAAAACAAACTCAATGGTATTTTTGGAGGTTTTTTTTTTTCTGTTTATTTGTTCTTCCTTCCTTCCTTCTATTTTTGTCTCATTTATCTTTGATGGGCATTTTTTTCATTTAACCTTATAGGTCTTTTGCTTAAGGTTTCCAGTTTTGTAATTTTATGGGATTTGTGTGTATGTGAATTAATGTGACTCTGATTCTGTATGTGTTTCCTGTACTTTTCCTTTGCCTCTTTTTAGAGACTTCCAATTGATTCTTTGTGAGTTTCCCATACTATACCCTAGTCTCACTCATTTCATATCTGCCCTCTGCCCTTACAACATCCCCTCCCCAAAATAAAACACAGACAACAGCAAAAACAACAAAACAAAGAATAGAAAACATCTCATCATGGAAGCCGTAGTGTGTCACAGTGTGTCCCGTAGCATATCTCTCCATCCACACATCTTTACTTGCAAATGTTCATTGCAATGAGTCATTGACCTCTGGCTTCTATGACACCATCAATATTGGATCCTCTTCAAGACTCCCTGTTATCCTGCTTTTTCCCTGTGCCACGGAGATCCTGAAGTTTTGGGCAGCAGGACTGACCCTTTTACATGTCTCAACCATTCCAGATTATATGCAATCTTGGGGTGGGCCAATTCTGAGCCCTGGATCTGTGCCTGGGTGGTAGCTGAGTTGGTGAGCCTGCCTGCTCTTCCTTATCTGCACCACTAGGGTGAGCTCTCCAGGATTAACGTGGTTAGGCCACTCAATGTTGTCAGTGTCAGCTCTCCCACTCATGCCTGGGATGCGGGGAGGGGAGGAGGGCAGCTTGCTTGCACCCATGTCTCCAGAGTAAACTCCACTGTGCTGCCAACTGGAGGCTTGGGGCCTGCTAGTCTTGGCAGTGCTGCAGCCTGTGAGGGGATGGGCTAACTCTCCGGCTCTCACGACCTTGAGGCTGGTTCATCTGTGGGTTCACCATCAGGGTTGTGTTGCCCAGGTGAGACGCAGGGACAATTGGAATGCTAGTCAGTGAGTGGGGACAAGGCTAGGTCTCCAGCCCTCATGACCCCAGGGCCAACTCTCCAGGCTACTGCAAGTTGTGAGGGGTGAGAGGGAGGGCATCACCCTTGCACACACACCACCTAAGGGCAGACAAGTTGCAGGGCCAGCTCTCCGGAGCCCTCGCCCACGGAGCTGGCTCACCTATTGCCCTCACCAAGCTCTGCTGTGCTGTGCAGGAGCGGTGCAGGGCCTGTTCTCCCAAGTGTTACTCAAATAGGGGCCATCTCTCTAGGGTGCTACATCCAGTGAGGAGGGTTCCAATTATACACAGCCCCAAGACATTCACATGGTCCTGGCAGCTGCCTGGACCAGACATCCTCACGTTCTCTAATGGTAATGTGAGGCATGGGCATTGACACCAGCCCCTGCTGCTGTGTAGCTACGGATTCAGACATCGCCCTGAGTGGCAGCTCAGGCAGGGACCTTATTACTACGGCCCCAGGTGACAGGGCTGACCACTCACAACAGGCAAGTCCTCTCCACCCTCCAGTTGAGTCTCCAGCTTGCTCTCTCTCATCATAAAGCTCAACTGGTCCAATTCTCTTTGTTCTCCCGCCTGACCACTATATACCAGCACATTGTGGTGGCTCCTGCTGCAGGCTGGCCATGTGACTGGTGGGCCCTGGGTGACGTTCGCAGTTCATGCTGTATGTCAGGGTGGCAAGCCGGCATCTATGGCCCACACGTGCTATGCGCTGGAGGGCGGTCTGCAGGTCTCGGTCTGTCTTCATCCTCTTGCACTGAGTGAACTGCGTGGATTTGGCTTGATTTGATTTTTATGAGTCCTAAACATAAGACAGCCAGGTATCAAGCTAGGATGATCAAAGGATTGCCATCTGCTCTGATATCTGATATAAGAGCAACACTACCAACAAGGTGTCTCCTCGACCGTTGCCAGGGCACGACAGGGTGGGGTTCGGAGGTCTTTGCTTCTTTTTTGTTCATTCGTTGTTAGCTATTCTAGTTTCCTTGTTTTACTTGATTCTCTTATTTTTTTTCTTTTCAGGTGCCTATTTGTTTTCTAAATAAAGAGAAGGTGTGGGTTTGGGTGGGTGGTGAGGATCACGGAGAAGCTGGTGGGAGTGGGAGGAGGGGAACTGCATCAAAATATACTGTAGGAATAAAAATTTACTTTCAATTAAACAAACAGAAGCAAACTCTTCCCTCTCTTGCTTCCTCATTCTGCCACCTGCTTAAAAACAAACAAACAAACAAACAAACAAACAAAAAACTATCTTCAATCATGGGAAAATGTACAGAGCCTTCCTAGATTTTGACATTCCATTCCATTTTTATTTCTTAAGGTTTATTTATTTGTGTGTGTGTGTGTGTGTGTGTGTGTGTGTGTGTGTGTGTACATGTGTGTAGTAATCTACTTGTGCACATGTAGGCCACAGGAAGGCAGTGGAACCCCCTTAGCCTGGCTT
Organism: Mus minutoides; assembly: GCA_902729485.2. Taxonomy (NCBI): domain Eukaryota; kingdom Metazoa; phylum Chordata; class Mammalia; order Rodentia; family Muridae; genus Mus; species Mus minutoides. Next base: position 1,395,149 of record LR749840.1, read on the forward strand.
GCAGGGAATCCAGTCTTGTTTTATGGGGCCTGGGACTGAACTCTGCTCCTCGTGGTTGTACAACCGTGTTGTTGACTGTTGATCAATCTCTCTAGTCCCCGCCCCCATTTTATAATGTTAGAGTTTTGGATTGCGTCATTACTTTCCTATTATGTAACATGGAGATTACTGTCTTGATATTATTAAGAATCCTTGCCTGATGTCTATGGAGACAGTCTCAATTGGGGTTATAAAACGTGGCAGAAAACAAGTTCCTCAAAACCCGTGGGAAAGGTTCTAGTACTTTTTATTTACTCATAAACAGCTAAAAGCAAATAAATGGTAGAATGGGCCCGCACTCATTCGATCACACACGCTCTCTCTCACTAACCTTTCCAGTCTTGTAGGCATAGCCTTAGCTCCCAGGAGCTCGAGGTAAGATGGGACTCAATGTTTGTTCCTTAGTTCGGATCCTCTGGAGCTGAGCTGCGGCCACCGGTGCAGGCTTTGCTGCCTAAGCAGCGGATGTCCACTTCCTCATAGGGTCCACGCAGATTATTTCTCAACTCGAAGTTTCTCTGCTGGGCCTTCAGTCGGTGAGCGATTTTTTCGCGCCAGACTAGAGTTTTAAAGCTAAATCCAGCCAATTACAACCAGGGCGTTCCACACATTATTTCATGCACTACTTTTTATCACTCGCACGCACACACACACTCTGTGTGGCCTGGTTTTCATAGTTATCTAGGACCATGGGTGGGTCCATGGCGTTGCCCACCTCTGACTAGGGCTTTGATCTTGAGTTACTCTTTCTCACTCGCGCCCATTCTCTATGGCTTAGTTTTCATTATTATCTGTAGCCACGGGAAGCACAGCCGTGGAGGGCCCCGGGCTGACAACTTCCACAGCTTCAGGAAAAATGCCCTTTGAGGCTGTGTCCTTTACAGAGATCTAATTCACATAGCCTGAAAATCACCCATTTTATTCATGACAGGAAGCAGCACGCACACCCTTCACCACCATCCAATATAAAACAATTTCCCATTTCAAGCACTGGTCAAATGTACTGGTCTGCTTTTGTCAATAGGTCATTTTGGCAAGAGAGTACCGCAAGTGAGAAGATGCCTCTCAATCAGAGTTGCCTATAGGCTAATGGGGCACTGTTAGTGACGGGTGTGTGAGGGCCCAGCACATTGTGGGTAGTGCCACCCCTGGGCACTAATCCCGGGAGTAATATGAAAGGTAGGGGAACATGAGCCAAAGGAGTACGTCATTAAGCAGACCGCCTCCGTGGTCACTATCCCAGTTCCCACCGCTGGATTCCTGCTTGAGTCCCTCCTGCCTTGGTGTCTCTTGGCTATGCACTGTTAGGCAGAAATGCTAAGTAAAATAAACGTCTTCTCCTAACGTTACTTTTGTTCATGATGTTTATCACAAGAACAGAAACCAAACCAGGACACCTAACCAGTCTAGACAAAACGTAGAGAGAGATCTCTTATCCGAACCTATGGTCTAATACCTTAATTCCACCTGCTAAAATTTTCAACTGTATATCGGTTCGGTGAATACTTTTCAACGTACCACAAATGAACCAATCTTCTAAGAACAAAGTCTTTTAATGTTTATCTTAAACTCAGAAAAAGGTTTCCTAATAATAATAAAATCGTGTTATCCTATGACACTAGGCCCATTCATACATTGATATTTATTCTTATCATTTCGGTAAGCAGTCCATCCTTTTATTTAGTTTTCCTATTTGATGGGAGGTTTGCTATTTTATTGAGCTTTATAAACTTCTTATATTAGTCACATTTTCTTTAAATTGTTTTTAAGTAACATTGGTGTGATGATTTGTATATGCTTGGCCCAGGAAGTAGCACTATTAGGTGTGGCCTTCTTGAAGTAGGTGTGTCACTGTGGGTTTTAAGACCCTTATCCTAGCTGCCTGGAAGTCAGTTTCTGCTAGCAGCCTTCAGATGAAGAGGTAGAACTCTCAGCTCTGCCTGCACCATGCCTGTCTGGATGCTGCCCTGCTCCCACCTTGATAGTAATGGACTGAATCTATGAACCTGTAAGCCAGCCCTAATTAAATGTTGTCCTTTTAAGTGTTGCCTGGCCATGGTGTCTCTTCACTGCCCTAAAACCCTAACTGAGACAATTCTCTTTGGAAATGATTAGTAGCTGGGCATTATGTTACAGCTTTATAATCCCAACATACAGGAGGCAGAGGCAGATGGATCAGACACTGAGCATCATCCTTGGGTTATAAAATATTTTTAGAAAAATAATTGTTAGTGTTATTGTTACAACCCACTAAAACAGTGGTTCTCAACTTGTGGGCCATGAACCCTTTCGTGTGGGATGGTCCTTTCTCAGGGGTCACCTAAGACTATTAGAAAACATAGATATTTACATTATAATCCATAGCAGTGGAAAAATTACCATGGTGAAGTAACAACAAAAAGAATTTTATGGTTGGGGGACATCACAACATGAGGCACTGTTTTCAAGGGTGACAGTATAAGTAAGGTTGAAAACCACTGACCCATGGGACAATAATGGCCCAGGATTAATGAGGGAAGGGTCAAGGAAAGTTTCAACCTGGGATATAACATATGAAGACAGCAGGCATTGGCTCCTGCTCCTCTCCCAACCTGGTGCCAGAAAGTAGGCTGCCCCACTAACAACCCTAGTAGGACTTTACTACCCGAACAGTTACCAGGCCTCAGTCCTTGTTTGACCTCAGAACCCTTAGCCCCTGACTATGCAGATGAAGTATCTTTCAACACCCTTGTTCTGACCAATTGTATATGGCCACACAAACATTGTCAAAGAGACCCTGGCCACCTCCCCAAGGGCATAAAGACAACTCGCCCCCAATAGACTGACCCTGGGTGTATGTATTCCTTGCCTGTGTACTCACTCCTTACCAAGGCCCTGCTAAGCTTCCCTCCCTCCAGCCCAGCCTGGTGCACAATGGACTCAGTACCCCAGGGAGAGAATTGGACACAGAGTGGGACTGGACTAGAGTTTTCAAAGTATTTTAAAATGCTTTCTTTACTTAAAAAACGAGACAAAGAGATTGCTCAGACCTAAGAGCACATGCTGCTCTTGCAGAGAACCTTGGGTTGCTTTGCAGTATCCGTACCTCGCAATTTACAACCACTTGTAACGCTAGTTCTAGGGGATCCAGGCCTTCTTCTGGCCTCAGAAGGCACTTAGTGCACACACATGGATTCATACAGACAAACAGTCACAGACACACAGTCACACACACAGTCACACACACACACACACACACACACACACACAGATGGAGAATAATTTGGGAAGAATACTTAGGTTAAAGACATATTAATCTTTCTTGAATAATTTAAAATTAAGTGAAAATCAAGAAACTTGAAATAGTCACTACCCTGGGCTTGGCCACTTGTGTTTACTGTCTTGTGTACTTTAATTACACTAATAGAAATATCCAGTCTTCTCAATGCTCTGTTGCCACCCTCATAGTGATTGGGTTTAAAGGATTTCCATGAAGAAGTCTGAATTTCAGCCCCCCATCACCTTCTGGTTTGCAGAGTTCCCATGTAAAATTGCTGTAGTGGAACATGTGTTCTCAGCTGGCAGAGCTCCCAGAAGGCTGAGTGGGAGTGACAGAGAACTGGAAACAGCTGCCAGCTTCGTCTTTTCACTTTGATACTTAAAGGTCAGAATTACTTATTAATTTAATAGCACACACTTCTAGCTCTTCTTTAGGAAGATCTGTGAATCCAGAGGGCTTATCCAAAATAGTTCTGAATTTACAGATCCCTTGTTTTTGAGTTCTGTGTCCTCAGGTTTAATGATTCTCCCCTTTACCCAGGGTAGGATTTATATGGCTAAAAACCAGAAGGCACACAGAGAAATGGGTGATGGGTGACAGGTACTTGGTCCTTTAGCTGTGCATTTACAGGCTGGCTATTGATTGAGGTTCTGAGGGCAGGGAAACTCTTATGTTTAACTGTGCAGACCCTGCAGACCTGGAAGAGAAAATCCCAAGGCCTTGCCTGCAGTCCTCACTGTTCTGGGACATGCCGAGGTGAGTGCAGTGCAGCCCTCCTGTGCCTTGCTCTCAGCTGTGGCATAAAATGAGGAGCTAGGCAAGTGTCCTGTGCTGCTGTCATTGCAAAGGTGACATAAGAATGATGAAGAATGGGAAGAAAGCCCTTCACTTGGATAGGGTGCCATCCTACTGGGTTATACTCTACATTGAAATATCTCAGGTAGATATTTTAGTTAATATGCCTAACCTGAACACCTTAGCTTAGTCCAGCCTACCTTCATGTATGTGAAGAATACTTACTTATATTTCTATCCCAGTATGCTTTGCATTGCTTCTACATGCATGATGACCCGAAGTGATTTTAGGGGAGGAAAGGGTTTAATTGGCGTACCTATCCTGATTATAGTCTATTATGAATGAAGTCAGGGCAGGAACTAAAACAACAGCCAGGGCAGGAACCATAGAGAGATGCTTCTTACTGCTTCACCCTTCAAGACTTGTTCAGCCTACTTTCTTCTCCAGCCTAGGATCTCTGCCTTCAGTGGACTAAGTCTTCCACACCAGTTATTAATCAGGGAAAGATACCTACAGACTTGCCGACAGTACAATTTGATGGAGGCATTTTCACAATTGAAGCTCCCTCTTCTCAGATGACTCTGGCTTGTGTCAAGTTGACATAAAACTAACCTGCAACTTTTAGATCTACAAATAATCTAATGTAAAGCTCCTCTTACAATAAAGTGTTGAATATTCCCTTGATCTATTAAATACTGTAACAAAAGTATAAGACAGAACATCTATATGCATACAGGAGACATTTAGACATTATATATATATATATATATATATATGTTGCAAAATTGCAAAACACCTTGTAATAACACATGCTGGAGAGTATTCTACTCTGTAGCATTTAACCAGAAAAAGCTGAATTCAAATTTGTTTCCTAATAAACACATATAACTTTTATACCATCACAGAGTCAAAATATTTTAATATAACCATTATACTTCAAGGACTGTCTTTACTCTCAAAAAATATTATGAATTTGTTCAATATTGTAGGTTAAACTGTATCTACCTGAAAGATATATAGAAGTTCTAATGCCCTAGTTCCTCCAAAGAAGACCTTATTTGGAAACATTTCTGGAACAATTAGCCAACTTAAGATAGAGTATGTTGGGATAGGTTGGCTCTTAAACTAAGATCTAGAATCCTCTTTTTTTTTTCCCTCGCTCTGGTCTGCCCTGCTCGGTCCGGCCGCCCCCGTTCGGCCCCGCTCGCTCTGGTCGGTCCCACTTGTTCAGTCTCTGCTCTCTCTGCTCCAAGGATTCATTTATTATTATTCATAAGTACACTATATCTGACTTCAGACACACCAGAGGAGGGTGTCAGATCTCATTACGGGTGATTGTAAGCGACCATGTGGTTGCTGGGATTTGAACTCATCACCTTCGGAAGAGCAGTAGGGTGCTCTTACCCGCTGAGCCATCTCACCAGCTTTAGAATCCTCTGTTTTAAAGACATGTTTTTAGTTGTTATTTATGTGGTCTGTATGTATAGGTACCCACAGAGCACAGAGATGAGTACTGGATCTCCTGGAGCTGTAGTTATAGATGGTTGTAAGCTGTCAGACATCAGTGCTGAGAACTGAACCCTGGACCTCTGGAAAAGCAGTAAGTACTTTTAACCGCTGAGCCATCTCTCTAGCTCCACTAGTCTTCTTTTAACAGAAATTAGACAAAGATACGAGAGATTAGAAGGTCATGGAAGACAGGAATGTCTCCATTCTCCATGTGTTGTATCTATACATCAAAGAATTAAATCTTCCCAGAAACTCATGGGTAGACTTTTTCCCCCTTTCTGAGTCCTCAGAAGATATGGACCACAGATTTCCAACTTCCAAATATATGAAATGAGAGTGGCTTGAGAGATGCCTCGCACGCAGTTAAGATCATGTGCTGCTTCTGTAGAGGACCCAGGGTTGGCTCCCAGAACCCACACCCGAGCGGCTTGCAATTGCCTCTGACTCCAGTTCCAGTGGGATCTGATGCTTAGGGCCCCCATGAGCATCCACACAGAGGTCCACATGCCTCCCAAACACATAAACACATTATTTAAAAATTAAAATTCTAACTTAAAAATGAACAGTAAGTACCTGTATTTTTAAGTTCACAGTAGCACTTCATTACAATATAGCTTCTGCAATCTAACACAGGCCACAAACCTCTAGCAAACTTTCTAATGAGCATATGTAAATCTCGTTGTTGTGGAATAAAAATAGAAGTAACACACAATCGAAGTAACACACAATAGAAGTAGGCACACACACGTGAGGAAGCAGCCAGGCATGTGTTAGTGGCTGGTTGGCTGAGCCACCTCGCCTGCCTTCTGTTTATCCAGCCCAGCACTACCATCCCTGCTGGGGCCAGGCCAGGGCACTGACTCCTGCCTTGCATCAGAATCACCTGAAGGGTGTGGCCTGCTTCAAGTCAAGCAAATTGGGTGGCACCCCAACATATTAGTCATACATACAAGTATGGAGTGTTGTTGCTGCTGACCTTTTGGCGATGTTTTAGGGAACACGTTAAACAGAACAAGGAGGCTTTGGAGGGAGGAGGTGAGGGATGTTGACTTTGCTGCATGTGAAGCTAACTTTTAATATTTCTTATTTCTCTTAAAGATTTATTTATTTTATGTATATCAGTACACCATTGCTCTCTTCAGACATACCAGAAGAGAGTATCAGACCCCATTAGAGATGGTTGTGAGCCACCATGTGGTTGCTGGGAATTGAACTTAGGACCTCTGGAAGAAGAGTCGGTGCTCTTAACTGCTGAGCCATTAATTACAGACTTGATTACTCTATTGTAAAGGTTTTCCTGGTAAGTTACTGGCTACAGGTTTCTTTCCTATCTTTGCTCTGCATTTGGCTTTGTTTTCCTGAGTGTTCTGGGCTTAGTTTTGAATGTCTACTTGTATACGGGTGCTTCCCTGAGTCAGTGATCTGGGATTTGCTCCAAAGTAAATTTCAGAACCCTTTGTATCAGCTCCCCCCTGGAGCCTTTTCACTTTGGGTCCCATGTGTGTGTGTGTGTGTGTGTGTGTGTGTGTGTGCGTGTGTGTGTGTGTGTGTGTGTGTGTGTGTGTGTGTAGATAGATAGATAGATAGATAGATAGATAGATAGATAGATAGATGTATATATTCACATTGCATATATAGGTCCAATCATACAGTCATCAGTGGGGGTAGCTGGGTGTAATGTTCACTGCATACCTTGTCCAACTATGGTGTCTCTGTTCATGTTTACATAGGCTTAGGGGGAATCTTATTTCAAAAATTTTTAATTTTCTAAAACTTCTGTACCAATAAACTTACCTATTAACTCATGCTTTCTTTCTCTTATTCACATAATGCCCCAATGAACAGTTTCTGTGTGGTTAACAATATATACTGGATCTGCAGTAGTGGGTGTAATCTAGCAGCAGTACCTGTCTCTGTAGAATTTGCAAAACAGTGGGGAAAGAGGCAAGATAGACATGCAAAAAAATCACAATAATTAGTGGAAAACGACATCTGTGACTAGCACATCAAAGGAGAGCAATATTTAACTCTAACAGACTGTGTTGGCAAACTCTGACCCTGTGAGGGCAGTCAGAGAAGCCTTTTAAATTGAGTCATTTGAGGACACACAGAGACTTAGTCAGCTATAGAGCAGAAAGCATGCACAGAGAACAGGATTTTCCGAGACCTGGTTAGACAAAATGATACATCAGAAACTGACCTTCCATTGCAGCTATCGGGTCTCCCAGGTGCTCAGGCGTTAGAGGCTGATAAGAGAAGTACTCACTGGCATGAGGTCACTAGCTCTGTGGGTCCCCAGTCCCAGGAGAGACGGGCCATTGGGCACCCGCTTGATTTTGCTGAATGCTCCCCACTTGTCCCCTGAGGAGCTCGCCAGTAATCGGGGCTCAATTTCTACATGCTTTGTACCACTATTCTGTCTTGGAGTAGCGGGCATCTCCTCTCCTGTACCAGGTGGCCTCTCTATTTGCTCCCTCAACCCCATCTTGCATCTGCTAGTGAGCAGACTTAATAAGCCATTGGCTGTCTGACAGAGTCACATCTGCCATGTAACTGGAACCTTCCATGTGCTCCCAACATGCCCAAAATTCCCTAGATTTTTTTTAAGTCAGTACATCATTTTGTTCTACATCTCTCTGCTTCCTCAGTCATCTCTCCCCTCATGCTGCAAAGATACTTCAGTCACACGTATTCATTGGTCTTATGCTTATAGGTTGTGAAAAGCTGTCTTGTTTGCTTACTGCAGCACAAACCTCAGAGGTCACATACCTCAGAGCTCAGACACCTCAGGAATTGATGCTCAGAGTTTCCCAAATCAAGGCATCTGTCTCCACAGGGAACTAAAATGTTTTCACATCTTTGTTCTATGAAATTCCATACTTGGCATACTTCTTACGGGACCCTGGGAGACAAATCAGCATTCCTGAGATAAAGGAATTTTAATATTAACTTACACATTTGGAATGTAGTTTTAAAATGATGATTTATGATTAATTTATTGTTAATGAAGTCAATTTTATATTATTGGTACAGAGAAGAAATAAGAAATGAGCACATGTAATAACAGTCAGTCTATAAAATATTTTAAAAGGTAAAGGGGGTTCTAACCATTCATAAATAAGTGGGCTATTAAAATAGGTATAAATTGTGAACTGTTCCCATCCACTTTAAAGAACTTTAAAAGTATGCATAGTAAAATATAACCAATACATTACTTTACATGTATAAAGCTTATGTTAACAGATGATTAGAAACAATACCCAGAGTTCTTAGTATTGTTGGCAGTTTTGTGTTAAACTAGACTAGCTCTCCTTTTTGATCTCTTTTCTCCTGAATTTCCATAATCAGGAAAGCACAACCTCCAGCTAATGGGTAAAATGTGTTCTCTGAGTAAGGAACAGCTTTTCTCTGCATAGCTGGCTAGCCACTAAAATAGCAACAGAACATGACCTCTTTAACACAATGCTTTAGTAGCCTGACTGGGCAGAGCCCATGTTCAGGGATCATGTTAGATGTCTTCAGCATCTATTTATTGCTTTCTTTTTACAATAATATCTACCCAGGAATAGAGTAGATAAACCCATGGTAAAGGGTTCGTGTAAAGGTGCTCTAACGATTTGTTTCTATTTGAAGCGATTCTCATTGTAGGGGTGGGCACTACCCTCTCACAGTCTTCTTGTTTGGCATTTACTTAAAATCATTTAGCTGCCAACTCCCAAGGGCTGAGTGAAGTTCCAGTGGCCTTGGTGGTCTGACACATATTAATCAAATAAGTGAAAGTTTGATTGGAAGTAGGAATGTCAACATCTTACAGGAAGAACTGACCCTTGCTAAAATACTTTGTTTCTTGTTAATCTGACTATTCTCTGAAAGGGAAGCCTGTTTGCAGAAACAGAGCTTCCTGAGCCTTTGTGTTTGAGTTGCTAGCACAGAAACCAGGGATTTCAATGTTATCACAGGGAAAAGCCAGGGAAGAGGCAGTGATGACAAACAGCAGAAAGGAGTTGGTCCCGATGAAACAAATGGATGCCAAGGGAAAGACATCAGGAACTCTCTGAGTCCACAGGACCCTGGAGACTCAGGATGCAGGGATGGCTGACATAGGAGGAGCACCCAGAACTACTGAACAATCTGCAGACATGTCTAGTTTGATCTAAAATAGTCTAGTTTTTAAAAATCTCATCAGGGTTTTATAATTCAATGAGGCTATAACTAATGGGTGTTTTTATGGCCTGTCTGCTAAGTGATATACAGGTAGAGATAGACAAGCCAAGTAAAGTCCTTGTGGTTGAAGAGGTTAGAATCTAAGACCAATATGAATGTGTACAAATGCACATTAGACTAGGTTCACAGCAGAGGCTCACAGCATGATTCCCGAGGCTCAGAAAATGGAGAAAGGACAAGAAAGGAAGAGGATGGGGAAAGGCTTCAAAGCAGAGGAACTGGAGGGGGGCAGTCGGCTAGGAATGTTGGGGCACTGGAAGATGAATATCATGCAGGTCAGGCATCGCTAGACTGATGTGAGTCACTCACTTGCCTGTCTCTTCTTGTCTTTCTTCTGTGACTAGGCTAATAGGGCTTAGGTAGGGAGCACCCATTGTGCTTTGGAGAGATGAAGGCTGAATTACAGGAATAAGACTTTCACATTCTACCTCAAAGGGACCAGGCATATGTACCTCGCTATGTAGCTGTTGGGGGAAAAATCTGGAAGCAGAGTTATGAAGGTGGCCTTGACCTTGATTTCTCTTTTCTGGGAAGCTGTTGCTAGCCCTGCCACTCTGGGCAAGCACTCCTGCTCCTGGATTGCATCCACAAGCACAAAACGGTACACACCACTCACAGGGCTATGTGGCTAAGGGTGTTGAGTATGATTTAAGCAGTACCAGTGCCAGGGCTGTACATTCACTCAGTCATCTCCGTCTACACTTAGCACCGACACAGCTGCCCTGCAGTTAGCTAGAGGCCGTAGTAGAAAAAGAGCCAGTCACTACCCAGTGTCACCTCGCATTTCTCAGCTGTAAGATCTGAAGCTAGGACTGAACGCCTTGGCTTTGTTGTGATTCACGTGCTCACTGAGCTGCACATGAATTCTGGAGCAGTTTTCCCTTGTGCTGGCCAGAGGCTGTGAACAGGGTCAGCGGGGAGAAAGATGGAAGTGAGTGCTTTCCATCTGCCTCCCTCCCGGGATCTATATCACCATGAAAGGTAACCAGGGATGCATCAGCCCTGTGCACACCAGCAGACTGGTATTTCCTGGAAGCTTTGCCATAATGCAGAGAGAAGTAGTGCATAAATGATGTGAGGAAATTATTGCTGACCATGAATTTACTGACCAATTAGTGAGGTGGTGCTGTGTAGGGGATTCACATAATTGGGCCTTTCTTGAGCCGATCTGGGTTTATTTACCATTTTTACAGTGATTTTTATCTCCAGAGACTAGAAGGTAAAATGTTGAGTTCATCCAACGTCTTCCTTTCTGACCTTTGATTCTAACCATCACCACCTACACTGTGCCTTGAGACTTTGTTGCAGATCCTTTGCAGTGGAAGAATTCCCACATGAGAGCCCTTTAGCACCAAATGCACTTTCTTTCTATATTCAAGTTAGAATATATGCAAGTAAAACAGTGGTTTTGAATCATTGGCCTGGAAATACTTGGGCAGTGCTTCTCAATCTGTAGGTTGCCACCCCTTTTGGGATCCTTACCGGGAAAGTGTCCCCAACGGATACTGGGAGCCTCTTCTGTCTATAAATGTATTACTAAATAGAGTCATCGTTTTAATGTCAATACTTCGTCGTTTCTTTTCTTAAAATACCAATCCCCAGTGGTGTGTGCTCCTTGACATAATTTCCCGACCTCGTAATCCTCCCAACTCTTACCGACTGGAACCCCAAGTTCCGCCAACTTGCCTGTGTGGGCATCTTCATTCACTATCCCCTCACACCCCTTTCTCTGATGCCTTCCAAAAGGAGCTGCTTAACACCTCTCTTCTGGGGCAACACCCCAAAGGTTTTCATAGCTAACAGTTATGGGGCTTAAATAGAATCCTTGATTTCGATGAGACCTAGGTGAGAGTGGTAGGTTCAAAGCGCTTTGAAGTTTTCTATGCAGAACCCAACGTGGTTCCTCTGATGTTTAGCAGCATAAGCTAAGGTAAGTAGACAAAGAGCTAAGGAAAGGCAGGGACTAGCTTGGCTTTAAGATTTTGAGGTTAAGGCAGTGCTCAAAGTTTCCGAGGAGCCTCTTCTGGTCCCCATTTCAATTCTTTCATGTCTTGGGACCAAAGTTACAAATTTCAGACCACAACATAGATTTGTGGCAGAGAGAAGAGAACCTTGTGGCCCTTATACCAAAAGGTGAATTATTAAGAAGTAGCATGTCCCTCCTGTCTAAATCCTCTAACCAATGTTTGTCCCAATGCCCCCACCTAACACAGGTAGTTTAGAAAGTAGCACAGATTCAAAGGCCTGGGCAGCAGCAAGGACCTCAAGACTACAGACCCCTTCCTTCCTTTTGCTTTGCTTTGCAGACTGGGAGGGTATGCTCTCTGCTCACTGCTCAGATAGTCTGTTGTGCTGTGATTCACATTAGCAAGGGTGAGTGGTACCCAGCCCGTGTCTAGAATCCCCTCGCACCAGCTCATCATTACTCAAGCTGCAGAAGTCTCTGCGCTTCCCTTACACCAGGCAGTAGGGGTGAAGGGGGGAGGGGAACTGTATTTCTAGGAACCCAATCCAGGCCATGTTGATTCTTTCCACATTCTTGGTAATTACTCTCTTCTTGGCGGCTCATCACTTTGATCCACACATGCAGGTGTGGCCTGCATCTGAGACTCTTCCACAAGCTCTTCAGTACAAGACAAACTTGAAGTGGCTGTTCTTAAGAGCACAGATTTCTGGTGCTGCTTTGGGCCCTTCACCCAGTCCCATCCACCCTTTGTCCCTATGTGGTGTTTGTATAACTTTCCTTTCATTATATAAAAATGTTAGAACGAAAACCTCAAATCTCCATGATAATTGTGTGAATGTCAAGTTCGCATTCGGCTTTTTTTTCTTTTGAAAATAGAAGATTAAATGCTATTACTCATATCAATGTATGCTATAGCTCATATCAATTCCATTCCAGTATTCCAGTCAAACTGTAGGGACCTCTCTTCATCTTAAGTAGTTAAGTTGTACTAGAACAGAAAAAAAAAAAAAAAGTTGATGGATTTCCCTAAGGTGAAACAAGCTTAAGGGATATTAAAATCGAGGCAGAGAAATGTTTTCGGTGGCCAATCATGCGGGAAGGCAGGGCATGAAATGAGCAATAACTTATTCATGATCCAGATAAGCTGCCACCCTGCTTTTCAGCCACAGGGGAGGCCAGGCTCAAAGGGCAAGGGCAGTGCGCAGGCAGCGCCACTGCGGCTACCTGGGAGCTGGGTCACCTGAGTCTAGACTGCCCAAAGGCGGTGATCCGTTTGCCAGGGCAACGATCGAAGGACTCCCACAGCTGAAGACTGCTCAGGCTTCGGACGGTGGAGGGACAGTCGACCCTGCACAGTGCGGGGGTTCCACCCGCTCACCTGCCTCCCGCTTGTGCCCTGGGCGGGGCTTCCCGCGTCCCCTTTAAGAGGCCGCATCACCCGCCCTGACGTCAGGGTGTCTCTCCGCACAAGCCCGCGTCCCGCGCCGCGCCCCCGCGCCAGCAGCTCCCGCGGCCGCACGACCAGCGGCGGCCCGGCTACCCCAGCCGCCTCTCCGCATCCGTCTCTGCCGGCCGCGCGGCCTCCCGCATCCGCATCCCATCATGTCGGTGGCAGGGCTGAAGAAGCAGTTCCACAAAGCCACTCAGGTAGGGCGCCTGCAGGTGCGCCATGGGCGGCCCCGCAGACCAACAGACAGAAGGCGTCCTCCCCTGCAACCCCTCCCTATCCCGATCTGGTCCCCGCGGGGCGCTGCGCGACAGCCTGGCTCTGTAACCCGGTTCCCTGTCTCCGATCGGTGCTCGCTCCGCGAGTCTGCTCCCTGGCCGCCACATCCCTGCTTCCTCTTCCCACTCCGAGTCCCTGTGGTCCCTGCCACCCTAGCACTCAGTCTTCAGCTCCCTTCCCCTGGCATCCCTGCTCTCTGTCCCCGCTGTCTCGGCTCCCCCACCCGGGTTCCAAGGCAGTTAGTCCCCGCACGGCAGCTCTCAGGCTCTGCCCTAAGGGTGCCGCGCAGGTGCTTGGCGGCGTGGCGGGAGATTATATAAAGTCGCCTCGGTGCGGTGACCTTGCGGTGCGGTGTGTCCCACTGGGATGTGCTGGCTGGAGCGAGGTTTGCCCTGGAAGCTGCGGAGGTGCTGGCGCTCTGCGCTTGCTCTAGGTTCTGCGCTCCCAGGCCTTCTCAGAACCCCTCCTTCCCAGGCCTCCCCAGGCTCCCAGCATCGGAGAATGTGGTTCCCCTAAGGAGCATGCATGCATTAACTTTTTTCCCTGGAGAACTCCTTGGTGAAGCTTATTTGAGGCCATGGTTTGGTCCGTGGTCTGCAAGTCTTTAAAGTTTTCCCACGGGTTTTACTGCCGAGGCAGTTGTTAAAAACTTGAAAATCACCGTCTATTTACTAGATCTGCCAAATTTTCTTTGAAGGGTAAGCTGAGATTAAAATACATTTAATCCAGACCCTCATAATTTAAATCTCATTGGGCCCAACTCAGTGATTTTACAAAGAGAAAATATCCAAAAATACAATGTGACCCATTTCTTACATAATGTGTGGAGTTACAGTCCTTTTATTCATTTAGAATTGGTTAAATTTTAAGATATATTTAACAAGAAACGACTTTATTGATAAACCATAAAATACTTTTTGTGTAACCATTTAGCTTTAAAGATCCTTATCCTAAGATAACCTTAATCGCTCAGCTTCTGTAATTTCTCATTTTTTAAAAAAATTACTTTTATCCTTTTTACAATCCAGCCATTACCTTCTCTCTGGGTCCCCCCCCCACCACCACAGTTCCTCATCTCATTCCTTCTCCCCCTGTCTCCAAGAGGATGTCCCCCACACCAGGTCTCCCCACTCCCTGGGATCTCAAGTCTCTTGAGGATTAGATGCATCTTCTCCCACTGAGGCCAGACCAGGCAGTCTTCTTCTGCTATCTATGTGTCTCATTATTGAGTCCATAGCCTTAGTACTATAGAAAAAGGCATAGGGAAAAGGTGAAGGCTGCATTCCTTAAGTTTGCTTAAATTAATGTGCAGGATGACATTCATCCCTGAGCATCATCTCTGTCACCATAGACTTAGCATCATCAAATGAGTTCTGTTGGGAACTAATTTAGGGAGACAGGAAACAGTCATTTTAGGAAGTGCTTATAACTACATATATATTTGGTTTTCTCACTAGAATGGTCTGTGATCTCCCTACTAGAAAGGTAAAGCTAAGTATATTGTTGACTTGATTCTGGCAAATTTTCAGATTTACAGAACCAATCTGTGCTACCAGTGAATATCATAGGACTGCCCTGATGTCACCAAGCTTATTTATTTATTTATTTATTTATTTATTTAGGTACTTGTCACATTTCTAATCCACACCAAAAGACTGATTCAGCCAACATTCCTTTAGGAGCCTTGGCTTTGGTCAAGGAAAGGCTAAGATTTGAATCCCTCTTCTGCGACCTCTAGCTACAAGCTAGTTTTCTGAATCTGTCCTTGCCAAAAATGAGAACAAATATTCACTTCTCAGGGACAAAGTAAGGATAAATGAATTTGTAGAGCACATATAGAAAATGCTTAATAAGCGATAATTGTTAATGTTAGGGATAATTCCTTTAGTGTTAGGTACCATCCCTTTCCACGGGTAATAATGAGACTTGAGGACACAGCTGGAACTTCAGTAACATACACAGTAACCATCTTACTCCATTCAGCTCATCCTGAGGTTGTATGCAGCTCTGGAAGCAGGAAAGAACTAGAGCTTCAGTGCGGAAGCCCTGTCTCCAGGTGTGGAGGAGTTCTACTAGGGACGGACCTGCTCCTTATCACTCTGAACCCAGATACTGGGTCACTCGCTGTTCACTGCCATTCTCTTCCTTTGCTTCATGAAAAGCCTTATGTTTTAAAGGTGAAGCAAAACACAATCTTATTCATAGCTTAATGGAGCCTAGTCTTTAAAAACTAAAGGCAAAGGTTACTCTCCTGTGCAGGTATGTGTATTCTAGAGGGTGTGTAAACCCGGGATGGTGTTTGGCTGCTCTGAGCTCTGAGGGAAATGGCCATGTCCTGCTTTGCAGTCGTTTCCTGACTCTGACCTTAGCTGCAGAGGAAGTGTCAGGCCTAGAATAGCCCCCGACTGCCATGCTGGTCAGAGAAGGCAACATTTTGCCTTTCTGTGGAGCTGAGCTTCCACAGAGGGATGGGTGGGATTTTTGTCACTAGAATATACCTTGCGTGTCAGTACCGTTGGTTTTGGGTTCCTGGTTAGATTATGGCCCTATGGTTTTCATATTAGAACAAATTATCTCTCCCTTTCATCGATAGTTACTCTGTAATTAGATATTTTTTATTGTAATATAGGACAAATTGAGCAATTATTACCTTACCTTCAGAGAGTTTTATTTTTATTGGTCTTCCATTTTATCTTCAGTAATGTCAATCTTTAAAAACTTGTTTGAATTTGCAGCAGTCTGTGTAAAAATAGCTTTAGTTCCTGGTTAATATGCAGGCAAACCCATATTTCTTTTCCTGTACCTCACGATCAAGTGTTTGCTATGGTATGTGTTAGTATTTTATGGCTGTGAAGAGACCCCTTTATCATGGCAGCTCTTATAAAGGAAAGTGTTTAATTGAGGCTGGACTTACAGCTCTGAGGGTTAGTTCATTATCATCATGGTGGGAAGTATGGTGGCGCACAGGTAGCCACAGTGCTGCAGGAGGGGCTGAGAGCATCCCCTAATCTGGATTAGCATCTGGATTAGCAGGCATCAGGAAGAGACAATGAGCCCCTAGGCCTGGCTTGAGCATCTGAAACTTCAAAGCCCATCATTAGTGACACACTTCCTCCAACAAGTCCACACCTACTCCAACCAAGCCACACCTCCTAATCGTGCCACTCCCTAAGAGCCTGTGGAGGCCATTTTCATTCAAACTGCCACGGGATGCATACATGGTGTCAATTCATTCTTCAAACTGTATGGCAGTGTAAGAAAATCTTTTTACAGGTCGAACTGTTTTAGACAATTACATTATTAGTTTGCTAGAATGTATGTAGCACATTACCCCAAACTGAACGACTTAAACAATAGAAATGTACTGAATCACTTATCTTGAGAGAAAGGTGCTTGAGGTGTTAGGTCACTGGCCCTGGTCCCTCAGCCAGCACCAGGCAAGAGCCGCCCCAGGCATCACTTTCAGCTTCTGGGCCTTTATTGGTAGTCTGGTTGATCTTAACTTACATACAGCACCTTCATGTGGTCCTCAGGTTTACGTAGCATCACTGTGTGTGTGTGTTTGTGCTCACCTTTCAGTTTCCCAAGGTGCCAGTCATGTTGGATTAGGAGTCTGTCTACTCCAATGGGACCCAGTAGCAGTGTTCTTGTTTTACTCTTGCGTTAATGGAGCTGCAATTTCAACATAAACATTTTGGGGCAATACGCTTTAAATAATAGCCTATTTTGCATAAGAGGATTTGTTATAGTATTCTTAATCTGCATTTGATCCAACATTTAGAGGGACAATTCTGCCTCAAGTAATATATAATATTCTTTTGCATGGAACCAGATATACTCTCTTGTCTTTAATCAGTTTGGTAGGATGTTGCTATAGGCTATTTTGTCCCCACTTCAAATTCCTGTGTTGAGAATAAGATAGTATGAGTAGACAGTGTTTAGAAGGTGCCTAAGTCTGAGGGCTCCACCCTCATGCATGGAATTACTACCGCTAGGTTGGAGAGAACTTATTCCAGTCTGCCACAGTGAGGTCATCTTCAAATCACAGTGAGTCTCCATTAGGCAAACATGAGCTGGTGTCCCGATCTTGGGTTTTCTTAGACTCACAAACTGTGAGAAGGAAATACCGATTATGTGTAAGTTACTAGGCTTTGATACTCTCTTACCTTACCCTGTTTTCTGCCGCTGCAACAATACCAGAGATTGAGTAATTTGGGAAGAAGCTTATTTTGACTTACGATTTCGCAGGCTGGGAAATCCAAGATTCTGTGGCTGCATCTGCTGAGGGCTGGTGGTGCTTATCTCACAAATCAGGAGGGCAAGTGGGTATATCCAAAGGGAAAATAGAAATGGTAGCCTCTGCTTTTAACAGCTGTCTCTCCCAGGCACCCCTCCAGTGTCTCAGGAGGGAGCATGAATTCACAAGAGGAAAGCGTGACTGTGAGGACTGTCCCTGCGACTGGCTCTCTTCTCCCAAGTCACACCTTTCAGTACTGCTGTGTTGAGGTTCCAGCATGTGAACTCTTTGGGCACATGCTCCATCCTGCAGCACCTGCATCCAGCCGCGCCTTCCGATTCTTTATTTTTAATGATAAAACTCATTTGGATAGGTGTGACTGGGACACAGTCTGGTGGATGCCTGTTACCACACTAGGATTTTTCCCGTGAGAAAACTTGATTCTCTGGGCACTCTGGGCCCTTCTGTTTAAAGACATTTCTTCATGCTTTCATGTGATTTACCATGCAGTATCTTCTATAAATCTGCTATGTGTTTGTTGATTTAGGAAACATTAAACTTATTAAGGTATTTAATTAAATACTCAGATATGACTTTACATATTAAAATTTCACTTTCTTAGTTGGCTGCTTTGTGCTGTAGACTCCCTGCTGCCTTAGAATCATGAGGTTGGCTTCTTGATCGGCCCAGGCCTCCTATGCCTGTATCCTTGTGGGGAATATGGCAATGGGCTGCTGTGTCCCTGTGCATTTTGTAAATTATATGCCAAACACTATTCACGTTTTCCTGGTAGAAACAGGGCTTAGTTGGTCGACAGCTTCTCAAAGGTCTTTCTTTCTTTCTTTCTTTCTTTCTTTCTTTCTTTCTTTCTTTCTTTCTTTCTTCTTACAAGTTATTTATTTACTTTATGTATGAGAGTACACTGTTGCTGTCTTAAAGGTATTCTTAATCCCCACCTTCCTCTACAAAATAAAAATGTAGGGTGAGAAATAAGATTGTGCTTTTAGGAGAGAATCCATCCATCTTCTGTAACTGGACATGATAGTAATTGGACTTGTTTTAGTACCTGGACCAAATGTAGCCTTCTCTGAACTAAATTAGGGGCAGCCACATAGAAAAGATCTTCCGAGAGATGTCAGAATTGGATGAGGTAATGCTGGTGAGAGTACTGTGCCTGCATGAGGAGGACCTGAACCATGTTTTTGTTCCTTTCCTTTCCTTTCCTTTCCTTTCCTTTCCTTTCCTTTCCTTTCCTTTCCTTTCCTTTCCTTTCCTTTCCTTTTTTTTTAAGTTTGTCAGTGAGCTCATACTCACCTCTACACTTGAAAATGGTCACACAGAATTTGTCAATGGAACTCGTAACTATTGTTTACCTCCAGGCTGTGGCTCTCCTTGACTGACGTTTGATACTGGTTTTTTTTTTTTTTTTTTTTTTTTTTGTGGTGGTGGTGGGGACTCTTTCTTTGCTAATATATATTCTGTTGGGTTTTTGTTTTAATCGAGTTAGGAAGGTTTTGAGCATCTTTCAAATTAATTACAGTATTATTACAGACAGCAAAACTTGATCTAAAAATATTCTGTTTTGGAGGCAGTTACTGTGTGAGGCAAGGGGCAGAATGATCAGGGGAAGGGAAACCAGGTCTCAGAGCAGATTTTCCTCTGCTGTCCCTTTGGTGTTGCTGGTAGAGTCCAGGGCTCCCAGGCACTCAGGGCTTTGTTTAAAGTGTAGTTGAGGAAGTGAAAAGAGACATGAGCAGTTAAAACTGGGTGAGAAGACACAGGTTCAGAACCATTGCGGTGCGCAAAATGGCTACCTGGTGGGCTTAACTCTGCCTTGAAGGCCAGATCATAAAGTGGCTGTGTGAATAAGAAGTCAGTGGATCACCCTGACCTCCCCGTCCCCCTTTCCCTTTTTGTTTTTTGTTTTTTTTTAAACTATGAAGCCTTGTTCTGTATTTGTGTAGATGTTCCTCCAGGTGTGGCTATAAGAGACTTGGAGCATGGAAAAGACTGTAACATTTTCGAAGAATGCCCTTGTTCCTAGGCTATTTGCTTTAATGCTTAGGCTTCTAAATGACCTCTTACAATATTTTTAGGCCTCATTTAAATGTAATTATGTAAAACAGAGATATTTCTTATAAAGAAAACTGAACTTTCCTTAAGAGTTGTAGTCAGAGCAAATTTACTGTGCCAAGAAATACCTGAATATCCAGGTGTAATACTTTTGTGCATACAGAGTACTTCATGGTCTACCCAAGCTTCCTTCCTTCCTTCCTTCCTTCCTTCCTTCCTTCCTTCCTTCCTTCCTTCCTTCCTTCCTTCCTCTCTCTCTCTCTCTCTCTTTCGTTCTTTCTTTCTTCCTTTCTCTTTTCTCTATTTTTAGTTTCCTATTTTTGATTTTTAAAATTTACTTATTCACTTTACATGAAAATATCAGGCCCCTTCTCCTCCTAGTACCTCCTCACATAGATTCCCAGCCCCCTTCACCTTCCCCCTCTCTTCTGATACCCAGCCCCACCCTGGGTATCACCTTCAGCACATCAAGTCACTGTAGGTCCCAGTGCATCCACTGAGGCCAAACAAGGCAGCCCAGTAGAGAGAGCAGGGGAGAGAGAACAGAAATAGGTGGGGGGTGGGAGGGTAGGGTGTGTGTGTGAAAGCATCTCTAGCGCATGCTGTACTTTATACAAGGTGTGGCAGCAGGAACTGGAAGCTGAGGGTTCACATCTTCACCCTAGTGCAAAGCAGAAAGAGCAGATGGAGAGTGAGGCTTTTCATCTCAAAGCCGGCCCTGAGCGACAACTGTTCCCAGGGAGTCTGTATCTGCATCACCCAAACCTCCGCAAACAGCACCACCTACTGGAAACCAAGCTTTCAAACCCCTGAGCCTGTGAACTTGGCTGGGGCCTTGGGAAATGACTCAGACAGTAAACTGCTTGTGTGATGTAAGCCTGGGCACCTGAGTCTGGTACCGAGCATGCACAGAGGAGAAAGGCATGCGGTGCTGATGCTGGGAATGCAGATACAAGCAGACTGCTAGGGTTGGCCAGCTAGGTTATAGATAGCACGAGCACCAGACCCTGTCTCAATGAGAGGCCAAGGTGGCTGGTCCCTGAGGAATAACATTTGAGGTGTTCTCTGGCTTACACACCACAATATGTGCATGCACGCATACACACACACATACACACACACACACACACACACACACACACGGGGGGGGGGGGAAGAGAGAGAGAGAGCAAGCGATCTTGGGAGATCTCCGAACTCTTCTCTCCTCTGTTCCATGAGTTGTTTACAACCATAGAAAACTCTTCTCTAGGCCTGATTTTCAGCCAGTGTATTGGTTGTACAATCCAAACTTTGCCGAGTTTGATTGTATTAATCTAGATGACTTGATTAAGCCAGTGGGTCTTCGTTGCTCAGATCTCCTTTCCTTGCTTTCTATTATTTGCTTTAGGGACCTAGAGTGATTCTGCATGAAGTCCGCTCTGTCTTTATCACTGAGTTTACAAGGTTGTCAAAGGAAATATTTGGACGCTTATAAACTCTTTATATGCCAAGGATTTATGTGAGCTCTCTTCCCTTTCATGAGCTATAGCCCTCAATAAGAGAAGATGTCACTCCAAATATGGTTCCTTTATGCAGGAGAAGGAAGTTTACATGATTACAGGAGCTTTTTAAACAGAGGGCGTTGTTAGCTATGTGCTACCAATAGTGCTGAAAGGTGCTGCGTAGCATCCCGGGGGAGAAAGACATCAACGGAAGAAAGTCCTGGATAGCCTTACCCAGTGCGGAACTATACTAGCTACCTAAGATGTGCCACTGGTGAACTGTGGCACAACGATGATGGTGTAAACTGACTGCCTTCTCATTAGACTGGAGGCCTGTCCCAACAGACAGCAATGTCATGCCTGTTACTCTAATCCTGGTTAAAAGCCCATGGCTGCAAATGTCCTTGGTCCTAGAGTAGAGCCTACCATTGTTGATTTACTCAGTGGTCATGATATCAAACTGCCTTCTAAATGTATATGTTTTTACTAATAGACTGGGGTTGCTTTCAACCCTGGTCAGGTAAACTACTTTTTGCAGTGGGCACAAGTCAATAGCAAGACTTATAAGTAGCCAATTTGTTGAGAGGAGATTTGATCATATCATTTTCCCCAACCCACCAGTTCCCAAGGCATAGGGAACACCTTAGAAGAGGAAGATGCAAGACTCTCAGATCTGGAGGTTGGGGGAGGGTACTGCCTTCTGGACATGGTGTAAGCATGGCCCTTATAAACTTTCAGATGTTCAGGTTACTTGTACACGATCTAAGGTCAAGAAAGGCAGAAATGCCTTTATAGACTGGGGAGATGATCCTCAGGAACTATCCAGGAATGATTGGCAGTTGATAGTTGCTAGAGGATCGCTCTTCTCTGAGGGTGTGACCTGGTAGGCTTCCCATATCCAGTGGATGGCCGAATACACATTCACACACAGGAAAATCTAACTGAACACAGAGTGTTTGAAAGGACAACGGAAACATTCGGGAGGCCAGAAGGCAAAAGTGCTGGGAAGACATTGGGGAAACAGGTGGAAAACGAAGAATACAAGAGGAATGAATTGTACTTCATTGTATAAACATAGGCAATTCTCAAAGAATACACAAAAGGTAGGGCAGTGTCTCTTGTTGATAGCAGAAGTCAGGAAGATAGGGTAGCCACAAAGCTGGAAGTGTGATCAGGACTAGCTTTGCATTAAAGGTTAGGAGTCAGGGAGAGAGGGCATGGGGGATAGCTTACAGCCAGCCTAAGGGGCAGAGAACAGCTCTTTGATGATGTAGGCAAGAGAAGTTAGGACCATATATAGCTTTAAAACACCAACCAACCAACCAACCAACCTGGATTCCACCAAGATCCTACATGGGAATGGATGCTTCCCCAGAGCTTACAGGTAGGGGCCCAGGCTTGGCAACTTCTTGACTTGTGGACACAGAGCCTAGTTAAGCCGGCCTAGACTTCTGACTTGTGGAATTATAACTTACTTAATAAATAAGTATTCTTTTAATCTGATATGTTTGTGGAACTTTGTCATATAACATCAGAAAACTTACAGTTTTTTTTGTCATATAACATCAGAAAACTTTCATTTATGGTCTATTAGCTGGAACTTTCAACATGACCCCTGAATGATTCTAACTGCAAAGAAAAAAAGCCAAGAGGAGCTGGTGTGCTCAGAATGGAGCAAGGTTTTGGTTAAAGATCCGGGTGTTTGCTAATATGGTATCACATACGTGTAATCTGAGCACATTGGAGTCTGAGGCAGGAACATCTCTAGATCCAAGATAGATTGGGCAACACTGTGAGACCCTGCCTCAAGACAAGCAAACACACACTCCAAGTAAAAAGCCTAAGAATATAAAAAGCTGTTTGAGCATCTACAAAAAGAAGAGCTATGATTTTTTTCTCTCATTGTGCATACTATTAATTTACATATGCAATAATAAGTGTATCTATACACATGCAGCATGCCCATATACACATGTATGAAATTTAAGTACAGTTTGAAAAAAAAATCAATATTTTCTTACTATATGTTTTCCTTTTCAGTAGATTTTGTTATTTACCATTTCCCCTTACAATGTTTTTGTTTCACATTTCCATGGTTTTCTTTGGTTGAAACTCAAGTTAATTCTGTGTTTCCCTGATCATTTGTAAGCGGTGGCATTGTTAAATGCTTTACGACTGTCTCTTACTTGAGTAGCCTGATAACACAGTGGCAGCTTTATTTAACTTTAGAATGCGTTTTCTTTGAACAATCATACTTTTTAATTGTTAGTCTCCAAGAGTGAGTTAGAATTTCTACTGAGGAGAGCAGGGTGGTTCTCCCATTCACCCAATATCTGCTTTGATGCTCGTGGGAGACTGGTATTCACACAGACACAAGGACATGATTCTGCTCCCAGCAAATCACAAAGTTGCATGGACATCTGATATTGTTCATGCAATTGCTGTTGGAGACTAATGTCATGTAGCACACACTTGGGTATGGTTAGCAAGCCATGTAAGCAGCAGGGCTGACTGCAGGGGTGGACGTTAGCCCCAGGCCTTTAGGAATGATGTGTGTGATGTGTAGTTAGTTCTATTTGGTTTTCTGGGGCAGGTGGTATAATGTATGTTAGAGCATGATTCAGAGAGGCAGAGGGCCCATATCCTGTGCTGACCTGTGCTGAAGCGGTATGCTGCAAGTGGATTTGCTCTTCTTGATGGGGGGTCGGGGTGGGTTAGGCAGGAAGAAAGTGAATTAAAGGGCCTTCTGATAACGTCTCTTTTGTGCACCATGTGAGACACAGGAATAGCAATATGTCTGTTTCTTCCGGGACAAATGGCAGGATCACTAGTTAGTGACACTCTGTATTGAGGGAACTAAGCCTTCCCAGTAAGACAGGTCTTAGGTTTTATGGTGGAAACTCTGTTAGTGGTTTGAAACACTTTCCCAAGTGCTTCCTTCCATGGCAAGATTAGAGCAGGCCCACCCCTGGCCTTCTAGTAAGGGATGAGACTTAATAGACTAATTGCAAGGCTAAAGATGAAGCAGTAACTGAAGCTCACAGTACTAAGGTAAACCAACAGCCATACTTCAGTTATTCCCTCTTGCTCAGAGGTCAGGCTACACTGAGCAGACCTTACCTGCTAACCCAAATACATCAAGGTCAAGTATTTCCTCCTTGGTTGGTCCAAAGGGATGGATGGTGTGCTGCTCTTGAGAGGAGAAATTTTGCACATTCTCAACAAAAGCTAAGAGTGACAAATGACAAAGGCTCTGGGGGATGTTTTGCTTCCCCTTTCCCACTCTGACCTCCTCACTCTGTAAGTTATGTGGCTTTCTTGTACTCTATCACATGTGACACTTTCTGCTGTGTTCTCTTCTGTCTCTGGCCCAATATGTATTACCTTTATGCTGATGTTCAGGGCACTTCGCCTCTCTCTAACTCCAGTATTGAGTCCATGAGATCCCTTCTGAGACCATTTAAAGTTCTTTTTAAAGAGACCAAGAACAAAGGGTTCTCTTTGCCTTACTGTCTTGAGCCAGTGTCAAGTTGAGCAACTTGGCCAGGAAGAAAATATGGGGTTCGGTATTTGAATAACTAACCTAAAGGCAGAATGTTCTGTATCCGTTGACTGCAGGGGGACTCAGCTTTCATCCTGCTTGTAGGCCTGCAATGCTCGCTGAGGTGGCCCTAGCCCTCTCCTTTCTGAGGAGGGTACAGCTTTGAACAGTGGTTCACATGTCATTTTTTTTAAACTGTTAGCTATGTCATTGCCGACACGGCTGCATGTGAGTAAAGGAGTCTTATAACCCCCCACTTTGACTGAGAACACGGAGAACCATTTGTATATTAGTGAAATATTTCCGGAGATTTGTCTGTCAGTACCAACATGAAGTGTTTACTTAGGCAAGTTAACATCCGGGTATCCTGAGATCCCATTCTCTTCCTATGTCTCCAAGAAGCATTAAATATTAGTCCTTCCTACCAGATGATATAAAACTTGTATTTATGACATGGAATTAAAATCTGTTTCTCTCCCCCACCTTGTAAAACTTTTCTGCAAATATTTTACTCACTCTCCATCAATTGGTAGAGCCTTTGTCTACAAGAAAGTGCTGCGGATTAAGTGGAAGTCACCTCTCTCTTCCCTTCATTTTCTTCTTGCTGATTCTTGTACAACTAGTCAGTCACAATAGGTCAGAAAAGACAGCTATCACCAGCACCTGCTGGCCTCTTTTCTTAGTTAAGGTTTGTATTCCTGCACAAAATATCATGACCAAGAAGCTAGTTGGGGAGGAAAGGGTTTATTCAGCTTACACTTCTACATTGTTGTTTATCACCAAAGGAAGTCAGGACAGAAACTCACACAGGGTAAGAACTTGGAGGCAGGAGCTGATGCAGAGACCACAGGGGGATGTTACTTACTGGATTGCTTTCCCTGGCTTGCTCAGCTAGCTTTCTTATAGAACCCAGGGCCACCAGCCCAGGGATGGCACCACCCACAGTGGGCTGGGCCCTTCCCCCCCTTGATCACTAATTGAGAAAATGCCTTACAGCTGGATCTCATGGAGACATTTCCTCAAAGGAGGCTCCTTTCTCTGTGATAACTCCAGCTTGTGTCATGTTGACACACAAAACCAGCCAGTACACCCCTGTGTGTGGTCTTCTGAGCACACCCTCTCAAGGAAGGTAGAGTTTTGCCTTGTTGAGCGCCCTCACTGGGGTGGTGGTCTCTTTCTTTGTGACCACCACTGTATTTCTCCCATACCTAACCTTGCACTTGAGATCTGTCCCTTGGCCCACTTAATTTGAACTAATAATAATTTTTCCATGAAACTCTTAGATAGCTTTTATCATCAACTACCTTATGAGAATGGCTATGTGTTAAGCAGGAAATATAGGTCTGTGTCAATTGTTCCTCAGAACTTGATGGATATGCTCAGACTCTGCATTTCAGGGGCACAGTGAGTTATGCGGCTATCAATGTGATGAGAGTTACCCCTTTATAACATCTAGATTCTTCTTGTCCACTAACACCATGTTGGCTGCTTGATGCTGTATTTGAATCAACTTAGAGTTGATCTCTTGGACGCTGTAGTCTCTTTCTGTACGGTGGAATAATTTGCCTGTTTCCCAAACCCACCATTTGCTTCGATGGATGCTGTTGCTGCAGTGAGTTGGTAAATGGATATTGTTTTAAGTGGCACTTAAGTTTTACACTGTTGACTGTATTAGGATTCTTCAGCTAGGTTCTCTTGGATATAGATATAAGAAGGGCTTTGCTAGGGAGATGGCTTATGAAACTATAAAGGCCAAGAAATCCCACCTATGCTCTGGATAGTGAACAGGAGACCAGGGAAACTTGAGTTTGTAGCTCAGTCTGAATAGAGGCCCAAGAACCATGGTAGCTATGGGTGTAACTTACAGCCCAAGGTGGAAGACTAAACCTAGGGCTGTTTGAAGCTCTGGAATCAAGACTCCCGAAATCTGCAGTTCTGGAGTATGAAGGCAGAGGAAGACAGAAGATCAGGCTCTAGACGAGGATAAGTTTAGCTTTCTTCTATACAGGTCCCTAAGGGATTATTAGATGGATGTAGTTTAGGCTGATTAACATGCTAATGTATTCCAGAAAACTCCCTTGTAGACACACCCAGAAGTATGGGATCTTTGATCAGCTGAGCTTATGGTAATTCGACATATAAAATTAACCATTACTCTAATTAATTTCTACATGAATCATTTCATCATTTATTTGTTTGTTTATATATTTATTGTGAGAGTATGAGGGATTTCTGAATGTTACCCAAGCTGCCTTGGAACTCATAATTCTCCTGTCTCATCTGCTTCCAAGTGGGAATTATGTGAACATATCAGTGACCTCAGCCATACTATCATTTTCATGAAAGAAAAAAAATGCAATTTATTAAAAATAATACTATATACTAGTACACTCTTTCTTGAATAAATGTGTGCACTTGAGGTTGGTTCTGCTTTTGTTAAGATTAGCAAAAAAGGAATACTAGCAATATCAAAGAGCGAGAGAATGGAAGCTATGCATCCTTCCTCAGGGACTGATGGTACTGAGGACGTGGTTTTGAGGATGTGGTATGGTGCAGTACGTATTTGGCCTTAGTCCCAGTTTTCTGGCATAAAGCTCTTTAAAACCCTTGGGAATTCCTTCAGAGTTAGTCCTTTTCTGCTAACGATGTGACTGGTGACTGGGGCTCCTTTCCAGCTTCAGGATTCGTCTGGTTCGAGATGGGGCAGGGTAATTTGAGGGTGGAGAATTTAAGCCCCACCCTAATGGCTTGAAAGGAGAAATGGCTGAAGGTTAAGTTGATAATTAATCAGTGGCCAAGGATTTATCAGCCATGTTAGCCATGCCTACTTAAGGAGCCTTCAAACCTTCTAGCATCACTCCCTGTGGGTGGATGCCTGATGCTCCTCCAGTGGAGCTTGCTGGGTGCTGTGCCCGGAGAGAGCCCACGGCGCTGGCCCTTCTCCCTCACCTCACTCCGTGCCCCCCTTCTGTCTGCCTCTTCATCCATAGCCTTGGTATTATTCTCTGATGTGAACAATTATAATTAAAGCATTCTCCAAGTTTTTGAGAGACAGTCTACCAAATTACTGGAATCCAGGCAAAAGGGCAGTGAAAACAGTGGTTTATTTATTTTATTTTTTCTTGCCATTGAAAATAGATTTCCCCCCCCTCACACTAGATATCAAGATTAGAGTTTCTTCTATGTTTACTCCTCCAGTTCCTTCCAACGTTTTCTCCCATCCAAATCTTCTTCCTTTCTGTTTCTCATTTAAAAAAAAAGAGACTTCTAAAGAATAATATGAAATAAGATAAAGTAAAAGCTAACACATCATAATTGGATAAAATAAACAGAAGATAAAGAGCTCAAGAGAAGGCATAAGAAACAGAGATTCCCTCATTTATACATTCAGGAATCCCATCAAAACATTAAACTGGAAGGCATAATATATATGTGAAAGTAGTATAGGATAAAAAGAGAGAAGAAAACATTTTTAAAAAAAAGGCAAAATTGTGGCATGGCCCTATGAGACAAAGAACTCCAATAGTGCCGTTGAGTTAATGTCTTGGTCATTGCTGCTGGGCCTGCAACCTATCCTTGAGAGTAGTTTGATTACACAGTGAGGCTCCCATTGGAGGAAATAAAATTTATATTTGCAAGTGGTTATCAACTGGAGATTGCTTCAGGGTTAGGGATGGGAGTCTTGCCAACTTCTCTTTTCAGCTCTAGGACTCTGGTGCATATCCGTGCAAGCCTCGTGCATGCTGCCTCGGTCTCTGAGGGTTCATAAGTGCTTCTCGCTGATTTAGAGAGCCTCACTTTCTTGGTGTCCTCTGTCCCTTCTGGCTCTTACACCCTTTCCACCTTGTTCCCTAAACCCCGAGGGGAGGGATTTGATGGCGACATCCCATTTAGGGGTTGAGTGTTCCAAGGACTGACTGTAAGTCAAATCTCACTCTGAAAAATGTCTGGCTGTGGGTTTCTGTATTTGTTCCTATCTGCTGCAAAAGGAAGTTTCCTTGATCGTGGCTGAGCAAGGCACTGATCTACCCTTTTCAGGGAGGTCTATCTGTCCCTTCTAGTCCCTTACTTTATGCCTAGCTTGGTTATTCTTGATGTAACCGCTACTATCCATATACAACTGAATAATACTATATTTCTCTTCCTGGTCTGGGTTACCTTACTCAGGATGATTTATTTTTTCTAGTTGCATTCATCCTCCTCTTAAGTTCATAATTTAACTCTTTATCTTGCTGAATATAAGGCATTGTGTAAATGACCCACAGTTTCTAAAGAACTCTTCTGTTGAGGGACATCTAGGTTATCTCCAGTTTCTGGCTGTCAAGGATGAACATCAATGAACATGGCTGAACAAGTGTCTCTCTGACAGGATGAGGTGAGTTTAGGCTCTTTCCTGCTTTCTTTCCTATCAGTGTCAGTGTATCTGGTTTTATATTGAGGTCTTCAATCCACTTGGAGTTGAGTTTTGTGCAAAGTGATAAGTATGGATCTATTTGGATTCTTCTACATGCAGTCCCAAGTTTGTACCACCTCCATTTGTGGAAGTCGCTTTCTTCCTCCTAATGTGTATTTCAGGCTTTGTCAAAAATCAGGTGTCCATAGGGGTGTGGATTCACATCTGGGTCATTAGGTTAATTCCATTGTTTAACATGTCTGGGTTTTTCTTTTTTGTTTTATCCCAACATCATGTACTTTTTATTACTATATCTCTGTAATAAACTTGAAATCAGGGATGATGATGCATCCAGCAGTTTTTTTTTTTCTTTATAGTTCAGGATTTATTTATTTAATTAATTTTTATTTATTTATTTTTTAGCTATACTGTTTTTTGTTTGTTTCTATCTGAAGCTAAAAATTGTCATTTCAAGCTCTGTGAAGAATTGTGTTCGATGTTTGATGGGTATTACATTGAATCTTTTGGTAGAATGGCCATTTTTTTGCTATATTAATCCTACAAATCCTTGAGCATGGAAGATATTTTCATCTTCTGATATCTTCTTCAATGTCTTTCTTCAATGTTTAAAGTGTTTTTAATCATACAAATCTTTTACTTGCTTGTAGTTACCTTAAGATGTTTTATGTCATTTGAGGTTATTATAAAAGGAGTTATTCCCCTGATTTCTTTCTTAATCCATTTGTCATCTGCTTATAGGAGGGTTACTGATTTATCTGGGTTCATTTTGTATCCAACTATTTTGCTGAAAGTGTTTATTAGTGATAGGTGTCCCCAGGTGGAATTTGGGAGTTCCTTATGTATCTTATCATATTATCCACAAAATGCTCTAATAAGTAAGTATAGAGAGAGTGGACAACTTCATTCCTATGAGTATCTTTACAGTGAAGACAGCTGGCTTATTGCTGGTCAATTAGAAGCACAGGATATAACCTGTGTAGGTGATTGGAATCAGATAGGTAGGGGCAGCCTGGAGGATCTGATGGGCTTTTTAGTGAGTGCCAAAGTGCATTGGGTGAGAGGATGTGATAGTATCTGATACAGAGACATCTGTAGGACTAGCTGTTGGCAGGAAGAACTCTCTACATATTTCCCAAAATGAGGTCACAGAAATTCTGTGTTGCGTGTAGTGAGAGTACAGGAAGAGAAAGCCCTTACTCTTTCTGTGCCCTTATAAGGGTTCCAGTCCGCTTTCATGCATCCCTTACAACACGCTCCTCCCACAGCTTAAAATTATAAATGCTCCACTGTCCTCTGACCATCAGGGAGTTTTTCTATTTATATCATTTATGAGATTTGATTATCTTTTATAAAAAGAAAGACTTATTTGTTTAGAAGAGCATGCGCCATATGTTCATAAGAGAAGACGAAGGTGAACATAAGGAGAAACTCAGGTTACCAGGAGGTATAGCATATGGACAATAGAAATACAGTGCAGAAGGTCAGGGCATGGGTCAGATCCCTCCCCCCCCCCAGTGTTCTGTTCTGAGTGCCTACGTGGCCCCAGAGCAGTCACTAGTGACCAGAGTGAATGCTCCTGTGTGTCCTTCCCACATTCCACTGTTCAGTAGCAGAGGCAATATACTTTGAGGGCACAGTTAGAACTCTGCACCTTAGGCTTCCAGTCTTACTGCTTTGTTATTAGGATCTAGCTGTTATTTTTGCTTGTTTGCATGTTTCTTCTGTGAGGATCCACTCAAGGATCCTTGTCATTTGCATGCTAGGCAGTTGTTCTGTTCTGAGCCATATCCCCAGCCCTGTAGTGACCTAAAGTGCGTCTGCTTAAAGCTGTCCAGTGGTTTTGTAGTTCCTAGCACTGCGCCTCTGTAAACAGTATTAAGAAGTTTGGAGCCACCGTTGGCTGGTTGTCTCATCTCTCTTAGCTCTTTATATGTGCCTCACTATACTAATGTTGCTGGAGTCTTGGACATTTGGCCAAATAATGTTTGCTCTACAAAACTGATGTTCTTGATTTGCAGCCTTTCTTCTGTGCTCTTCCCTCTGGACATTTCCTTCTTGTGTTTTATGGTGTACTCAACTAATCACTATTTCCATTTAAAGGTCTTACTTGATATCATCTCAGGGAACTTAGCCATCCCACATTTAGTGAGGGTCAAATGCCTGTTAGTATACAATGGAAATCGCCCACGGTGGCTCTTCAAGTAGATCACCTGGCACATTTTTCTGAAATGACCATTTTTCTTGTTGGCATCTACCAGGGTGCTCACCTTTCAGTCCCTTATTATATACCCAGTACCCGTCCCACAGTTAATGTTCAACTGATGATTGCCGAGTGAATGTGTATTTCCTGTTTCTTTTCTATAATATTTATAATTTAAATATGTGTATTGGCATATATTTGATTTTTATTTTTACTTACGTAGTATATGACTATTGCTTTTTTTAGTGATTATACCCTCATAAAGTTGTAAATTTGTAACTTTAAGATAAGCTTTCTTAATTGTAAAAATAGCCAATTAGCTAGGCAATGTTTAAGTGTCTTTACTACCCATAATATCCCCATGAGGCTAGAGCATTATTAACCCCCTTTTTATAGGTGAGGAAAGTGAAGTACAGATGGGTTAAGGTGCTCAGGATTACATAGCTTTACCGGCACAGTTGGGTTTGGAAACCAGACCTGCTAGGTCTGTCCTGAGTCCTGCTGTAGTCTGATGTCAAACCAAGAAACTGTTAGTAATCAGTAAGAAAAGGCAATCCTTTTGGCATAAAAAGTAGAGAAGCTTGAAAATGATAGTACTACAAGCGACTGAGGTTAACATGCAGAGGTCATGGGAACCACACACCTTTTTTTATTGTTTAGATGGGCAGAGATTAAAAGAATGTGAGTTAGGAACTGTGAGCTAGTAAGACTGTCTGGATGTGGGTCTCTTATATTTATTTTGGGGTAGGAGTTGAGACGGAGTGATGCTTATATAGATTAGGTTGGTCTCAAACTTTTGGTCATCCTGTTTCTGCCTTCAGAGTACTGGTTTTCCTCAATAAGGTATTGGTTCCTGTTGGTAAAAGTACTGATTGTGTACCTTGACATATCAGTAGGTTTCTTCCTATAGTTATGATTAGAATCTATCCCCAGAAAATCAGTGTGTAAACATGCAAGACCTGGAATAAGATTATTCACTTTAGTAGTTACTATGAAAATAGAAACAACCTAAATGTCAAACACAGAACTAAATTCTAGTGTGTTTCTGATTTTAAAAATGTCTGTAGCCATTTTATCTACAGAGTAATAGTTATTGGTATAAGAAAGTATTCGTGAATATTCAAACTAACCCCCACAAAATATGTGATATTAATAATCCTGATATTATAATGAGAATACACAGGTTATTTATATGCTAGGTTCTATTGCTTGAATAATTGTATTTCATATGAATTAAATGAGTCATTTAAATAGTGATTGTTTCTAGGCAGTGGGATTGTGGATGAACAGGTGTTGTTTCTGCTTTCATTCCTTTCTTTGGTAATTTGGTATTAGATCTTTCACTGAATTTCTTTTTCATTATGTCATTCCTATGCCTACTTTACCATGTTGACTTGAAGACAAAATACAGGGAGGAGAATGTGAGCAGGAACTGAGGGCGAACTCGGTTCCCAGGAAACCTTTCTCCTTTGTCATTTTACTTAAGGGTGCTTTCTTGCCTCGTCCTCTGTCCGGTCCATGGTTGAACTGTGCCGCTGGAGTTGCTTCTGAGTGTGTGGCCACTTCTCCCAGGTCTCCAAGGAGAAGTGAAGGCACACCATCAACAGGCAGCTGCCAGTAGCTTTTGTTTCTCTAAATGAAGATGTTTGTGTCCAGGTCTCCCCCTTCTTGTCCTTAGGAAATCTGTGTTGAGCATTGGCAGCTCTGTCTTCTGGGAAGGGGGCATCTGGGATATATGGTACAGAAGGATGCTCCTGGGGCTCGATGGGAGCTGCCCCTCTCCACTTTCTTGCCTGGTGACCAGGAACTCTTGGTTTAGCAAGGAAAGATGAGTCAGAGTGAGGCATTGCATAAGCAGACAGAAGATGTTCCTTGTGATGTTCTTTGCAGTAAGAGAACAGTGATGGAGACATTGATGGGGTGATGATGAAGATGGGGTGTGGTTCCAATTTTATGGCCAGAAAAGTGTGAAGTGTAGCAAGCCATGATGGAAAACTAATACCATGCTACCATGTCTCAAGGAAAGTGGAGCAGGATAGAAGAGGCACTAAGGTGGAAGGGCCTCAGAAATGAAGTCCTGTTTAGAGGGAACAGGTCTGTCAAGATGACCTGCACCACTGAAGGTGCCACATGCTGGGACAAGTGTTTCTGATGGATTCCTCTCTGTTTGATGACTCGTGCCATCAAAGTCTGAGCCACATAATTTGTGAGTAAAACTTTACTTTTTCAATCTCTACAGAATCTCATTAAACTTGTTGACCAATCGTGCTTGCTTATGCCGAACTTATTATTATTTTATTTTGGTGCTTTTATTTGACACATACTTTTTTATTTTGGTTTATTTGACATTTCTAAAAAAATATCCAGCATACAACAGGGCCTCACAATCTCCCACTCCTGTCTGAAGAACTGGTATTAGTAGCTAGACAGGGAAAATCACTTTGCTTTAAGAGTGAGGTTACTGATAGGTTGACCATATGACATGTATCTGCATGCACACATGTATGATGTATCTATCTATGTGGATGTGCTTGTGCCATTGCACACATGTGGAGGTTGTTTCTCTCCCTCCCCCATTATATAGATCTTGGGGATTGAACTCAGGTCTTCATGCTTTGGTGTGGGCACCCAAGTGGCAGAGTAGAGCACTGTAGGCAGCGTAGGAAGGCAGAGTAAAGTAGAGTACCCTCTGCGATGTGCTCCGTAGGTGGCTCCGTGAATAGGAGGCTGTGCAGCCACTCACAAGTGCCCTTGCTGCCACAGGGGGTTACAGTCTGGCACCGAGTTCTCCTGGGAGGCTGTTAAGGTATATCTTAATAAGCTGCTTTATAAGTGACTTTGATTTTGGAACTCCTCCAGCAAGATTCATTCCTGATAGTTCAGTCTCCATTCTCTGGATTAAGTGCTGGGTTCATAATCATCCTGATTTGTGGTGTACATGTTGACTGGAAAGAGAAAGCCAAGCAGCTCTAACTCTGTGGCTGTCACTCTTTCACTTGCTCTCCGCTCTGGTTTCAGCAGTGCTCTCTCTTTGCTTCCTGCATCCCTTGATGGGTGCTTAGACCCCAGCCCAGCCGGGTAGCTAGAGAGCATCTGAGGCAGCAATGCCTCCCCAGTCCCACTGTGATCACACTTGGTTTCTGCCACTCGCAAGGCTGTGGAGAGAGCATTGAGGTGAATCTGTTCCTTCCTACATCCCAGTTCCTCTGCTTTTTTTTCTTTCTTTTCTTTTTTTTGGTAGTCTTCTGAGCATAAATAGAATATGGGGTAATATAATGCATAGAGGCCAGATGAATTTAGGAAGGATTGTGATGGGTTATATTAACCAAGTGCCTGTATGTCAGGACTTCTAGAGTCCAAATATGAAAAAAGAAAGTCTTGAAGCAGGGTGTAGTTACTCAGACTTGATTATTAAATCCTCCAGGCCCATCTGTTTCCTTCTGTTCCTCTCCCTTCATTTTCCTCCTTTATCCATCCTTTAAAACTAATTATAAAGATTTGTTACAAATTGCTTGCCTGTGTATCAGATGATGGTGTTTTTCTTCCAAATGTACTTATGACTTGGGGGGCCATCACACACACACACACACACACACACACACACACACACACACACACACACA
The DNA here is from genome assembly GCA_902729485.2 of Mus minutoides. Taxonomy (NCBI): domain Eukaryota; kingdom Metazoa; phylum Chordata; class Mammalia; order Rodentia; family Muridae; genus Mus; species Mus minutoides. The sequence goes on from LR749840.1 coordinate 1,430,236, forward strand.
CTTGTGTATACAAATACAGAATTATTAATGTGGTGCTGGGGCTAAATCCAGCCCTGTACATTTTAGGCAAACACTGTACTATTGAACTATATACTCTTAGTCTTGTTTCTGTTTCTTTAGGTAGAAAAATTACCTAGGTTTTGAAAATAGGTTTGGGAATTTTGCAAATGTTACCTCCTCCTCCTCCTTCTCTTCTTTCTTCTTGGTGTGTGGGTGGGTGTTAGAGGCGCTCTGGGGATTGAACTCAGGTCCTTGTGCATGCTGAGCACACACTGTACCTTTGAGCTTGAATAACAGTTCCATTTCTGAGGCTTTCTGGAAAGCCTTCCTTACTAAATAAGTGATTTATTATTTCAAAAAATTCAGCCATCATGATTTTAATCTTTAAGTATTAATGACTCTAACATGTCTGTCCAGATTTCTCCATCATTATCACTAAAGGATACTCAGATTAACTTTGTTGAGGAACAAGGAGTGACATCATAGTATTTTATGGTATGCATGTGGTTAAGTTACTGTTGTAGCAGCTGTCCACAGAGAAGGCATCTTGCTACCAAGCCATTTAGCTGAGCAAACATAGGCTGAGTGACTTGTCCAGTTTCTTCAAGAAGTGATATAATCGTGAGCCATTGCAGACGTCCTACACATGCATGCCTTGTGTGGAGGCAAGGGCTTCCCATGACTCTGTGCTCCCGTGCCTGGGAGGGGTTGGAAGGGAGAGGAACAGCAGAGATCACAGTGGATGTTGATTCTAATCAAAGTGCTAAGGGCTGGAGGCTGCCTCTCCTTGCACAGAAACTCATGCTTGCAACATTAGGAAGAGTTTTATAGTCAGCAGTAGTTTTTTTTTTTTTTTTCAGGAATGTTAAGAGTTTTGAGGACTAAGAATTTAGGGAAGCTTTACTCTGTGGCATTGTGAAAGATAAGGTTTACATTTTTCTTTTTTACTTGATAATTTATTGGCTGGAGACCTCTTCTTTATCCCTTGATACACATCATGGCTGTGCATAAATTTCTTGGGAGCAGTAAAGTGAGGGGAAATTGATTTACCAATATGGTGGTGCAAAGGTCTTTAGCCTTGGTGCTTGTGGTTTTGGAAGAACGCTGTTGTATATTCAGCATGCCTGGCCCACATAGGAACTGCATTTTAAAGCAGGGTTGGTAATTAATGACCGTTGGAGGAGTGCAGTATCTGAGACCCAGAATCACCCTCTGGGGTATGGGCTCATGCTTCCCTGTTGATGATAGCCTTAATGGCTGTATGTATTCACTCTCAGTATTTATGCCGGATCTACAAGTCTGGTAGAATTTCATTTTCTGATGCCGGATCTGTACTGGTCAAACACTCACACTTGGCACGAAGTCAGTTTCTATGATAGTCAGTGCGTCTGCAGAGCTCACTAATTACTATCCACACCAGCCATGCCCTGTGTATCCTGAGGTCATCTCTCAGGTGGACAACTTCAGTACTTCCTGTCCTTCATGGTTCACATTTGACCGCACCTGAACTGCCTTTGCCACTTCTGTGCTTAAGGACTTTGAAGGCATTCTGACTTCAAAAAACCCAAAGATCCTAAACGGGGCAAGTGTGGCTTTCTTTACTTACATGTCCCTCATTTTCCTGTTACTCTCCCCCAACCAAGGGCAGATTTCTCTGTGTCTGTGCATTAAGACATCTTATCTTGCTAGTAGTTGTTAGGAACTTATTACTTGCCAGACTGTATGCTAAGTTCTGGATATGAAGATGTGAATAAAATCTCCATCCCCGCCATCCTGGAACTGGCCAGGCAATGAATGACAAAGCCCAGTACCATGCAAAGGTAGAAGGAAATTGGTCACAAGTACAACAAAGAGAGGTGCCAAGGACTCCATTGCAAGGGGGGGGGGGCGTCCGTAACACTGCTGTGGAGAGACTATCAATTTTTAATATGTAGAAAAACTAAAGATTAAAGGGGGTTTAAGTATACTTGGGAAATTCTTACTAGATAAAAGTGCCACAGATATTGGTGTGATACTTCTGTTCACGTTTATCTAAGAGCAGAAGGCAGGTTGACAGGCAGTTGCACAATTTTGATTAGAGAGAGTGGTCTTGTGGGTAAAAATTGCTCTTGTGCCTTAAGATGCTAGGGTCCTAGTGCATCTCCAGCTCTGAGAGCTTCTGTTGAATGAGTAGAACTTAATGTGATTTCTTACCAAAGACCCTAAGCAGTGGGTGATCATGGAATATATTTCTCCTTGAGAATGTGACTTTAAACTGAGAAGACAAGAATGTACAGAAACCAGTTCTTAGAGAATTATGGCCAAGGAAGCATACATAGGCAAGCCTGCACAGAGAGGGTGACATGGAGTTGTCAGACCTGCTGCCTGTCCATGTCCTGTCAGCTTGGGGGCTGTCTCATGCCCACCCATCCTTTGGGGCTGGTTCATGTTCGCTCATCCTTTGGGGCTGGTTCATGTCCGCTCATCCTTTGGGGCTGGCTCATGTCTGCTCATCCTTTGGGGCTGGTTCATGTCCGCTCATCCTTTGGGGCTGGCTCATGTCCGCTCATCCTTTGGGGCTGGCTCATGTCTGCTCATCCTTTGGGGCTGGCTCATGTCCGCTCATCCTTTGGGGCTGGTTCATGTCCGCTCATCCTTTGGGGCTGGCTCATGTCTGCTCATCCTTTGGGGCTGGCTCATGTCCGCTCATCCTTTGGGGCTGGTTCATGTCCACTCATCCTTTGGGGCTGGTTCATGTCCGCTCATCCTTTGGGGCTGGCTCATGTCTGCTCATCCTTTGGGGCTGGCTCATGTCCGCTCATCCTCTGGCTGGGCCCAGATGTTACTTCTTGAAGACCTCTTCTTTATCCTGCAGGATTCATTTAGTTCCCTTGAAACACACCTCATAGCTGCACATAAATCTGAATTTTTTAGTCATTGAATAATTCCCTCTTTCCTTTACTTTCTAAGTCTTGATGGAAGAAGGTCAAGTCTATGGCTTTGATTGTGGTGATGATGATAAGCAGGGTGTTCTATGACTATAGGTGCCTGTCTTCCTGGGGCCAGTCAGGCAGTGTGCAACGCGCAGATTCCCTTTGATGAAGACAAATTTTGGTCTTCGTGGAATAACTGAAGATGTATGTAAAAACAAACAAACAAACAAACACACTTGTTCAGAATCCACCATAGTATTTGTGTGAGTGTGTGTGTGTGTGTGTGTGTGTGTGTGTGTCCTGGTTCATACACATAATGGGATTTTATGAGACTATTGAAGTGAAATAATCCATACTCACCAGGAAGCCTGGATCTATGTTTGGTGGGAGACAGATTTTATAAACAAATATGTGCTATGTAGACATTGCTTTGTCTATCCACATGGGTGGATGGAGGGCAGTTTGAAACAAAGTTTAATATGGTAATGAGTATCTTTGGCTTTTGAAAGCTTTCTTTTCCTTCATTTCATTGCACTGTGAGAGAAGATCTCAGAGTGTATCTGTGACTGGTCTGGAACTAACATGTTAACCAGGATGTCCTTGAGCTTGCAGTGATCCTCCTGCCTCTGCCTCTGAAGTTACAGGCATATACTCCTGTGCTTGGATTTAATTTTAAAGAAGTCTTTCCTCCCTGTTTCTCTTTCTTCACCTCCTCCTCCTCTTCCTTCTCCTTCTCCTCTTCTTCCTTTTCCTCCTCCTTCTCTTCCTCCCCTTCTTCCTCCTCCATATCACTACCTTTGTTTTCTGGTGTTGGGACTCAGGTAAGCCCAGTGTCACAGAGCTGTATCCCCAGCCTCAGTTTTTACACTTAGAGCACTCATCTTTTTCCTGTGAAGACTGTCCTCGCCTTGGTGTTTTTGGCACTGTCTTTGGGTTGTTGAAAATGTTTGGGAAGCCGGTATTAGTGTCAAACAAGGAAGTGCAGTGGTGAGACAGGTTGATTGGAATCACACAAATGCTGGGATTTATTCTAAAACATAAAGTCTTCCTCAATGAAGTGGATTAATGTTTAATAGAAACACAGCCTTTTCAGCGTCCCTGTTTTTTAAGTTCTTCTGTTTTTATTAAACATCCTATGTTCTTAGCCTAAAGGAGGGAGGAACAAGACAGAGGGAGAAGACAGCAGCGATCCCGAAGGCATCAGTGTTAGTGCGATGCTGAGGACATTCAGACAACCTACCTCCACACACTCCTTCCTCGGAAAGAGTATTAATGAGCACAGCTTCTTCACATTCTGATCTTTCCTCAGACAGGTTTCCAGAGAACAGCTTAATAAAGCATTAATTATGGTGCACCCTCCTCCCTGGAGATAGGAGTGATCTTTCCCCCTCCCTGCATATGGGGATGATCTAGGTGCATAATTTTGTTAATGATATGTCTGTGGAATACTATTTTGGTTCTGATAAAAGGTATCTGTTTGCTTCTTATGGCTAGGAGCATGAGGATTTCAGAACTGCCACACTATTTAATATGCAGCAGCCTCTTGAGTTTCAGCGCATGGCGGGTACTGCTTTAGACAAGAGTTGAAAGCAGAGCAGAAGACAGAGGGACACATTGTTTATATAGATAAAAATTATGATGTGAATTTTAGAACTAAGCTTAGGATATGGTAATTATAAAAAAATAAGCCTGAAGGGCTATACAGTAAGTCTTTATTTTAAACAATCTGAGCTTTTTTATCCCATTGCGTTCTGTGGCAAGCTTTGTGGTCTCTTTCCTCACAGAGCTGCTCAGCAGCATCTTCAGCAGAGACTCTGGTCCTGTTCCTGGGTGGGAGAGCCTGCCTGCCACGCAGAAGCTCATTACTTTCTGCTTGTTGGCGCTCACACTCACATTAGCTTGAGAGGTCCTATTCATTAATGGGGATTATTTAGTTGCAAATGGAAGTGCAACAAGAAGGGGGCCTGAGGAGGAACAAGCTCTGGGCTTGGTGTTTCTGGGGTTATTTTTAGATTCAGAAGCAGCCTGCCGCTTTCCATGAAATCCATGAGAGGGTAATTAATCACTCTCCTTTCCCTTTCTGGTGGTGTTTGTTTTAAGATTAAACCACTGGATTCAATCCTCTTTGTATCTTTCTATTCCTCTCTCTCTCTCTCTCTCTCTCTCTCTCTCTCTCTCTATTGCTCTTGCCTTCTCCTTTCTCTCTCTGTCTTCTCTCTCTCTTTCTGTGTTTGTGTGTGTGTGTGTGTGTGTGTGTGTGTGCCCTCACATGTGTCAAGGTTCGTGACTCTGTGTTGATTTTAGGAGGTTACCTGGATAGTGTTTCCAAATTCATTCCCATGTAAAGCATCTTCTTTAGTCATTATAGAAATCAAATAATCTTTCCCCAGCAAGCTTCAAAACATGGTGAAGTCATTTACTAGAATAAAGCACGATAGTCATTTAATTTTTCTATTTTTGGAAAATAGAGGGTGAAGCATCTGATAAAAGTATAGTAAAATTTTAAGTCCTATGGAGTGCTTATGTGGAATCAGACGTAATTCTTTGAGTCATTTTGAGTCAGTGAAGTTGATTAGAGGACATGTTGAATCTGTCTTCCTCTCTAGCCTGGGAAGTAAGTGGTCCTTAAGAAGATCTGAGTGGCGGACCTCTTCACTTGACTTCATCCGGTGTGGATTCAGTAAAAACCACCACTGTCCCACTAGTTATAAGAGAGAATTAGTAAAACTTGAGAGCAAGGAATCTCCCATCTTAAAGGTGAAATCGGTGGGTCATGGACCATTCACATTGCTAACCCAAAGCCTTACTGTTTCCAGTTTAGCATAAGACAGATTTTTCTTTCTTGACTGTGTCTCGCACAACTTGAAAAGCTCATGGTCAGCCATCTGTATCGGATTGTGTGGAGTAACAGGAGAAAGACTCGCGCTCATTCCTGATGGTCTCTTTGGACTGCATGCAGGATGTTACCAGTGCTCTAGCACCTGACAGATGATGACAGCCACAGGGACATGACTTGCTGTGGGACAACTTGTCTGCTATCTCTGTGTCTTGCAGTGAGGTTTGCTTTAGACTCAGTGCATTGTCTCATCAGGACAGAGCAGGTTCTGCCTGCCCTGCCAATCTGTATTTTTTGACAGGTTGCTTTGGACCACTCCAGAGGCAGTACTGGCTTTTCCTTCTTCTAAGAATTGTGTATCACATGCATGGGTATTTTTTTTTTAATATTACTTCAGAAAATAAATCAAGTATCACTTTAACTGCTGTTCCTTAACTCCGGATTTTCCTGAGAAGTCACTGTCAGCTCATGACTGAAATCAGTATCCTATTGTTTTGTGTGTTATCATGAAACTTTCAGAACTATTTCTTATTTGATACATTTTGGCCAGAACATGTTTATAAGAATGATTTGTTTCACTACTGCATACGCCACCAGGATATTGCTGAAAGGACCCTGATATAGCTGTCTCCTGTGAGGCTTTGTCAGTCCCTGACAAATACAAAAGTGGATGCTCACAATCATCTATAGGGCAGAACATAGGGTCCCCAATGTAGAAGCTAGAGAGAGTACCCAAGAGCTGTAGGGGTCTGCAACCCTATGGATGGAACAACAATATGAACTAATCAAAACCCCCAGAGCTCATGTCTCTAGCTGCATATGTATTAGAAGATGGCCTAGTGGGCCATTATTGGGTCGGAAACACCCTTGGTCTAACAATGTTTATATGCCCCAGTACAGGAGATAAATAAATAAGAAAAAAAGAGAGAATGATTTGTCTCTCTTTCTAAGGATTTAGTAACATCTTCCCATAGAGAGGCTGGCAACAACCTTACTCATTGTACTCATCTCCAGAAGACTGTCAGGACTCACACCTCCCAGGTCAGTTCTGACAGTAATCAATCAGTGTGGATGGCGACTGGCTTCATTTGAGTCAGCGACATGAGCATCTGTGGTATTTCCCAAGGACCATCACGGGGAGGAACATCCTACAACACACAAATAGTTTCAACATTATTGATTTAAGAAAGGATTTCAAACATATTTTATTGAGACAGTTGACTTTTAATTTTTCAGTTTGGGAGGTGGGACAGGAGGAGGGTGGTGTTCATGAAGTAACAGTGGACTTCCATTATCAAAGTATAAAGCTTGAACTAACTTTGGGGTGGTGAAAAGACATCCCATATTACCGTAGAAATTGATGTGCTGTTAAAAAAAAAGATCCACCTTTAGTTCTCTACAAAGAGTATATTCATATTTTCTGTATGGATCTTTTCCAAGAGATTATTTCCTTTAGGTAGTATGTTATTTTATTCTTTTGCCACAGGCAGAAAAATTCTCTTGTGCCAGGAGCTGGGGCCTCTCAGCAGAGTGCATGGAGTGTCCCTGCTATGCGTGACTCACTCCAAGGACCTACTCCAGTAACCAGACCTGGGTTTAGACAGTTACACTTCATTCAGGGACGATAATGAATTTTAATTTATTTATGATCAGTCCCATATTTTGTAACAATCTTTTTAAAAAAGCATGAGCGGAATTGATTTTGCTACATCTTTGCCAGAAAAAAAATTGTCATAAGATGCTGTAGTTAAAAGGTGAAGCAGCAGAGGCTGGTGAGATGGCTCAGCAGGTAAGAGCACCTAACTGCTCTTCCGAAGGTGATAAGTTCAAATCCCAGCAACCACATGGTGGCTCACAACCATCTGTAACGAGATCTGGCTCCCTCTTCTGGAGTATCTGAGGACAGCTACAGTGTACTTACATACAATAAAATAAAATAAATCTTAAAAAAAAAAGGTGAAGCAGCTCAGGTGTGTCACCACAAGGTGAGTGAGTTAAAAGTCTGGCAGTCCACAGCAGAGCATTGGGATCTTGTCACATGCTACAGTGTGGATGAACAACATGGAGATTACACTCAGTCAAATAAACCGGTGTGGATGGAAACTGGCTTCATTTGATTCAGGGACACCAGCATCAGTGATATTTCCCAAGGTGATTTCCTTCTGACTCCGGCTGATAAACACCACCTCTCTGCAGACTCATTTTCTTGCTGTCTCTTTAATACTTGCTCAGCCTCATCGGCTTCTGGAAGAAACTCTGTCCAACAGAGATAGATAGCATCAGAGAAGTCATCTGTGTTCACCTAAGAAGCCTGTATCAAACACAGTGTGCCCCAGCAGGGTTGTGATACAAGGAGGGGTGAAATGCTCATGTAAGAGGGCAGTGGTTGAGCCTGCAGAGACTGAGCACTGTACGGTAGGTATGTCAGTACCTGGGAACTGGAAAAAGCCAAGACATGGTGCTTGCTACACAGCTCCTCCGTGGGGAGAAGTGGTGTCAGCATTGTGTTCATACTACCTATTGCTCAAATGCATGTGCGTGTTCCATGTTCATGCAAGTGTTCCTATGCAATGGAATAATACAGATTGTACATCATGAGACTATGTGACATTTGACATCACCCATGCCATTTCTAACATGAAGACACCTGCTGTGGTTTGGTTATGGTGTGAGTGTGTTCTCTGAGGGTCTGTGGACTGGAAGCTTGATCAGCAGGGGTGTGGACATTGAGAGTCAGAGAGTGAGATCTTTAAGAGGTAGAGCCCAGTAGAAGTCCACTGGAGATGGAACGGAACTGATTAAGTTATCCTGAGATCCTTGCTGGCTTTCCTTAGAAAGTTGGTAGATCCCATTTTTCTGGCTTCATGTTTGGGCGTTTGATCCCTCTTGAACATGCTCTAGGTTGATGCTTATAGATCCCTGGGTCTTTCCTTTCAGGAAAGCAACAGTATGATACAGGAAGGGGAACCTCACAAGTGCAATACATGCTATTCTAATTTTCAGCCTCAGAAATGGTGAGTTAAATGTCTTTTCTTTCTGTTACTCAGCATCAGGTATCCTGGTATAGCAATGACAATGGACAAGTATAACATTCACCAAAACAGATGTATCCAGAGAAGGTTCAAAACTCTAGTGCCAGAATGGATGGAGCACATGTCTTTCTATCTGGGCATGAGCGCCTTTCCCTATCAGGTGTACACAGGATCTGGACTTAGTTCCAACGGGTATATCCCTAAATTCTAAACTTATGTCCAATTAGAGAGTGATGGCCACTGCCGAGGTGTGTAATCCATTACTCATCCTTGGTTTATGACATCATGCTGGTCTTTGTTGTGGTTCATAGCTGGACAAAACTTTTGGTTGCTTCTCTCCTGTGGAAGCTTACAAGGTACCTTCTGGTACCATGAAAGCTAATTCTCAGTGAAGAGGCTTTAACACTAAGGTTGTGTCAAAATGTTGTAAGGATTCATACTATTAGCTATCTGCCTAATATATATATATATATATATATATATATATATATATATATATATATATATATATATATTTTAAATGAACTTTTCCCATTTTGGCTGACAATATTCCCTTTTAGAGCCAAAGACCATCTAATAAAACCCCCAATACGAGCTTTAAGAAGCCTGTCTTTGAGTTATTGATTAGGGTTGTCCAAGAAAGGACCAAAAATACAGCCTATAGCTATTGCCTTGACAGCCCCAGAGGTAGCGAGTGAGTGAGTCCCTATTGCTGATGGTGTCATGCACTTCAGCCACAGATCCAGAGGCCCCTGAGCTGGACCTGAACTTTACCTTTTTATATACGCCCCTGTTCACATTGCACATGTATGTGCTTGTCATGTACTGTTGACTTTGCTTATTTATTTTTAGTTGTTGAAATTTTGAATGGCTGGAACTGCAACAAGGCTCTCCTGGCTTGTCTTTTAGGTGTGTATTTGTTTCATCCCTTCAGAGTTGCCCCTTTTGAAATAAAGGAAAATTCCTTGGTGAAGCTGTCACAAAAGGCCCACTCAAATGAATGGATTCCTGTCCATTTCTCAGATATTTTTTTTCCCAAATAATTGAGCATGTAATGACTAACAGTGTTTAGTATCTTGAAGATGAAGGATGTCTCTTTCTCTTTAGCTCTTCTGATGAAATTACAATGGAGCTGTGTTTGAGGGACTACTAGTAGATAAACAATGAGAATGATGTTTAGAAATGAATGCTTTTCTTTTTCAAGTTGGAATTTTTAAGGGACCTTCATCATGTACACATTTTCCTGTAGAAGTCTATCAAAGGAAATGTTAATGAACAGTTAACAATCTGGGCTCATCCTCACCTAGTTTGGAGGCAACAAGTATTTTGACTTCGACTCACTCTTCTCACGTGAAGTGAGAACTTGAGAGGGATGAGCGAGCTGCGTTATTTTAAGCTGCTTTGACATTCTTGAGGCAGAGGATCGTGAGAAACAGAGACCTGAAGTCTGAGAGTGTTGCTGATGCTCTTGTGAGCCTTCATTATTCCTTGCATAGATGTTTCAAAGGCAAATAAAATTATCCCGCAAAGCACAGAGCAAAGGGATTGTCAGCTGGAGCTGACGTTAAATGTAGGTAGGGAGAGAAGGATTATTTCAGTAACAACGGGAAGCATAATTTAATCACTGGTTTTAATGTTCAAATTGAAGAGTGTTTTTCACCTCTGAGTGTTTGTGTGGTCTCTCTGTGCGTATGAGAGAGTATGTTTGTGTATCTGTGTATGTGTGTACATATTATACACACACACACACACACACACAGGGATATACATCCTTTTTTTTTTTTTTGGTAAAAGTAAATGTAATACATAGACTTGAAATGATCAATCCCAACCTTCTGGGGCATGCAGCTAACTTATGGTTAGAGCAACTTACTTTTTGGAATGACAACTGTCCCCAGTTACCTAAGTGCAGAAGAGTGCTGGACAGATTCCAGGGACAAAAATGGGCTGCAGCTGCTCTTCCTTGGTCATATCAAAGCAGGGTTCCTTCCTGATCTCTTGCTGAGCAGACCTTTCTTTAGTGAAGAAAGAACCAAGGAAAACTATAACCAACCTCAACTCTCCTGGTAAATGGGAGCCATTCCTGGATGTGGACCAAGAGCCTACACTGCCAGAGGTGTCATCCTGACCAGATTCTATGAAGGGGGTGGCTAAGATGGAAATGGGAGCCACAGGTCCCCCATCTCTGGCTACAACTTAAACTTAAGATCCTAAAGATGTAGTCAATGTGACAGGCACTGGGGAGGAGGGTACAGGAGGCGTGAACAGGCAGCGAGGGTGCTCTTTGGGTAGGAGTCTGCCTTCATTTCTTCATCTTTTCCTGAGTCGTCACAGCTTCCACGGTTTTCCACACAGTCTCTTCATCTCCCAGGGCTTGATGGGATTCAAGTTCTTGTCCAGTTTGTCAATGATGGGAATGCTGTTTGGCAGGTTCAGCTCCAGGATGTCCTCTTCTGAGAGACCCTCCAGATGACTGGCAACACTGAAGACTGTTACCATGCAATGCAACCAGGACCCTTTTCTCCTCTTGTATCTGGGGAACGTTTTCTTCTTGCTATAGTGTCCCTCAGGCTCTCACAGGAGGGTAGCTGCTTGTCAGTAAGGTCCTGCACACCTGTGATTCTTGCTGGTGTGGCTGTAGAATGGATGACCAGACTTCAATGAAGGTGGTGGGCATCCTAAAATCACTTTTAGATCTTAACCTGTGCCTCATGACACTTAGCAGACGTTTTTGTTTTATTGAGACAAATCAGACCCAATAGTGTTGCTCATTGGCAGCTACATCTGGTCAGTGGTATCCAGGACTGTCCCGAGGGTCTGGATTGCTGTCTTCTGCCTGGAGGTGAAAGTCACAGATATCAAGTTCATAGCTAGCATCTCACAACACCTGCCTGCTGCACTTCACCTCCTTGTGGCCTGCCTGGCTCAGGTAGGTGTCATACCAGCTGTTCTCCAGGTTCCAGATCCTCTAGCCTCCGGGATCAGTACTAGATTGCAGGTAGCCATGGTGCCAGGCAGGGGGTGTAGTAGCAACTGTTTCTTCTACTTTTCATTGTGGGTTTAGGGGGCAAAATTTAGGTTACCTGGCTTGTGTGGCAAGACCATTTACTTGCAGAGCCATCTTTGGCCCTAAGTGGTCCTTAGTCTTAGCAAGTGTGTGTGTGTGTGTGTGTGTGTGTGTGTGTGTGTGTGTGTGTGTGTGTGTATGACTAGATATACTTTATCAAGCTAGGGTTCATAAGGGAGCCTTTTGATAATACACTTGTATTATCAAAGAATCATGTTTTAGCCTCTGAAATCCCCAGATACAAGATTGGTATCTTAGTAAGAGTTACTATTGCTGTGATAAAACATCATAACCACAACAACTAGGGGAGGAATCTTGGAGATGTTTATTTGGATTATACTTCTATATCACTGTTCATGATCCAAGGAAGTCAGGACAGTATCTTAAAAATGGCCAGACCCTGGAGGCAAGATCTGATGAGGAGGCTACAAGAGGCGCTACTTAATGGCTTGCTTTCTATGGCTTGTTCAGCCTACTTTCTTATAGAATCCAGGACTATCAGTCCAACAATACTATCACCTACAATGGGCGGGGCACTTTCCCATCAATTATTAATCAAGAAAATGCCCTACAAGCTTGCCTGTAGCCTTATCTGGATATTTTCTTAGTTGAGGTTCTCTCCTCTCAAATGACTTTGACTTGTATCAAGCTGGCATAAAACCAGACAGCACAATTGGCCACTCAAGTAGGCATTGGTAGGTGTGTTACTGAACTGCTAAGCTAAGGGTGGAATTCTTGGTTCCACTAAATCATTGTCCTAGATTGATCAGTGTGCCACATTATCACTTGTACAGTCTTCAATTTGTGTGGAATTTGAATTGAGATCCAATGTATGCAGCTGTGAGCAAGTACCATCTTTTACCAATTCATCAAATTGAACCAATATCAAAATGCACACAAAAGTCTACCATATAGCAAAGGATAGCTTCATTCTTTCATTATTTAATTCAATTATTAATATTTTAAAATAGGTATCACATAATAATTTTGCAAATTAGAAAACTCTGTGTGTGTGTGTGAGTGTGTGTGAGTGTGTGTGAGTATGTGTGTGTGTTTGTATGTATGCATGAAAGGGCATGCATGTGTGTACATAGTATATGTGTATATGTGTGGGATGTGTGTGTTTGGGCTAGAAGTTGAAGTCAGAGATTCTCTATTGCTCTTCACCTTAGTTTTTGAGACAGGGTCTCCCGTGGAACCTGGAAATTTCTGTATTGGCTAGATTGACAAGCCAGTGTGTACCTTAGATTCACTTGTCCCTCCCAGTGCTGTGGTTACAGACACACGCCACAGCATGGATGCAGGGATCTGAACCCAGGTCTTCAGTACTTGTGTAGGAAGTACTTAACCTACTAAGCTATCAACATACAAGGAAAATATCTGCTATCAGTCTTTTACTCCATAAAATTTAATTACCATTTTGGTATAGGGAAATAGATCCACAGATTTTAAGTGTGATAGTAAGTAGATCATTAGTTTTCTAAAAGACTTAAAATTTTTTTTTCAGATTTTTAAGAAAAAGAGTAATATATCTTAAATTCTGTATATCTTGAGTAATTTCATGATTCTAGAAGTAGCTTCCTTTCACAGAAACACACACACACACACACACACACACACACACACACACACACACACACGAAATCTGGCATATTTTGATTTTTTTTTTTTATCATTTTTGCTCTTGGTTGAAATTGTCCCTGGAAATTGAAATGGATCTTGCATTGAGCTGTGTTTGCTTCCATTGTCAGAGCATTACAAGTTAATGGAATGGAAGGCCGTTGTGTACTTCACTGGCTTCTCTCCCTTCTGGCTACAATGCACTCAGATACCTTGTATCCTCCTGTGCTTGGAGTGGTGATCTTGGGATGTGTGTGAAGTGGTGAGCTTGGGATGTGTGTGAAGGTGATGCGCTTTGGGGAAGTCAGCACTGTTGGCTCAGCGCTTCATTCAATTCACGATCTCACTGTGACATCGACACAGAAGTTAGTGGGTCCTTAAGATATGGAATAAAAAAGTCTTTCACTGCCTCACAAAATGAGCTTGGTTAACTTTAGTCATTGAAGTCTTCATTCTTCGGAGTTTGGCCTCACCCTCTCTCTCCCCATCATTAGGAAGAAGGCCAGGTGGTTGTGGCCATAGCCTGGGTATTCAACACCAGACAAGGAGGCATCAGGGACTTTTGGCCTCCAGCAGTATTGTCCCGTTGTTCCTCTCTGTGACCGTTGGGGAATTACAATCCCACGATTCTCTCACCCTTCCCCCATAATTATTTGTGATTCTTTAGGTTCTTCCCATGAACTGTTCTTTCTCAACTGGAAACAGCCACATGAAAGGGTCAGCGTGTAATAGTGCTTGGTTTAGCACTGTCTCAAGGCTAGGGTATGTGGCAGTACATCCCTCAGCAGAAGGGCTAGAAGAGAAGGCAGGTCTATAACCCATCACTGGCTGCCCAGGAGAAGCATTGTCCTTGTTTTTTGTTCTTCAGGCCAACAAGAAGGAAAGGCTCCTCCCAGGAGTGCCCCTGATGTGGACTGCAGCTGAATCGATGATAGCAGATTTGCTTGGGGCTCAGCACCTAGGTTAGGTTTTGGATCCGTGTATATTATTCAGTCTTTTGCTGTTAGACCAGCTTACCTGCTATGCCTGAGACTTATAGAAATGTCTGCTCTCAGATCCCGCTGCATATGTCAGCAATCATAGTTGATGATTAATAAGTTCCAAAGGTACTCTTATGTGTGTTTAAAGTTTGCAAAGTGCAGTTCTGAATGTAGAGGACAAGAGGTTTTGGACCTGGTTTATGTGGGGGAGAGGTAGAGAAGCTGGCTGGGTATGAGAGTAAAGAAGAGAGTGCATTTCATTTGTGGGTGTTCAGTATGAGTACATTCTCCTTTTACTTATAAATACCTCCATTTTAAGATACAATTAATGTACAATAGAATGTATCCACTTAAAACACTTGGTTTCAAATGATCAATTTAAGGGTGGTCAGTATATTCACAGACTTTTGCAAACATCACTGCCATCCACCGTATTCCGCAGAACAGTTCCATTGCATGAATAGAAACCTGGTATCAGTTAGTAGACTTGCCCTTTGGTCATAACACCCACTGGATTCCTAGAAGTCCCAGATCATCAAGTGACATTGAATGGCTGTCGATTTTGTGAATTGGACCTACCAGATTTTTTTTTAAAGTTACATCTATGTGTGCACCCATGTGTGGGTATAAGCATGAGTACAAGAACCTGGGGAGGTCATCTGATCACCTAGAGTTAGAGTCACAGGTGGCTGACTGTCAGCTGCCTGACTTGGGTATTGAGAAGTGAACCTAGATCCTCTGGAAGAACATTGTGTTTTGAACCACTGAGCCATCTCTCATGTTCCTATTCCAGATATTTCATATGTGGATATATTCATAAAATACACGGTCCCTTGTGGGGTCATTTTTTACATTTCCCGTGTTTTCAAGGTTCACCTATGTTGTGTGTGGATCTGAGACATTAGAGAATTGAGAGTGCTGGGTCATTATTATGATATTCAACAAGAGTAGTTTCAACATGTGAATGCTTTTCTAAAGTGCACACTCAGGCTCTGAGAATTCTTGAGGTGGCCAGGGCAATATTGAATGCATTCAGTTGAAGAAATGAAGTGATAGTAACTTCCATTTTTTACTCTTTATGAAGTTTAGATAACTTACTTTTCATCCACTTTCCCCACAAAGCAAGTGGCAGGAAACCAGGTCAGGGAAGGACCTGCTTTCTTCTGCATGTTATTTCAAAATATCCAGCTGATGTTGCTGGAAATTCAAAAGGGAAAATGTTATGTTCAGATAAAGAATTGCAATGGCTGGATTTTTGACAACGAAACACACACAATTGTCTTTCTTGAAAGCAGTATGCTACCTAATATTTAGTAATTTCAAGCGCCCTAGAGAGAAGCATCAATCATTGCCATGTTGTCTGTGGTTGCTTCTAATGATCCCCACTAGTCAAATAAAGATCAAAGTTTAGTCTTCCTTTAGGCGGCACTCTGTGTTACAGAATGTCTTTACGTCTGTGTATTATGCTTTGAAAAAGTCATTTCACGATGTGTACAGTAAAAGGTGTCCAGAAAAAATACAGGGTCCTTTTTGAAGTGCTTTTGCAACATGAAATGCTCCTCCCCACCTCCCAACCAAGTCTAAGCTCATCTTAATTGCCTGTGCCTTATTTGGCAAGCTGCCCGGTAAATCAGATGAATGGCAGCACTACTGGGATCTTGTGTGCCCACTTTCTAAAGGGTTTTGTGCTTGCTTTTTGCTTTTTTCTCCCTTTCCCAATTTGCTGGTTAGACTCAATTATTTGGCTCTTTTTGAGAAGGCTCTGGGCAAAATGCCATTTATCTAGCTTTTCAACTTTAAGGGACATGTTTTCTTAACCGATTTCTTTGGGAAGTGAAGTTCTTTAACCTGGCTTCCCCCCTCACCCCAGATATTCTGAAGTTTTGGTCATTAGAAGATTCTTCCAAGTATTTTGTTTTTGTTTTTGTTTTTGTTTTCTTTTTTTCCCAAAGTGTAGACAAATTTTCTTAGGGGGATTGTGAAAATGCATATTTTCTGAAAAGATGAAAAGATAAAATCCCTTGTTCTCTTAAATTTTTAAATTTGGCAGGTCTAGCCAGATCTCTCTGTTGGAGGAAATGAGAAAGTTTGATTGAGCCCGAATGTCAAGGAAATTGACTTGGCTGGGCTTCAGGGAGTAGGAGGGGCTGGCCCACTAAAGATCCGTGTCAGAGTCTTGGATGGCACTGGAATCGGGACAGGGTAGTTATTTTCTTTAGTAGGGCAAACTCTGGGGAAAAGCGCAAGCATCCAGCATCCAGCAAGGCGCTCTCATGTGTCAGGGGGTTGTGTAAATTTGGTGTGCACTCTGGTGCAGGGCTCTACTCTTGTGAGCTGTGTTTTACTATTACTTTTGCTAGTACCACCACTGCTTTGCAAATGCAAAAGCTAAGGCTCAGAGGTTCTTTTTTCCTGGAAAGAGGAAGTCTGTGTTCATCCTGTCTTTGCCATTAAAGGAGGCAGTTTTTACAGTGGTGAGACAACTGATGAGACAGACACAGACAGGTAGATGTGTGTGAGAATACAAGATTTTCAGAGTGATACACACGTAGAAGATGCTATTACGCATTTCTACAGAATGGACTTTTCTGCCAGTGACCCTTTCGAGTAGGATGGATGCTCTTCCACTCCCCAGGTCTCTTAAGATCTTAAGGATGTTCTACCATCACTGTTCTTAGCTTCTTCCGTCCTTGGCCCTTTCCAGTTACTGTGGACACTTGGGCCACATGTTGCCTGCTTAGAAGCCAAGTGAGTAGAGCCAACCAGCCAGGTAAGGCCCCCTCAGCAGTATAAGGCTATGTGTCTGCCCTAAATCTGTTTGCAAAACAGTGCTTACTGAAAGCTTTGAGCAGTTCTTAAAACCACAAGAATAACTATCTAATTGAGTTTTTATGTCTAGGGTTTTTAAAACATAGGACTCGTTTGTCAATTTCTCTCATATTTTGTATTTCTCTAATTAAAACATATTTATTGTGGAATTTTTAATATTTAAATGGAAAACCAAGCAAACACTTTGTCATGACAAAGAGATATTCATCAACATACTAATACTTTTTTCCCCTAGAAAAGTTAATGTTTAACTCAGACAGCAACATAAGTATGTAGGTAACTTTCACTAGTAACTTAAAAAATATTTTGCATCCTTTATTTTCCTTATCTCTTGGAAGATTATAGTACTATAAATAAGAAAATTAAAATTGAGGCTAAGTGGTTGTATCCAAAGAGTATTATTGTTGGGAGTCATGACCTGGAAGCTGGCCTTCTGCCTTCTCCAGCTCTTGATCAGTAGTAGTTATCTATCATTTTATCTATCTCACAATAGCCTTAATATTTGCAGAAAGCATGCTTACTAAGCTATGTTGTGTATACCTGTGGGCTTAGCATGCCAAGATCATGTGTTTAATTCCCATAACAGTATCAGCACCAACAGAGTAAGGCCCACAGATGAAGGCAAGGAGACCCAGGGGACTCACAGTGAGCCTTTGACCCACTATTTCTTTCAGAAAGTCAACAACTACATTTTATCCCATTGCAAGGAAAGCACAGTATAGAGGTTCAATCCAGCTCCAGCTAGTTGGCTGTACAAAAAAATGTTTTAAAAATTAGAATCAACAGGAGAAATGTTAAATTCCTTATGTACTCAGCTAATGAAAGAAGTAGTGCTGTGTGTGTGTGTGTGTGTGTGTGTGTGTGTGTGTGTGTGTGTGTGTGTGTGTTTGTAGAGGAGAGAGAGGAAAGGCTGTGGGGTTGGAGAGTGTTACACATGATTGAATACAAATGACTACTAGACTATAAATCTTCATGGCATCATGAAGGGAATAAATATTTCTTCTGCTTTATCAAAAAGTATTAAAGTATTTTTTCTTTATTAGGAAAAACCTATAAAAATATCAGTTTGATAGTCATATTCATCATATAAGGGTTTTGTTTTGTTTTGGACTTATTTATTTATTTATGGTTAGCTGGCTTGGTTTTGAGGCAGAGTTTCTCTGTATAGCCCTGTCTGTCCTGGAAATAGCTCTGTAGGCCAGACTGGCCTTGAACTCAAAGTGATTGACCTGCCTTTGCCCCCCTAATAGATCATTGCTTCTTAATGTTTTCAGTTTTTATTACTGATTAAAATTAATTTATATACTTATTTTTACCATAATTTTATTTCTGAATGCATAATTGAAAAAGTGATGCTTGATGTTGATGGACTAACCCAATTAAATGCTTGCTTTTTTTTTTTCTTTTAATTTTATTTTTCATCACTTTTCACCTGTACTGTGCAAGATTCTGGTTCATTCTACTGCAGGCACTTGACATCATAGTTTGTGATTCCATGCATGTAATTATATTGAGGTTTTCTGAAAAGATAGGAGAGGGAATTCAAAATTTAGAATTTCTTTTTTTTTTTAAATTTTGACAGGAAACCAAAATTTAAAAGTTTAAAAACCTATATAAAGAGAGTCTTACTGGATGTGATTGGTGCAGTGCCTTCATAAAACAACCATTCAGTATTATTTATGGGATGTGTGTTCTTTGTCACTCTTGTGTTTTATCTTAGAATCCATCAGCAGATAGCCCCTCTGGTATCAGGCACTATTCTAATCCTGTGCCTGTTGCTCTTTCGACCTTCCTCACAGCCCCAAAGTAGATGCTGGTATCTGTTATCTCATTTAACTGATGGGACTGGCACACTGAAGACATAAGCAGGGGGCTCATGGGCATGCAGCTGATGAGGGAGCACAACCAGGAACTGAATTCCAGCAAAGGCTGACTGCTAGTTTGAAGGATGAACATTGAATCAGAAGTCTGCAGGTGGGAAAGAAGTAGAAAAGGTGACTTACAGTGCAGAAGTGGCGCTGGAGAGGGTTGGGATGGTGAGAAAGACTTCTCAGGAAAGACTCTGCCACACTTGCTGATTGGCTGGACAAGGAGGAAACCCCAGGATGAAAGTTGGGGCTACCTCAGTATTTGTGACACAGTGGTTTGAAACTCAGAGATTTGGGTTCTTGGGGTTTTCTGATCACAAAACGATTCTTGTAAAATGTTATTTATGGTAAGATTGTACAAATTTTAAATATGTCAACTAAGTTTCCAGTGGTCACAGGAAGCATGATAACATTTAATTGTATTGTTTGAATGCCTTTCTAAAATTAAGGTATAGAACCACGATAATCAAAGAAAAAGAGGCTGTCAGCTAGAGAATGGGGGTGGGTAGCATGGGTTGGAGGAGTGTCCTTAGAAGGAAGGGGGAAGTGATGTAATTTTATTTCAGTTAAAAACATAAAAAAAAAAAATCCTTAAAATGTTAACGACGAGACTGGGAAGATGATTCAAAGGTTTAGAGGATCTTCTCTTGAAGAGGAGCCAGGGTAGGCTCCCAGTACTCATTTTCCAGAGCTCACCACTGCCTGTAACTCCAGCTCCAGGGTCCAACCCCTTCTTGGCCTCCACCAGCTTTTCACTTATGTGCACTGTCCCACACAATGGATAACCACATTAGAAGTAGCAACAACAACAGACCCCTCAAATATTAAAGCAGTAATGACTATAAACATTTGAGTATCTATAGATAATTTTATAGTGTATTTGTATGCTTGTTTATATAATTAATAGTGTGTGAGAGGGGGAACTATGACCATTTTCTTTTTCCTAAAGATAATTTTACAGTGAATGTCTTTACTCATAAAATATTCTTGTAATTTATGACTAGAATAACAGATCATAATGCATACAATAAAACTACTCTGGGAGATTCTGTTAATTTGTGTCTCTAAAATGTAGGTGACAGCTCTGGTACCACTCCATCAGCAGTTTGAATGTCCTCCTGAGAATCTTTGTACACTTTAATTCACTTGCTACTTTTTGTTATATCCCATAGCTGCAGCTACACAAAGCCTTTGTGTACTGTGCCTTTATTTGATTGCACTCAGTACCTTGTTCACATAGAATATTAGCAAGGAGTGTCAGGACTATAATCAGATAGGAAAGGGGAGAACATGGTCTTTGCTCCTTTACTCTGCCTAAAGTCTCCCTGCCAGGGATATTTCTAGTTATTTGAGGTCCAAATAACTATGAATAGGTCCAAATAACTTGGACCTATGAATGGTCCAAGTATAGGGACTCTGGGACTAACATGCCTATTTCTCAAAAAGTACTTACATGTAATACATTGTATAGAATTAAAGCCACAGTTTGAGTAATTCCGGATGAAAACAATTTTTCTTTAAAATTATGTGGTGAACCACCTGGGACAAGTGAGGTCATATGTCTTAGAGGAGAGTCTACCACCTTCAGTCCAGTGAGGGGATTAGCGTGATCACTTACTGCATTCTAAATATCTATCCTTGTAGTCATAGATAAGTGTAGCTTTCACACCTCATCAAGAAACTTCTCTTTGCAACAGGAGACCATTATGGAAAACCACAACTGGTCAAAATCCAGGGGACAGATGATCACAGGGTACCAGCCTTAGTGGACACATCTCCAATAGAACTCCTGTCCCTGAGGCTCAGGGAACATTGAGAAAGAGAGGCCTGAAAGATTTTAAGAGCCAGAGGACCAGGTGTGAAATTGTGTTTTGTAGATATTACAAGGCAGCTTCACTCATGATACCCGAAACTATGGCTGCATAAGCAAGACATGAAGAAGAACTCTGGTAGAAGTGCCAACCTGGAAGGGAGAAATCTTCTGTAGACAGAGAAATACAGGCAACTAAGAAATAGTCTTCCAGCCTCGGGAGGCAGAGGCAGGCGAATTTCTGAGTTCGAGGCCAGCCTGGTCTACAAAGTGAGTTCCAGGACAGCCAGGGCTATACAGAGAAACCCTGTCTCGAAAAACCAAAAAAAAAAAAAAAAAAAAAAAAAATAGTCTTCCCCGGGAAGTACCTCCTTAACTCGTTATTCAATAACAAGTAGTCAGCCCTGATTTCACACCCCCATAGCCACCCACCCCCATACTGCTAAAGGGCATGCGCTGCTTGTATTGATATGTTTAGGTATGTGCTTCTGTGTGTGTGTGTTTGTGTGTGTGTGTATGTGTGTGTAAAACATTAATGACTTAAGGAAAGGAAGGCAATGGATTCCCGAGGGAACAAGGGAGGGGCTGGAGTAAGGAAAGAGAAGGGGGAAAATAACATAATATTTTAGTCAAACATTTTCTTGTCATTTGGGACAAAATTGGGATGGCTTTGGCCTGGAGATCTGCCAACTGTTGCCTAAAGTTTACTTTGTTTTCTACTTTGCTATGTAAAACTTTGACTTCCAAACCGTTTTTTTTTTTTTTTTTTTTTTTAATATTCCATTTTGGTTTTCCATAACAAATGGCCTATTTTACATAAATTATTGAGATTATTAATTTCTTCCATCTTTTGATATAAGATGTAAAGTTTGAATGTAAAAATGCAAAGTTGGGCAAACTACCATCTTGGTATTCTTTTGGTAAATTCCGCCGTCTGTGTTTGTATTTTGATATTATCTACACTCCTGCCCACTTCCTGTTAACCTTTTAATGAACATACTTAATGAATTGTCTTGAAAATGTATTGTTTAGAGATTCATTATTAGCCTGGTTACTTGCCAGGGTGACACATTAGCACAGAGTGTGTCCCCCATCTGCTTCTTCCCACAATCCCCCCCCAAACAGTCATCAAGTAGGAGAATTGTAATATGCAAATAAGCCATCTGCAGCCTCCAAATGGGGCGGGGAGATAGCTTCCAGTTTTAGGCAGAAATCTGTCAGGGGTTGGTCTTAATTTAAGCAGCCTTCCTAAAAGGGGGGATTCTGGAGAAATAGCAGTACTGAAAATTCCCCATGGCCAAAGGGGTATTCTAATCGGGTACCCAGGACACTTGTAACAAATCTGTTTCCACATTGCACCCTGTTCCATCTGAGATGTCTCACTTGATCCTTTTAATCCTCAATCAAAATTAAAATGGGGGTGGGGTGGACACCAAGTCAGATGTTTAGAGGAATCCTATTGGGGATTTAATATACCAGTCTCCATTGTCCTGTTGCACACAGCTCTGTGGGCTCTCCTGTAACATTGGATGCTCTTGAGTGAATGAGGAGGAAGAGTTGGGTTTCATGGAAGCAACAGCCTCGTGAGCTGCTCAGGCTGGGACTTGGTTTCAATGGATTCTAGTCTAGGACCCCTGTTACTGCTTTGTGGCTGAGCCAGATTAGCGGTGAAGGGTTCCAGCAAGCCATGCTCCTTTACAAATAACCCACCTCCTTGCAGGGACCCCATCCTCAATTTGCCGGCTGTTCCCTGACAGTTCCTTACCTGTGGTGCTCTATGTGGAATGTATCTGTGCATTTGCCATGAGATGCTGTCCACAGCGACCTTGTGTAAAAGGTGGGGAGAGGGTAGGTCCATTTCACAGGGACGGAAGGAAGGCAAGAGAATACCTTTGCAGCGATGAAGCAGCTGGTAAATGGGTGAATCAGCACTTCATCGGATCCCTCCTCTTAGCTTGGTGCTCCATTACTGTGGCCCATGACCTGGAAGAGAGAGGAACACAGGCAGGGCTCTGGAAATATCTAGGGGGCTGAGAAATGCATGGGGGTGGGAAGGAGACTGTTGCCTCAGTTTCCTATTTGTGGGTTCACAGAATGTACCAAGCAATAGTATTTTCAAAGTGAAAGGGAGACTGAGGTCACTCTGGGGAGCTTGTCCCAGGAAGTCTATCTGAAACCTTGATCATCCCCAGGCAATGAGAGAAAACTGTAGTAAGCAGCTGTCTCGCTGCCCAAGGCTGCCAAGCAGTGCGGAAGAACTCCTGCTCCCTCCCCCCCTTGTGTTCCAGGCTTCTTCCTCAGTGCGCCTCTGCTTGAGCTGTCGGGTGCTGGGGATGGGGAGATGTCCTCTGGATTCTGGTAGCGCTTTCCACAGGGGCCTCTGGCCATGGAATACAGCAGATGGCTCCTGCAGGACCCTGTTTGTGTGCTCAGCAGGTACAGGTCTGGGCTGGGTTCTGATCCCTACCTAACACCTGTTCCTTTTCTGCCTCCATATGTCACTGGACTCTCAGTCCATGTCAGTATTTTCAGTTTGCTGTGGCCTCAGGTCATGTTTAGGAATGAGTAGAGGGAGGTGAAGAGAGAGGTGGGGGCTTTATGGCCAGTCAAGGTGGCATAAAATTAGAGAGCTACTCCTACCACCATAGAGGCCTCAGTGAACCTTGTCTGGGCTTCAGGTGCGGCCTATGTGGGGTGTTCTCCTTTTGTGAATTTCCTGCCATGTGTTTGTTTTTGTATTGTTAACGATAGAACAGGCTTTATGCTTAGGGGCTGTTCACAAGGCAGGAAGGATTGATCTTCCTTTTCCTATCATCCATTTCCCACTTTCCTTTCTCTTTCTCCTTCCTCCTCCTCCGTTCAGGCAGGGATGTAGCTCAGCAGTAGAGTGCTAGTCTAGCCCCAGATTGAGCCTCAGCATTTAGGAGGAGGGGGAGGAGCAAGAAGAGAAGATGCAGTAGAAGAGAAATTTAGTGTTCGTAAGGCCTGGCTCATCCCAGTAACAAGGCGTGGCTCAGGACTCCTGATGCACTTCTTAAGAAGCCCATGGATACCTCCCATAGAGGTACAAACTGTTAGAGTCTGCAGGAGTGAGAGAGAGGGCTTCCCTAGACATCTTCTTCCCCAGATGCTTTTACTAAGGTATGGCCTCCATTGATTCGCTCATGTTTCTTTGGTGGGCTGTTTGTGTCTCCTGGGGCCTTCGTAGATGCTGAGCCTTTAAGCTGTGGAAGAGGCAAGGGAGAAGGAAGGCCTTGAGGATGGCCTCTCTTTACTGTACGGTTTTGGGATCCCTTTCCCTCTGTACCTGCAGAAGGCAGGGCAGCTGCTCTGGATTTCACTTCGTGTCAGGCCCCGATTCAGTTGATTCCCTAGACGAACCTGCAATTCTGGTACTAATGAATAAATAACATGTTTCAGATATTAAACAGAAAAGCAGGAACTCCAAGTCTGCCAGAGTCCATAGCCAGCATCCTTTCCATGCCCCCAAGTTACAAAGACATCAGCTCTCAGCCTTCTTTTTTTCTTTTTCTTTTTCTTTCTCTTTCTCTTTCTCTTCCTCTTTCTCTTTCTTTCTCTTTTTCTTTTTCTTTTTCTGTCCCTTTTCCTTTTCCCTTTTTTTTTTTCACAAGGCACTCACATGTGTGCATACATGCATTTGTGTTTAGGAATCGCCTACTGCCTCGTTTGGGGTAGGGTCTTTTTACAGTTGGTCCTGTTTCTCATGCCAGGCTAGCTGTCCTGCAGGCTTCCTGGCTTTCCTGTCTCTGCCATGCATTTCCATGTAGGAAGAGTGGTATTTCATACTGTGCCACATTAGACTTTACATGGGTTCTGAGATTTGAACCAATGTCTTTGTACTTGTGGGTCAAACATTTTTGCCCTCTGAGCTGTCTTCCCACTACCCCAGTTTTCCTAAGACTCACCAAATGGAAGTAGTTTGGGCTTTGGGGAGTAATGGCAGAGCCACCCACATCACTCACATTTTATTCCTGGTACAGCTCAGAGCTCTTTTTGACTGAGGGCCTACAGCATAGTCACTGAGGGAGAAAGAAGAGTGCTGGATGTGAAGTGTTAGCAGGCGCACCCCATCTGCCTTACAAATGAAGTAATTAGATTCATCGTAATTACAGGGTGTTTTAGATGTAGTTATATTGGCATGGAATGCTTTATTTTTAATTTTGAGAGTATAATTTGTATGTCATAGTGTGAATGCCATCAATTAAAAAAAATAAATCGCAGTGTGCTATGCTGTGCTGACATTTTGAAAAGGTATTTATTATGGTCTTACTGTGGCCCTTCCTCCCTCTGTGGTAAGTATGTAAACAAAGAATAAAGCCCAGGTAGACCTCCTGAGGCAGAGGTTCCAGATGGCATGTGCAGAAGAGGCCTGCTGTGCAGAGTGGCTCTGTGGCTTCTGGGAGGATGGGAATTGTATATTAGGGAGTCAGTGCTCTAGGGACCTAGTAGAGTGACCGGAGGCTGGGAAGTCTGCGGAGCCTCTTCCTGTCTTGAGTTTTGTACTTCTGCTGTTGCTCAGGCTGGCTATGACGATGACTAAGAAGTGAAGAGCTCCAAGAGCCTCCTAGAGAAGTAATGTCTCTGTGAGGGAGCAGTTCGCCCAAGCCACTGACTATCTGAGACCTACCTTACCAGTTGATCCTGGCAAAGTCCCACTCCTCAGAAACCCACTTCCTTATATTAAACCCACGCCCATTGTTCAAAACAATAGGTCGCCTTTAAACTGATCCCAAGTGGACTAAGTGTTTGCCATTGTTACCAACACGTTTTAGAAAAATGTATTGTCTTTCTCCTGTCTCCCTCACTTCCTTAAAGGTCCCAATCAGAATAAAACCTGACAAGGGTTAGGAATAGGGACATGAATGAGTTCCTCAAATATAGTACCACTTAGAAGTGATTGCCTTTGTAAAGCTGGCTACATCACTTTAGTATGGGCTAGCTTCAAACTCATCTGCTTCTGTTAACTTTGTATAACTCTGGGTCCCCCCACCCCCACTCTTAGTGTGCAGCAGCTTGCTGTGATTTGAAGCCCACACTGCAAATGTAGGGATGTTAAGATGAGCAACTTTAAAGTGTAACCTGGTTCCACTGGAGGCCTTACAGGTAGCCTTGGGGCTCTAGTCTCTCTGGGTCTTTACTCATTTCTCTCCTTTGTTATTAATGGGCAGCTTTAGTTTGAAGTGAAATTCTGGGTAGATTTGCTCTGTTCAAATTGCATATCGGGCACTACCCATTAGGGGTGCAACCCTGCCAGCTGCCCCTTTATGTGTCTCCAGTGGGAAACAAGGCTGTATGTAGGTTGCCAGCTAGGGATTGATCTCAGATCCAATTCCATTAGAGAAGCTTTAGTATTTTTAGAAGTAACACTCACCCTAACGCAGCATATGGTGATATGTAATGCTGTGTATAAAAAATCCATGTTTTAATTGACTTCTAGAAAATTAAATTGCCATTTTTTTCCTGTTTCCATTCAGCCGCGTGAGGCTGCATCAGAGTTCTGGATGTGGCCTTCACCAAGGATTCAGACACAAGCTGGGATGTTGGCCTTTGAAGCTGTGCTGCATTTGGGTAGCTGGGAATCAGGAGACTTGGGTTGGCATGACATAGCCAAGCCTATTCATCCAGTGCTTCTGGCCCTTGATTATCAGCTCTTAAGCAGCGGGGTTGCGTGATCTTGATATCACGTTGAGTTTTAATCTCAGCAGTCTTACAGCTTCATGATGGAAAGGAAATGTGTTTGTGAGTGCCCTGAAACTCTAACATTAGAGCTCTGTAGTGTGGGTAGTTCTGCGGGTGTAGTTGGGGAAATCTAGAGGACCAAGATGCTGGCTTTGGCAGTCGCACACTGCATCCTTGCCAGCTTCCGAGGACGTCTTGGTTTGTATTCAGAGAGAGTCTGGCTTGCCTTAAGCCTTTCTCTCACCATCGTCCTGTTGTTGGTGGTCATCTCTCAACTCATTTTCCTCACTCATTTGTGTTCAATGTGGCTCTGTAAACTCTGGCTTTCAGGAGCTTTCTCCAATATTACTTTCTATATATATTCTGCCTTCTCTTACACTACTGTTTAAAGTGTGGTTTCAAGCTACCTGCTATGGAATCACATGGAGATGAGAAAAGAACAAAATCACATGGAGATGAGAAAAGAACAAAATTCTTGTAACCAGGTCTCTCAAATGAGACATAAAAATCTTCATTTTTTGGGGGGTGAGGTTTCCAAATGATTTTCTTTTGTTGATTTGTTGTTTTTAAGTTAGCTTTGTGAAAAGCTGGATCTTTCTATGCCGCCCAGGCTAGCTTTAAACTTGCATTCTCCCTCCCTGAACTTCCCAAATGCTGAGACTAAGGCCTCAGAACCAGTGTCTTTGGGAATTGAGGATATAGCATTTTTCACATTCTGAGAACCTAATAGTAACTCAGATTTCATTAGTATTTTTGATCAAATGAATTAACAAATGAGTGGATGGATTTGTGGTAAAAACTGGAATGCCATGAAATTGCCTTTCCAGCTTAGTGATAGTAAAGGTTTTGAATATTTAATTGATGGATGAAGAGCTCTGATAACAGAGCTGTATGCGATTAGTTTACTTCCCAGATTTTTTTTTTTTACCTTCCTTTAAAATTCTTTAAGACAGTGCATCTGTCGTAGACATTTCCGAGGAGCAGGACTCGTGTCCTGTGCCTGCTGGGTCACTGTGCCACTAAACTGAGCTCATCCTGTGTTAGACTGTTACTAACATTGTACTGAGCATTTCTGAACGTGCCACTCATTGTTCCTGGGTTTTTTGAGTTAGTGCTTGAATGCACTCCTCTTCTGTGAGAAGCTCACAGCCAAGCATAGATGTGGGGTGTCACGTGACCTGGTTGGAAAGGCAGAATGTTGAAAGTAAGTAGAAAGAAGAAGACACCCCTAGATCCTGTTCCTTCTTGTTTTAAGACCATTTGCAGCTGTGATACGGCTCATAGAGAAGAGCGACAACCCCTGTGGAATAATGATGCAGGCTCAGGAGATTCTATGAATTCTGAGAGTCACGTGGGGCTTTTGAGGCCCAGTCTCTGCATGGTGGTGCCTGGCCAGGGAGGATTTCTTTATTAATGGTTGTTTCACCTATATCGATTAAAGGATTAGGACACTAATTGTATAGGAGCTTAGCGTTTGTGTGGGTCTAGTCCGACTGATGAGGAGGAAGATAAGTAGGGGAATGACTTCATATGTGACCTTTGAGGGTGGAGGAAAGTGCCCAGACTCTGAGCCTGCTGCCTCATGCTCTGGCTTGGGTTGGAGCTCTGACATGGAGATAACGATTCTGTGCTAGGTGAAGAGGTGAGCCATCTCTGGCCTTCACCATTAGAAAACTGTTCAGCTAAGAAAACGAGCCTCAAAACTGGAAGCCACACATGTGGTTAGCCGTGTGATGTGCGTGTAGCAGTTTCAGCACTGTCCTGTGTCTTTTTTGGCAGTACATTTTGTTTTCCAAAAAGAAAAGAAAAGAAAGAAAAATGTGGACTTTGGCGATACATTCTTCAGAGATGAGGACCCACTCTGTCATCCTAGAATTCACTGTACGCCTCCTGAACACAGTGTTTATGGTGTTCCTAACCACTTTGTCCAGTCTTTTGTCTCTGATGGAGGAGTTTCATATGTAAGTTGATCTTGGAGGCTTCTTCCAGCTTTCATAGAATCTGATTAAACAGGCTTTATTTTCTAAATAGATAATCAATAAGATTAAAACTACATTTCCTCTTACTCTCTAGACTTCATCCTTCCTTCCATAGATTCCTAATTTCTTACTTTGAAATTTAGTTTCCTCTCCTGGTCTTTTATTCTTTTATAAATTTATTGGAAATGTACTTTGCATTTTGAAATGCTATAGAAAGGTTCTGTATATCAGTGGATCAATCATCTTTGATCTTAGGTAAGTTCTTTGTATTAGAAAGCTGGGCTAAATGTATTTTCTTAACTGCTGTGATAACAGCCTGTGGTGTTTTCTGTGCGGAGATAGTCTGTGAACTTGGTTCCTTTTAGGTTTCTGAGAAGTAGCAATGACCACAGGTTTTGGCTATGAATCCTATGATAAAAAATGTTTCTCTGTTGAAGGGTTGTGTCCCAGTTAGGGAGATTAGATCAGGAGGGTGCTAGTGTCACTGATGTATTGATAATTTATTTGGTAATTTATATGTCAATGAACTGTTAGGAGTTGCGGCCTAGCTGGAAGAAGTAGATTACTGCCATATGGCTTTTCCAAACATCTTAGTGGTAGTTATCTCTTTCCAAACCCTTTTTCTACTCTGCCCTCCAATCCTTCTAAGCACATAAATCTCCCTCCACTTAATTCTCCTTTTCCATTATGAGGGAAATAGACCTTTTGTTTTAAAAGTTGGTTTATATGGGTATATTGTCACAGAGAGAAAAAAGTGACTAATATTCATAATAAGAATTATGCTCGTTCAGGAGAATGGAGAGAAGCTAGATTCTATGATTCACATGACCTCTGAACTGAAGCCATAGTTCATTACAGGTTTTCCCATTGATAATGGTGTGATAAGATGGGTGTGAGGGAAATACCAATCTGTCTCCTGACATTCCTTAACTCATCAATGAGAGAATTATATTAGGGAACCACCTATATAGATGTACTATGGCTCATTAAAGTCAACAAATGATTTACAATACAACCTCTATTCTTATTAAGTATGAATTGCTAATCCAATTATGAAATGGGATAGTTCAATAGTTCTACATTGAGTATGCAAGATTGGGTATGTGTAAATAAAAAATGTTAGAATGTTACATTTCTTTATTTTTTACACTTAAAAAGGTGTTTTAATTTTGAATTCATATAACAAGATATATAAGTTCACAAGGAACATATAATATAGGCCTAAATGCTACATTATTTTATTTTTTGATTTCATTTATATTCAGAGTTAGGGGACTAGTGGAATAAATGATATGTCTTTTTCCTCCAAATAATTATTTCACTGTGATCCTTCTAGTTTTAGATTGCTTTACAACAGGAGCCCTTTCTTTCACTGGGAAAGATGATGATGCGTAGCAACTGCTTGAAAGAAAGTCCTTTACTTGTTTCCTTGAGCTATGAGGGAGGAATAGATGGTAAAGAAGGCAGCCCTAACTATAGGGGCTGTGATGGTTTAAATATGCTTGGCCCAGGGAGAGGCATTTTTAGGAGGTGTGGCCTTGTTGTAGTAGGTGTGACCTTGTTGGAAGAAGTGTGTCATTGTGAGTATGAACTTTAAAACCCTCATCCTAGCTCCCTGGAAGTGATTCTTCTCCTAGCAGGCTTCAGATGAAGATGTAGAACTCTCAGCTCTTCCTGCACCATGCCTGCCTGGACATTGCCATGCTCTTGCCTTGACTGAACCTCTGAATCTGTAATCCAGCCTCAATTAAATGCTGCCCTTATAGGAGTTGCCTTGGTCATGGTGCCTGTTCAGTAAAACCCTAAGGCTGAGACACATAGTTAAGGTTCTGATTCTGTGACATTCCTTTTGATATTTTGGTATGGATGTATTTGGTGAGAAATGGCCATCCTAGCTGTCTTTGACACTAATTTTCTCGGCTTTTATTGTAATATAAATCTACCAAACAAATAAGGCCTATAGATTGAAAAATATAGACGTAGGCCAAGGTCAGCAGTTTCTGTTCTGCAGTGAACCCTGTTTACCCTGCAGAGTCACATCAGGTCTTTAGACTTTGCAGGTATTTTTGGTTCCTTGCTTACAGTATTACAGGGGTCGAGGGTGGTCATGTAGAAAATACTACAATTTTCCCAGGTCCTTGACATCTTTTTCAAAAATTGAAGAAGCACACATAGATCACAAAGTGACACTCTTGATCCAGAAGTAAAGTGATAGATCTGATGCTACTGACTCTCCTTAACTTTGTGTGCCCAGGGTCACTGGTTAGTGTTTGAGGACTCCTTTGGGGGTCCAGGATGAGGATGAGTTTGGTTGCTAGATATAGGGTGTAGTAGTTTATCCTACAT
This sequence comes from Mus minutoides, assembly GCA_902729485.2. Taxonomy (NCBI): domain Eukaryota; kingdom Metazoa; phylum Chordata; class Mammalia; order Rodentia; family Muridae; genus Mus; species Mus minutoides. The sequence goes on from LR749840.1 coordinate 1,461,215, forward strand.
CAAACCGAATATTTAGTTTATACTGGGGAGGAATTGACATTTCATTCCAATTGCTTCTGTGGAGTCTACTGAATGGGTGTTATTTACCTTTAGAGCCCAAACCAACATGGGGGCCATTTGTCTGTTTCTTTGTTGGACTGTTACCTGTGCTTCTTTTCTTGGGTGATTTTATTTACAGTTTTAATTTTTATAATATATACTCTGCCCTATCAGAAACTAGAAAAGAATGGGACTTTGCGGTTCCTTCACATGTGTGTGTGTGTGTGTTGTCAAGTATCTCCCCACTGTGCTTGGAGCTGAATGTAGGCTTCATCAGTCATCACCTGGAAGGGAACAGAGTCATCAGTGTGAACTTAGTGAATGGAGTCTTTGTTGCTGTAATGGGATCCTCTGTAGATCCTCTGTAGTAGGCGCCTTGTCTGAGAACTGAAGTTGGGTGGAGCTTGGAGTAAATTGTATGTTTGCTTTCGTTTGAGAACTTTTCCACTTGAGCCTAGGCACGGTAAGGCCAGTGCTAAGTCATCTCGTGACATAGTTCAGCCCTGCAGTCAAGATCACATCACATTCATTACTTTGTGAATGAGGACTACTGCCTGGGCAAGTGTTGCTGGAGGGTGGACCCTGGCTGGGCTGTGGGCTAAGATTCAGGATGAGATAGATCTACCCAAGCTCACAGTTGTCTTAGTTTGGGTTCATTTAGATGATGAACAGCATGAGCAGAAACACCCTGAGAAAGAAGGAATTTATTTCACCTTACAGCCCATCATGAAGAGAAGTCAGGGCAGGAACTCAAGGCAGAGGCCACAGAGGCAGAGACTGCTGCTTACTGGCTTTCTCTCAATGTCCTTTCAGCCTGCTTTGTTATGCAACTGAGGACCACCTGCTGGGGAGAGTAAGGTCCCCGTAGGCTGGCCCCTCCCACATCAGTTATTAACCAAGAAAAATGCACTGCAGATTTGTCCACAGGCCAATATAATGGAGGTGTCTTCTCCATTGACGTTCTTCCCAGGTGACATTAGCCTGTGTCAAGTTGACCAGACACCACCAGCACCACAGTGGTCTTAGCTGCCAGCTGCTTTGGAATTCTAGAGTCCTTCTGAGTACCCATAAACCTCTACTCCAGCTCTTTTAGGATGCAGGTTCTGTTTACTCTCTGTGGATGTGTCATGTTTTAATTGATAAAGAACCCCTCAGATCTGAAACTACTGCAGCATCTTTGAGTGGAAACCTTCATGGACAAGTGTCCCGAGGCAAGGAAACAGTAGAAACAACCTTCTCTTCAAGCACCCAAGCACAGCTTAGGTCTTAACCACTTTCTTCTAGCAGTGATAAGGATTAAGGACTAAGAATCCATGATTTGAGAAGGATTAGGGAGGACAATAGAAAGAAAAAAAAAGGCAGTTAAAAGATATTTGGTTTCACCTGATTGAGATCATTCAAGAATATTGTGAGCTTTATGAAGGAATCTTTTTTTGTGTGGTGGTTTTCTAGTTTTATAAAATCTGCGCTTGGCTTGACTCTTCTACTTCAGCCCTCTAACCCCACATGTTTCCAAGTGCCTAGCTTTCTAGGTCCCTCTAGACCCTCAGAAATTAAATTCCCTCACCATTCTATCACCAGCTCCTGCTAGTGTTTGCATGATAGGTAAGAGGCAGTCTGAGTTAGTCAGATCTGCCCATGTCTGTATTCCTAAAAAAAAAGAAAGAAATTACATTCTTATTTGGTCAAAATATCCCCATCTTCAACTTAACAAATGAAAAACCAATTGCATGATAAACCTATAAGTCCCCCAAATGTTTGGCATTTGAAACTCATCTTTTCTACTTGAAATGAAGAATTAAATTAATTTATAATATAATATTTGACTCACAAAAATGAGTTTGTTTTCTTAGCCTGAAATAAGGCAACATCTCTCATCTCTCTCTCTCTCTCTCTCTCTCTCTCTCTATATATATATATATATATATATATATATATATATATATATATATATATGTGTGTGTGTGTGTGTGTGTGTGTGTGTGTGTGTGTGTGTAAAAGACATAGTCCAGGCACAAGAAAAATAACATGCTCAGTTTATTATTTTTAGTAAAAAACTGTGCAATATTGTTTTCCTCAGAAAAGTCTAAAACTTTCTATCCTTGAATTTTTGACAAATATAAACACTTTAGACTAATTTGTTATACATCTGGTGTAACAGAAAGAAATGAGGAAGAAAACCCACAGTTAATAGTTTTGACAGATTTTGTACCAGAGTGGTATTTAGCATGTCCAGATGTTCTATCTAGAAAAAATATGGGATGACTCATGCTTTAAATTATTTTAAAAGAAAACCCTTTGAGTCCACTAGTTATGTGTATGTGTGTGTATATATCACATCTCTGTATACTGACAGGAGCATTTCCCTCAGATATGGTGGAGTTATCACTATTTCAATGCCCATTAGAACTTTAAAAGGAACAGTTGAGAGGTGGATGAGATTGCTCAGTTGTGGTTAAAGAAACTTGTCTCTGAACCTAATGACTGGGTTTAATTCCCAGAACTCACATGGTAGAAGGAGAGAACTGACTCTAAAATTGCCATGTGTCACTGTGGTTTAGAGCCATCACTGCATGGGTGGGTATATGTGCATACATACACAAATTAGTAAATTGATAAACAGTTTAGAGAATGTTATTTTCATTCATACCATCAACTTAGTTATGGAATAAAATATTGCATACAGTATATATAGGTATAAAATAAGTATTTGACTACTGTTAGGATTTCACTTAAACTAGAAATAAATGACATTTATGTAACAATTTGAAGAACTCAAAACATGATGTCCTGCTGTTTCTCAAACTTAATAATCGTGTCATGCTTAGAGTTTGGTTTTGGAGTATAAGAGGTGATGGCCATGTTAAATTTCATGGTTATTAAGTTGAAGGACGTTTTGTAAAACCAGAGGTAACTAGTAATGAATGATAGAACAGATGCGAACACAACATAGCCTGTCATATTTGAGATGTGTATATATGAAAGACACCCAGGGGGGTACTTCTTGACTTAGAGCATTTTGAGGTATTCATCTTCTATAATTCTATGGATTACCTGTTTTTCTCCTCCTTTGTGGTCACTCTGGTGTCTTAATTATAGAACCCTAAGAATTTTCGTAGGCTGAAATTCTGGTACCTATTACTGCCTTAACTTTCTAATCTTCCCTTTTCCTATTTGTCTGTGCACACACACAGGTGTGTATGTGTGTGTGTGTGTGTGTGTGTGTGTGTGTGTGTGTGTGTGTATCTGAGAAAGAGAGAGAGAGAGAGAGAGAGAGAGAGAGAGAGAATATAGTAGACTAGCCTTTTTGGGGAATTATTTTTGTAACATTACTTAATTACGGTGACTAATTATAGTTTATGGAAGGAGAAACCCCTTCTGGATTTTGCTTTATTTTCTTCAAATAATGTCCCGATCTCTAAGCTATTAATTTTCTTTCATACCATCATTCATATTTTTACACGTAACCTTTAAACTCTGGCAGTGTTTTGATCGACTGTAAAGGAAGTACTCTGAAGTTATGAATTAATTATAGGTAACTTTGGCAACACTAAGCTATTAGCCTAACTATTCACATTTGACTTTCCTTTCTGCTTAATCAGTGATTTTAAAACATTGTTTTCCCCTTTCAACATTTTCTCTTCAATCATTTTTATTAGGCTAATTTATGGATAAATTGTTTCTGGTGCCCTGATAATTAGTGCCACGGTGTTTCCTTTCTCTTATGGATCTTTGTGGTACAGGAAAACTGTACCGTGAGTAATCTTGCCAAGCTCGCAATAGTCCCTGCCATGCTAGAGCTACATTGTTGCATTATTTTTACTGTCTCTTAGAGATGGATTCTTTCACTCGTTGCCTATCTAAAGAACTCTTGATTCTGCTATGGTTTTGAGAAATGTGTATTGCTATGGAGTGGGTATTAGGATGATAACTTTTCTTTCTTTCTTTTTTTTTTTTATATTTCCAGTATTATCTTTATGGATTTACTGATTCTCAGTTATGACTGTTTTCTCCAACTCTGATTCTGTAGTTGTCCAGTGTTTCTCTGACTTCAAACCATTTGTTTTCCTTCAGGCATGAGGCAGACCTCATCCATGTCTTTGTATTTGCCCCTCGTGGTCCTGCCCCATTGATTATTGTACCCTAATTATCTTGCCCGAGGATATTCTAAATTATTTGCCCTTTTCAAGACAGTATGTGGTGGTTTATTGCCTGCTGGTGTCTGTCTGGGCTTTGAGGGCTGCCTCAGGTGCAACTATGAAACCCCCATTTCTGTCCTTTACAAATGACAGCAATCTCTGATGCTCTGTTTCAGCATAACAGATATGTACTGAAGCTATGAAACCTAACCATGCCTAGAAAACTTGGATGTGGACATAGATTTTCTGAGAAAATCTGATCCATAAGTCCAAGGAACAGATCCGACTGTGTTATAAGTAATAAAAGTAAGGATATCTCTTTATCCTGTGGATTACTAGATGTGCAGGTTGTATAATCTGAAGTCATAACTATTCCATGGTGTAAAATGTAGAAGAGTTTTATTGTAGATATGAGAGAGGCACAGAGAGAGAGAGAGACAGAGAGAGACAGAGAGACACAGAGAGAGACAGAGAGAGAGAGACAGAGACAGAGAGAGAGACAGAGACACACACACACAGAGAAAGAGAGAGATAGAGAGAGAGACAGAGAGAGAGAGAGAGAGAGAGAGAGAGAGAGAGAGAGAGAGATCTGAAAGAATTAAGAGCAGAAAGAAAAGGAAGTAGACTAAATATGGCCAGTAGACTGGGCCTAGCCAGGGCTATCTGTAAGATAAGGGAGACTATCAGTGGACAGAGACTAGGGAGAGCATACAAAGTAGAGAAGCAACACAAAGAGGAAACAGCAAATGCAGCAGGATTATAAGGATGCACTGTTGACAGTAGGGAAGCTGGAGAGAGTTTAGGGTAGGGGAGGTCAGAAGGGCTGGGGTGCTGGCATGGACTTTGAAATGTGTAACAGCCACTTGAGACACTGAGGGAGCCTGGAGACCATCATGAGCTTTGATCTGCTGATAGGCACCAGGCTAAGAATATATCCCTTCAGAGGTAAGGGACTGACTCCTTTTGGTAGATGGGAATGGGTTGAACAAGTTCCTGAAGACAGTTGGTTTTTATCTAACCCCCAGAAATATTTAGAGATATTTAGACTTCCCTCTGGAGTTTGGGGAATTTCCTTTGGACACTGGTGAAGTGGGTTCTTATGTTAGACATTCTCACCATGTTAAACTGAGAACCAGTCCTTTCTCTGAGAAGTCAGAGCCTCTGAAGCTAGACTCATGTAGCTGCAGGAGAACATCTTTGATGTTAGGCATTTCCAGCAGGAGCTAAAGGAAGTCAGGGCTCCTCAGTGGTCAGTCTGTCTTTCCTATGCTCAGCACTCCTTCAGTTTCCTCCCTGACCCTGGGAGATAAAGCCAAAATCTAAGTAGCTTATTTTGCTACTTTCCACAAAGACTCTTGAGAGTGCCTGACTGCATGTGTGGTGAGGGCGAATGAGCAGCAGCTTCTGCAGCTCCAGGAGGCCACAGGGGTGGGGGGCACAGCGGCGAGAGAGCCCCAGGGACCAAAGCTGTCAGTCACCCAGTAAGGATGTGTGGAACTGGACAACAAAGGCCAGTGCTCATATGACACTTCACTCACGGCAACTTAATTCTAAGACAAAGCCTGGGAGATGAGAACGGTTACATTTTAGTGGTTGAAACAAGCCATTTTTGTACAAGAGAAGAGCTTCCTCAGTGAATATTCATGGGAAAAATGACAATAAGCTGGCATGGGGGGGGCGCTTCATGAAAACCTGGCTTTGAATAGGTAGAAAATACCCAGCTTATGGCAAAAGAAAATGATGGAGAGATGTTTTTTAACTGGAGAACAGTAGCTGGATGGTGTTGTTTATATGGCAAGTGTTCATTCTGCCTTTTAGGTTTAGATTTTACCCCCTGCTCTAATTAGCAGCTTGTAGATGTCATGCCAAGGAGAGGCTAGCATGCTGTGGAAGGGCGAGGGGTACAAAGCTAAATCAGAATCTTCTTCCCTCCCAGTCAGAAGACAACCAGAACGGAAGTGTTAACATGTCTGTGGGTGGATGCCCCTTCTGCTTGCAGACCCCGGCTGCCTGGCCTGTCTCTGTTCATGAATCTTTTATACTGTCTGCTGCGGTGGTGACTGCATAGCGTTCAGAGGTTTCCCGTGGGTCACTGCATGCTTAGAGGGAAGGGGCAGCAGTATTTTTCTCCTATGTTCAGTGAGGCTTCGTTTATAAAACAAATGGCTAAGCCATCTCACAATGCAGTACTAGGATGTCTCTTGTTTCTTTTCTGGGCAGGTTTTGATTTCTTGCAGGACTTTGTCTCTGACACCAGCCTGATCATCAGTAAGACTAATGCAGAAGCATAGATTAGAATCCAGCATGGTCAGGACCTGAGAATCCTGTAAGAGTGTCTTTGAAAAGAGAAATCCTGAAAATAAAGTTGTAAGTAAAAGTGGATCTCACTGCATTAACTCGTAGTTTCTATAAAAAGATCCACTGAACCATGGGCAGTCAATGCATTATCCAGACAGAGTGAAATATCCCACAGCTAGGATATTGCTGTACCACAAGATGTAGAGGAAACAAAATAACAGCAAAAGACAAAGTACCAGCTTCTGGTGGTGCTTGGGCAGCCTCCACTGCCCTCTGCCTGTGGGCAGAGGAGGTGGCAGGAACAGTGACCTTAACTAGGACACAAAAAGTAAATGTAGTTCCATTTAGCAGATGTTCCCAGAGCCAGTGGTTCTTTGTATGGTGTGAAGAGTCTTCAGTGGGTGGAGGTGATGAGCGGGTGTTGGAGAGACAATGTATTTTTGTTTTCTCCTGAGAATTCTGTGGACACTGAAGGGGTTCTAAGTCATGGTCTCTGTGGAGAAAGCAGTAAGTGGAAACTGGAGTATGGCAAGCCAACCAGTCAGACCACCACCACCACCACCACCACCACCACTACCAATAAATACAGGGCTTCTGTTTCCAAGCAGCTAGAAAGACATCAACAAGGAGTAACCCCTGTGAGCTGTCGTCCTTGTTCTCTGATGGGGAAAGTGGGTATACTTTATGCAGTATGTTTACTGCATGCTTCTGTTTCCCCTCCTTGAGATACAGTTTGGGAAGTGGTGTTATGAATGAAAAATGTCCATTCCTATAGGAAAACGCATTTCCTGGTATGCTTTAGGTTCCTTGTACGTTGACTCTGAGTTCTCAGTGTCCGACGCTATCTAAGAAAGGCTAAAGGCTGCAAGTGAACTTTCTGTCAATGGCTCAGCGTTTTGCAAGGCCTGCTATGGGTGAGCTCTAAGAATACAGGGTCCTCAGAGACTTCATCCCAGGATCGCTTCTTGTAACTGATAAGCCTTTCCTGTCACTATTACACAGCCTAATGATTCCTGGGCATCAGCCCATCCTATGGGGCAAATTCCCTGCAGACCAACCTGAAGATGAACTTTCAGGAAATAATGCTGTTTAGATGAATTAATGACTTTATAGAATTCCAGATTTGAATTAAACAACTTTAGGAAGGAAGATTTGGGAGATGGTTTTAGTTGCTTTGCCAGAAAAAACATAATAAAGTTAGTAAGAATACAATGTGCCCCCTCCTCATAGAATAGTAAATAAAGGCTCCACAATAGGGAATATAATGAGTTTTCACAATTACACTAAAAAGAAACGAATTCGTGATCAAGTAAAGACATTCATTCTAGGCCATGTCCAAGGATGAAGCTGCAGGTGTGCACTGTGATAAAGCAAGGCCATGTGAAACTGTTGCTTTGAACTTATAATGAGCTGATAGAATAAAACACTGCTTCATTAAGTCTTTTCCCCTCTTAACCCCCTGTTATTGCCAGTAGGAATTAATTACCTAAAGCCAATGGCTTTTGGCCTTAGAATAGCAAATAGTTATAAACAGAAGAATTGCCAAAGATAAAAATGCTGTGGTCAAGGCCATTGACCCCTTTACTGCCTTTCCTTAGTGTTCTTTCATGCCAGCTGGACTCTGGAATGGCAGAATTATCAAAGGAAAGTTAAAGGGACTGGGGAGACTGTACAGTGATAAAGTGCTTGCCACACAGGCATGAAGACTCACACCCAATGTCTAGCACCCATGCACAAAGCTGGATATATCGGCATGTTTGTAATCCAGCGCTGGGGAAGCAGACGCAGAAGGATCACTGACGGCCTCCTAGCCAGCCAGCCTAACCAACTTGATAAGTCCCAGTGAGCTGCCAGTCTCAATAGACAAGGTAGAGGAACAAGACCTATGCTGTCTTCTGGCTTCCACCCCAGCCCCCCCATGGATAGGAACACACATCCATATATGTGCATACATATGTACACACATACCCAATGAACTATGGATTAATTTGTTTTATATTGAAGGTTAATAATCAGAAATGGTTAAAAGAAGCCACATGGTATACAGTATTTTGTTGTTATACACCACAAAATATAAGTGTTTGAAACAGTGATTGCAGTACCATTACTTTATATGCTGAAGAGCAACACTGGTCTCTTTCTACAGATCACCCTGCTCCTTAAGCCTGTTTCCTGCTTTTAGGCACACTGCACATTGATGAGCCACGTGGTGGCCCCATCCCTGCAGGTCCAGCCCAGCTTGCTGTGTCCCAAGGGAGAAACCAGAGGTGGGCTCAGGCTACAATAGACAGGAGTCGACATTTCGTGATTGTAACTGAGTGTGTCTTTCAATCCTAGCCTGTCATAGTTTTCATCAAGATTCCATTGGTCGATTCATCTCTTAAGTTCTCTGAGTGTCTTTAAATTATTTTTGGCAGGAAGTGTTCATATAAAGAGGCCTCCTCTATCACTGGTTGATGGTGTCTAGTGATGTGCTTTTTATTTCTAATGAAGTATTTGTTTAGATGCCACACTAAAAAATTTATATGCCCTGATGTCAACTGACAGTGTATGTCTTCAACATATTAAACCTTAATCTTGTTTGGGATTGTGAACTGAACACCTCCTCCCACCTGTGAAAAGCCACACACATGTTAAAGGTTCTACAAGGCTGACTGGCAGAAATGTGGCTGTGGAAGGCTGGAGCTAGCCAGTCCACAGCCAGGTTATCTTGGGCTATCTTTAGCCTCTTAAATAGCCATTTATTCTTGCTTCTCTGTTTGACCTAATACCCTTGTGCCTCTTAGATATAACTCTTTTCAGAATATACAAAGAGGGCACCTAGCTTATATAAACGGAAGACGAGGAGTGTCATCAGGGCATCTGAGGCCTATTGCAGAGATGTCTCTGTTTTGCTTTTAACTACCTAGTTGATGTTCTCACAGGTGGATTTAACAATTCCCGGATACATGGCTTTCTCTGTAAGTTACTATGAAAACTTTGTATGACTGGTATCATTTTGAAGTAGTGTTTGGCGTAACCTCAAATCTGTGTTCTTTGGTCATGGACACTTTTTGTCTTCAGAATGAACTATCTATCTCATATTCCATTTGAAGAGAGAGCTGTGGTTTTGCATCATGGGGATTTTTTTTAAAGCACTGCTTTGGTTTAAAGCTCAGCTTAATTACAGGAGCAATAAAACGTTACAGCATTAGTTTACAGCACCATGGTGGCTTTAAGGTAAATTGACCTTAATTTCATGGGCAAATGAACTGGTCAATACTAAGAAATCAATCCTAATAAAGTCTTGTGTGTGTGTGTGTGTGTGTGTGTGTGTGTGTGTGTGTGTGTGTGTGTTTTGTTTTCTTACTGGCATGCTCAGGCTGTAACTTCATGGGTGAAAATGTATTAAAGACAGTTTGTAAACAATATCTAGCTTTGGTTATGTTTAATATTAAAGTAAAATAAAGCTTCTGGTCTTTGGATAAATAGTTGTGTTGACATAACTTTCACAGTCATCAATCTAATTTTCTCATAAGAAATGTTAGTGCCCGCTAGTGATAAAATGTGATTGATCCTGGAGTCATGGGGAGTGTTCTTTGCTCAAAAGTAGGCTGCATGAAAAGTCTCACTCTGGGGATAATTAGAGGACAAAGCTATATGTCCATTTCCTTCTGTTCTTGCACTGCTTTACTGGGAAGTAGGGCCTCCTCTTCTTCTTCCTCCTCCTCCTGTTCCTCCCCCTCCTCTTCCTTTTCCTTCCTCCTTCTCTTCTTTCTTCTTTCTCTTCCTTTTCCTCCTACCTCCTCCTCTTCCTTCTTTCCCCTTCTCTTCTTCCTCCTCCTTCTTCCTCCTCCATCTCCCTCCTCCTTCCTTCTTCTCTTCTTACTTCTTCCTACTTTCCACCTCTTTTTCTTCCTCCCCTCCATCCTACTCACTTCAGTTAGTTTTATTTTTTTGTCAGAGTCTCACTGTGTAGCTTTGGCTGACCTGGAACATGCTACATAAACTAGACTAGTCTCAAACTCACAGAGATCTACCCGAGTGCTGGGATTAAAGGTGTGTGCCACCAGGCCTGGGTTCTACAGTTTTTGGAAAAAAGAACTAGAAGAATTTAGAGCTTGCTCTGTTATGTTGCCTTTCTAAAAATTAGCTGTTACTAGACAGTTTTTAATTTCCTTGATTTCTACATGAAATGTGTTGATGTTCTCTGTATAATATTATCTCCTCAAGTCATTTTTATTAGGAAATGTCTTAGTGTAATTATTTGATGAACATTTTGCTCTGATGGTTATGCAAGGATTAGGATTTTTGATGAGTGATATTCCTCAGAAAATGAGCAAACTGACTGTATTACTTTTCTTGTTGATGTGAAAGAACACTTAGCAGAAGAAACTTAAGGTGAGGAGAGTTAAATTTGGCTCACAGTCTATGAGGTTACAGTCCATCCTGTGGAAGCATGAGGCAGCTGGTCACATTAAGTCTGCTCAGATGGGCAAGAGGCAGAGAGAGAGGGAAAGAGGGTGAAAGGAGGAGAGAGAGGGGGAGGGAGGGAGGAAGGAAGAGAGAGAGAGAGAGAGAGAGAGAGAGAGAGAGAGAGAGAGAGAGAGAGAGACTATACTTGTCAGGCCTGAGCTCACTTTTCTCTTTGTTTTCAGTACATGAGCCAGCCCATGGAAGGGTTCCACCATAGTCAAGGTGTGCCTTTCCTGCTCAGTGTAGTGTCCTCATAGACATTCACAGAGGCTCCTGGGAGATCCTTAACCTGGTAACTTTGATAAGAAGAACTATCACAGCTGTAGGTCATAAAATCTGTAGAGTATCTGATTGGCTTTTGTAAAAGCCAGTTTATTGAAAGCTAAGAGTTTTCACTGAGGGTATATAATGAGAATTCCACAATACTGTGTCATTGCTATGTAGATTGCTTGTGATATGGATGACCTTGTGCGTGTCCAGTGGTGAAGGTTATCATATTGCAATGTCATTATCATAAGCAATCATTAGCAGCACATTGTGGAAGTACATGTCAATTATTGCCATCTTTATCATATCTATGCATGCTCATGGAGGAGTAACCTGGTGATAGTTGTTTGCATTACATTCAGATCTCCTGATTTCCCCGAACATCACTTATGCATATCAAAACAACCTTTAACTGAATATTCTCTTATTTGCTAAAAGAATGCACACAATCACTTGACACATTAAATAGTGCACAATTTACTTTGGAAAATGCAATTTTATGAAAAATGTTTTTTTTTTCTCTAATGTTCTTATGGTGAAGATTGAAGAATGAGCTGATCAATGGTTTCCAGAAGGTGATAGATTAGGTGGCAGATAACTATTTGAGGTTCAGTATAGCAAAGACCCATCTGGGAATTGACAAATAGAAAGATTCTTAAAGTATAAATAGAATGTGACTGTTCCTGAAGAATGGTCAGTGACCTGCCTCAGGGAAGAAAGGGATCTGCAATCACAGTGGCTTAGTATTTCAATTCCAATTTTGTTAGTGCTTGCTACTGCCAAACACTTTATATTTAATGATCAAAACACATACTTGCCATTTCAGGAATTTTCTAGTAGGAGGGTAGGAAGCCCTTTCAATGCTCTATCATAACCACTGCCTAGAAGTGTGTCCACATGGCAAGCACAGCACTGAGAACACAGAAGGGGACACATGGGGATTTGGAGGTAGAGTATCATATGTCTAGTCCTCTTTAAACTATAGACAGACAAGAGCTGTGGTCTTGGCAGACGCATGGTGGTACAGCTAGTGTGTAGTGTATTGGAAGTGACTTAAGATTCTGATGGCAGCCCCTGTAATTACATGTGATTCATAGGTCCATCACCCCTATGCATCTGGTTTCTCATCTATGGATTCAAGGCAGAAGTGGAAGCACCTGCCTTCCAGGGCAGTTATGAAGACCAGTTGGGGTCATATATCTGAATGTGCTTTGTCAACAGAGAAACACTGTGCATGACCCATTTGCTTAACACAGTGGAACTGTTGATTAAGCCAGGTGTGGTGGCGCACGCCTTTAATCCCAGCACTCGGGAGGCAGAGGCAGGCAGATTTCTGAATTCGAGGCCAGCCTGGTCTACAAAGTGAGTTCCAGGACAGCCAGGGCTATACTGAGAAACCCTGTCTCGAAGGAAAAACAAAACAAAACAAAACAAAATAACAAAAAAGAAGAACTGTTGATTAACAAGGTCTGCATGCTACTACTGCAGCTTTAAGATTATCGTGTCATGCTGATCATTTTCGGCTCATGGCCATCATGGGTAGGTAGGACTGTTGGTTGACCCCTCCTTTGGAAGCTTGCAAGTGCTTTCTGTTGTCACAGAGCTAGTCTTCTCAGAAGATAAACACCACAGTTCCAGATCAGGGTCCTCTGAGTCCTGATTCTGAAGTCCATTGGTGTCTTCCATAATAGGAACTTAACTTTTCACATCTGGTGGGCAACCAAGGGCAATGACGGTTGTTTGTACTGTTTGGGGAGTCCCTTAGACAGCCTTGACTAACCACTCAACATTTCTCATGCCTGGTAATGGGGTTATTGTGAGATGATCTTTGGCGCGTAGAGGGAAGGAACATTGTTATTGTAGATGAGAAAATTTCACTTAAATTATGTATGCGTGTTTGTACACAGGCTAACATGTGTTACAGTTTCCCCCTTAGGTAGACTGTTAATAGTATTACTCCTTTCGACTTTTTCAGACATCCTTACTGTTGCTTTAGCTTTCTCCCTCCTTCTGTATTTATCACCCACTCTTCTTTTCCTGATCATCTGCGCCCTGCTATGTCCCTCTTTACTGTTCTCTCACCCTACTACCTGCGATGGTCTCTTTTTACTTTCCTGGTTTCTGCAGTGATTCCAGAAACCTGAACATCAGGTTTGGAGCTGGGAACCTCTGATGAGAACATGTAACATTCATTTTTCTGCTTCTGGGTTACTTGCTTTCTATTCTTTACAGCTGAGAACTAATCCATAATGTATATTTGGAAAAGATCACCAGTGAACATGGCATCATGAACTTGGCTGAGCAAGTCTCTGTGGAGTATGATGTCACATCCTTTAAGAACATGGGAAAGAGCGGTAGAGCTGGTCATGTGTTGGATCTATTTATAGCTTCTTAAGAAATCTCTGCATTGGTTTACATGGTGAATGCAGTGGTTTGCAGTCTCACCAGTAGTGAATGAGAGTCCTCTCTTCCTAGCCTTTCTTATAGCACCTGTTGTTGGTTATTTCATTGATCTTTGCATTTCTGGCTGGCTTAAGAAGAAATCTCAAAGTGGTTATGATTTATATCTCCCTACTTGCTAGGGGAGATGAATGTTTTTTTTTGAGATATAACTAAGCTATTTTTGTTCTGTCTTTTGAGAACTCTATTCAGGTCTTCAGCACATTTCTTTGAATTGGGGTGTGTGTGTGTGTGTGTGTGTGTGTGTGTGTGTGTGTATTTTTTCCCCTGAGTTCTTTATATATTCTGGATATTGATCCTCTCTCAGATGTATAGCTGGCAAATGTCTCTCCTATTCAATGGACTTTTTCTGCACTTTTTAAATTGTTTCTTTAGCAGTGCTGAAATTTCTTACTTGTATGAAATCCCAGATGTCAGCTTTTGGCCTTATTGGGCAAACGGACTCCTCTTCAGAAGTCTGCTTTAACTCCTCTATCTGTAGGGTCCTGCCAATGTCTTTACCTAGTGGTTCAGTTGCTTCAGACTTCAGGTTTAGGTCTTGGATTCATTTGTGGTTAGTTTTCATAGAAGTTGATTGACAAGGGTCTGATTTAGTTCTTCTGCATGTGGACATCCAGGTTTCCCACACCATTTGTTGAAGACACTTTGTTTTGTTCCAGCGTATCTGTTCGTAAGCCCTTTATTGTCATCATCATTCTTGAAGCAGAAACTCTCAACCCTGATCATCTGTTATCTTAGTGGGACGTTTCCCTGGACCTCATTTTGGAGTGCTGTGAGCATTAAATTCCTTGTAATGTCTCTGGCTTGATAGAAATCGGCTGTTTCAGATGATGGTTGCAGATAAGCATCCCAAGTGGGATTAAGAAAGAGCAGAGTCAATGGCTGATGCCTCGTTAGCTCACATTTGAGGCAGGATTGATGGGAAAGCTTCCTCCTGGTTATAGTCTCTGCTTGCACAGAATCAAGCTTAAGGAGCAGTAAGATGCTACATTTTTGACAATCACTGAAATTATTCATAGACCCTCAATCTGCCTCTGTCCTCTCAAATGAGAAGCTGCTCTAAGAGAAACCTTGCCAGGCTCCTTTGAGTAGCTTGCCGTTTGTAGGAAAGAGCAAACGCAGACCTGCTTTTGCACAGACAGCTACAGCCATCTGAGTGGCATTTCCTGAGTATGATTTTATAGAGGATTATGATCCTTACTTTTTGCTAGAGATCTTTTCAGGCCATATTTTATTTCACACTCTCTTTGGGTACTTAGCAAAAAATCATCGTTTCATTTGGGCTTACTAAGTCATTACACTAAATGTGTGAAAAAATTGTTTTATAGTAGCAATTAGTAAACTAGAACAAATAATGTTGCTTGCTAAATGTGGGATACATCTGCCATCCACAGTGCTATGTGTTTAATCTACAGTCTGACTTAAACTGGTGTGAGCATCACAGTAATCTTTTACTGTGAATTGAATTGAGCACTTGTTGGAAGATAGTTTAAAGTGACCTTTGTTACAGTGAGTTTTAAAAGATGATTTCTTTATTGACTCATTGGTTGTTTGAAATGACAGGGTTGGAGCATATGTTGACGTCCTCCAGACTGTCCCTAGAGATACCACCACTTATCCTGACATTAAAGAATTCAAAAATAGTTCAGTTTTCATACTGCGATGCACTTGCCAAGATTTGGTCTCAGGACCTTCTGGTGCTCCAGGCTTACCATCACCTTTTTGTATAATGGAAGGTGTGGTCAGCTCAACAGAGGGAGTATCAAGCAGACACACTTGCACTGTACCTGCTCAGTATGTAGACCTTTGTAGTACATGGCTCAGAAGGGCAGGCAGTTCCCTCATCTCTTACAGGGCTAGTTGTGATAAGAATGTATCAAGAAAAAAAAATGTTAAATGACTGGGAAGTAAGTGGGCTCTCTAGTTAGGTGTGACCGCCCAGTCTAGCCAGGACTATACTAATGTTGAGACCGTTGATCATGGGTAAGCATCAGGAGGCAAGCATGGTCTTTTTCACCCTGCAGTAAAAAGCTGTAGCTGCTTGGCGTTTGCACTTCCAGCTGTCTGTACCTCTGAGTCTGTGTGTCCAACAGCTTTTCCGGGTGGGCTATAATCCCCCCACAGTAGATTCAGATACTACCACTTTTCTGCTGTGGGACAGCCCGAATGCTCATCCTGCAAGCTTAGCAATGTGGCTTTGCCAGTAAGCACAGAGTTGACAAAGTGTGTAGAAGTGGCTGTACTACTAGTCTACCACAGAGCTCGTTTCTCAGTTAGACCATTGATAGTGCAGTAGAGAGAGCTTAAATGCAGGCTGTGACTCCAGCTCTAGGCTAGGGATTTTTGCCTTGTTTCCCATAGGCATTCTTTTTAATTAATTTTCTGAGAATTTCACATACATATGCAACGTATTCTGATTACATTTATTCCCCCATCCCTCCCAAAATTCTTTAAAATTTATTTTGCCCCCTCCCAACTTAATGTCCCTTTTAAAACTATGTAAATAATTCACCCAGTCCAGTATCTGCTGCCATAAACACATAGGTATGGAGCCATCCTTTGAATATAGTCAACCTACTGGGGGCCACACTACTAAAGAAAAACAACTTTCTCTTCTCCAAAAGTCATCACGTGCTAATAGCCTCTCAGTTAAGGGCAGGGCCTCATGAGCCCCTCACAGTGCAGGATGGGATACTGGCTGGCTTGATGTTATATAGGCAACCACAGCTGCTGTGAGCTCATGAGTGCAGTAGTCCTATCATGTCCAGGGGGTACCATAGTCCTTCCCTGACTCTGGCTCTGATAGTCTCTCTGCCTCCTTTTCCAAGATGCTCCTGAGACTTGACAGGAGGGGGTTGTGATACAGGTATATATACTCTTTGACAAGTTAATGCAAACTACTGTAAAAAGGAAATGTCCCCTATTAAGTCTGAGAGTGAAATTGATCTATGGGATAAAAGATATGAGTTTATATAGGAATTTGATTGTATGTCTATTCAGTAAATAATAGCATTTGGCTTACCCTGGGAATTTTCCAGCCCCCTTAACCATTCTTCTTAGCTCCTAAGCACTTAGATACACAATACCAGGCATGTGTTTCCTCCTGTGAAAAAGACTTTAAATCTAATCAGAATGTGGCTGGTCATAAAATGGTTGTGTACCCTGTGACTTATATTTATTGCTATTGTTGTTCCTATGGCATGTCTTACCACACCAATTCTTATTGTAGCTCACAGGGTTCGCTGCTAAGTAAGACTGTTGGTTGAGACAAAGAAGAATGATAAAAATATCTCCTGCATTTTAAGAGGTTGGAAGTTTTGCTGGACTTCACAGCCACAATAATAATACACCTTGAAGTCACTTAAGACATAAGACTACTACTGTCTGTCTGTGTACTCAGCCTGTTTGTTTAACCTGTTTTAAAAAGAACACTCAATGGTACTGACCTTGGATATTCCATACACTCAACTCTTACAACCTAAGCTAATGCATTGCTGTAACTTTATGTACTTTTTAAAATGTTCCTGAACCAAAATTGATGCATAGTGCACATGTGTTAGTATGAGTATTGTTACAATCATTTGCTAAAACTAGCAAATACAGGTTGAAAGCCATTTGATAAAATGAATATCTATCATAAATGTTGATGTTGCTTGATAAGCAATGATATTTAGAGTACTGCTTGCTACCTAGGACAGACATAATCCCTTGTAAAGCTCTCTTACAAAGCTAGTACCACTCATTCCTTTACCATGTGATACTTTCTATTCTGTTAAATAAATATAGAACAAATCACTTTGTTAGGGATAGACAACAGACAGACAGACAGACAGACAGACAAATACAATCACAAAATACCTTTAGGCAAGCATGGATTCAGATTCATACAAGAAATAGTCAGGGATGACAGAAGATGCAGTTTCAAATTTAGGCCCACTCTTAGTCAAATGACACCAAGGAGGAAACTCTCATCTTGGTTTCTGTCCTTAATGTGACATGGATAGATTATTGCTGACTGAGTTTATTATTAATATGTTCATCAATTGATGAATTTCTCCCTCAGCAGCTGACATAGCACCTTCCAATACTCTGAAAGCCAGCTAGAAGCAGAGAAGCGTCCTGGTCAGTACCAGCTAGAGTTTTGCATGTCCTGTGACCAAAGCTGGTGGTGTTCTCAGAAACAGAGTCCTAACCACAAGCAATGATCATTATCATTATTGTTGTTGTTGTTGTTGTTGTTGTTGTTGTTGTTATTGTTGTTGTATTATTATGTAGCCATAATTTGGGCTATACTGTTTGGCTCCCGGGTCACATGCTTGCACCCTCCCAGAAGCTATCCAGATTTGCAAATAGAACACACACACACACACACACACACACACACACACACACACACACACCAGTTAAGTTTTGACATGCTGTGACTAGCTCAATGGCTGGGCACTCCTAAACCTTCCTCTGATAGCAAATGTTTCCCTCTGGAACTCCTGAGATTCCTAAACCTTCCCCTGCTACCCCAGGCCAAAGCAGGAAGGAAGCCATTGGCCACTTACCTGGACTCTTACATGGCTCCTTGGCTGTCTCTCCTGCAGCTCTTATGCCCTATCTTTCTACTCTGAGTCATGGCGATCTTCTCTTCCTCTTTTCCAGTTCCTAGCCCATGTGATCTAAAAGTTCCACCCTTCTCTCTCTCTGCCCAGCCTTTGGCCATGCCACTGGCTCTTTATGGATTGGTCATAATTCAATTGGGGACAAGGACCTTTAGTGTTTGGACATGCAGATTCCTGATTCAAAGCATCAGAACCAATCCCCATGATTATGATGATGATGATGATGATGATGATGATGATGATCAAAGTCCCTAGATCAAAGTCAATCAACAGTTTGAAGGGAGATATCCCACCTCTGACACTGAACATTTTTTGGCAGTTGTGGCTTCTGGGGGAGCATTATTCCTTGTGTGGGGCAATTCCAATTCAGCAGCTGTCTCCTTCCCCATTATTCCTCTTCCCTCTGTGTTTTCTATCTGCCTTTCCTGAGAATCCTTTCCTTATCAGTAAATCCTTTCTAGTTTCCTGGATTCTACAGATTCTTCAAAGTAAACACACAAATTCAAAGATTTGGAGCAAGGGGCATGTGAGGACTTGTGATGTTTGTCTTTCTGGGTCTGGGTTACCTTACTCAATATAAAGTTTGGGAATTTTTTTTTTTTTTACAGCTGAATAAGGCTCCAGTGAAATTAGGTAGCATATTTCCTTTATCCGTTCTTCAGTGGAGGGACATTTAGGTTGTTTCCATGTCCGAGCTATCGTGAACAGAACATCGATGAACATGGATTCACATGTGTCTGTCTAATCGCACGTGGAGCCCGATGGGTACATGCGCAGCAGTGCCAAAGTTGAGTCATATGGTAGACCTATTTCTAGGTATGTTTTAGGAACAATCACACTGGCTTCCACAGTAGTTGAACCAGTTGTTACTCTAACCAGCAGTGCGTGGATACTCCCACTTTCTCATGTCCATGACAAACTTTGTTTTAGCCATTCTGACAAGGGTAAAATGAAGTCTGTAAATACTTGTTATTTTCATTTCTGATGACTAAGGATGGCAAACAGCTTTATAAAATATTTCTTGGCCATATGCGTTTATTCTTTTGAGAACTCTCCCTTCGGCTCCATAGCTTGTTTGCTTTGTTTTGTTTATTGTTGTTTATATTTTTCTTTGTGATTAGACCTTTGAGTTCTTTGTGTATTCTAGACTCAATTCCTCTGTCAGAAGTATAGCGGACGAAGGTCCTTTCTCAGTTTGTGAGCTGTCCCAGCCAATCTTGTCCTTTGCAGTACAGAAGCCTTTTTAATGTGGTGAAGTCCTAGTTGTTAATTGTTCCCTGGAAGACTGGAGTCCTATTCTGAACACTCCAGCCTATATCCTGAAGTGTGTTCCCTACTCTTCTAGAAGTTTCAGAGTTTTGGGGCAAAATTCATCATTCGGGTGTTTGATCCATTTGGAATTGATGTGCTTTCAGGGTAGAAGAGAAGGGTTAAATTTCATTCTTATATATAGATGGTATTTTTCCACCATCATTTGTTTAAGATGCTATCTTCTTGCCAGTATGTGTATTTGGCTCCTTTGTCAGAAAATTGATGGCTATAGTTGCGTGGACTTACACCAACATCTCAGTTCTACTCCATCGATCAGTATGTCTGGTTTTGTGATGTATTTTACAACTGTCGCTCTGTTTGTGTAACTTGAAATCAGGAATGGTGATGCCCCTATCATTCCTAGCTCAGAATTGTGATGGTTATCCAGAGTTTTTTGTGCTTCGATATAAGTTTTAAGCATATGAATTTTAAGCCCCCCCCCCCAATTTTAGTTAACAGTTGTTTGAATTTATTTTTGAAAGGCTTTTGTATGAAGGGATTACAATGAATCTGTATGTTGCTTTTGGTATGGTGGCCATTTTCATTTACCAGTCTGTGTGCACAGGACATCTCTCCAGCAATCAGTGCCTTCTTCAGTGTCTTTCTTTAATGTTTTAAGATTTTCATTGTGTAGTTCTTTCTCTTCTTTGGTTAGGTTTATTCTAGGGTGTTTTGTTTATTTTTGAGGCTATAATAAATGGGATTGTTTCTTGATTTGTTTCTCAGTCTATTTGTCTTGGTAAAATGGAAGGCTATTTTGACATGTTAATTTTATAACATGCCTCTTTACTGAAAATGTTGTCCGTGGAGTCTCTCATGTACAGAATCATGACACATGCAGACAGGGATTCTTTAATTTCTTTTCCTGTTTATATCCCTTTAATTTTTTTCTCTTGTCCTTTTGCTCAAACTGGGGCTCAGCATTGTATGTTCTTGGTCCTCATCTTGGCGGGAACAGAGTAGCCAGGCTCCAGAAACATTTTCTTTCTTCATCTCTCATTTCCTTGAGTAACTCATCAACTTTCATTTTTATACCCTCGGGACCAGCCAGGGTAGATATCAGTAAGTATCATCCTGTAATATTACAGGCCCTCTCTCCAGACTCTAATCAGACCTTGCTTGTTCTTACTTGGTATAAGCCCTTGATATTGGGACCCGCAGACCTGGACATTGACCGGGGTTCCAGCTCTCAGAGCATAGTCTAACATCCCTGGTCTTGAAGACTTGTCAGCTTCCTTGCATGCTTCTGGCGACCAGGGTCTGTGGTTCCTGTCCCTGGCTCCCTGTCATCACCAACCTGACCTTTCTTATCTTCACTTCTGCTTCCTTTCTTCCTGCTCTGGCTCTTCTTTTCTACATTCTTGCTCTCATGTGTACATGGTGTGTGTGTGTGTGTGTGTGTGTGTGTGTGTGTGTGTGTGTGTTCCAGCTTATGTGTACATATGCATGATGAGATTCAAAGCTGAAGTCCATAGTCCTTGATTGCTCCACACCTTATGCATTGAGGTATGGTATCAAGGTTGAACCCCAGGTTCACTTGTGTGCATACTTGGATTAATCAGCTTGCTCCAGAGATTCCTTGAATGTTGCTCAGCATTCTTTGGGTTGTGGGGCTCCAAACTCTGGTCTTTATACTTACCTCTGACTCACCTCCCCATCCTGGCCCCTACTGAATTGTTCAACCACTCCTCCAGTTGTCAGTGGCTCCTGCTAGAACAGCTCTAGGTACTAGTCTCCACTGGGACACTTCCTTTACCAGTACTCCTTCTGGCCAAGCTGAAAATATGGTTTACCAAGACCTGTAATTGCAAAAAGCTAAATAGCCCTGGCTGGCACAGTGTCTTCAAGAGTTAGGACAATTGACACTGGTATTTTTAGAGTTGTTTCAAGGTGTCTGCAGATTGTTAAAGATGGCTGTATATGCTTAAGCTGGCTCTGGCCATCTGTATGACTGAGAACTCTTCAGCTTAAAGCAATGTAGATGACACCAGGCAGTCTAATAGCTGCTTACTAAGGAATCAGATTCTTCCATTTTTACATTTTTACATTTTCTCCCTCTTTTGCCTCATGTGTTATTTTTTTGTTGTTGTCTTTATTACTGTTTTTAGATATTATGCATCCCATTCCTTTGCTGGATCAAAGTTTAATATAGATTCTCATTAATTTTAATTGAATTTATAAAACACAAAGCTAACTGCTAGAAATTTATTCTGGGGATGAAAGACATCATCACTCAGACCTTTGGAATATTGATTTGATGTTGTTGTTCGGTAAATCAGGTCTGACATTTCATAGTTACTTGCTAATTGCACAATTATTAATGGTTCTGGGGAAGAATCCATCATAGACATGTCACAATTGATGAAAGTGTATTATGTTTAACATAACTCAGCGCTCACTGATTGTCATCTGCTATGGATCTGTGATTAAAGTGAAACTTCTGCCTGTAGCTCAGCTTGAGATAGAAGCTAAAACAAATTACAACTTAAAAAAAAGAAAAATAACTAAAGTAACGTTCTTAAAGTTAAATCAAGAGTATTGGAATATCATAATCTAAAGTTTTGGCACTTCATTAGTGATGTTATTATTACTACTTGGTATGGAGAGAGACGCTTACCTCTCTCCTCTCCTGTTCTTACTCTTTATTACCTCCAGTGGCAGTTTTAAATAACAGAATCCTAATGGAGAAAACACAGAAGCAACTTTTTTTTTTTGTCCTTTGGAAATGGTCTTTAGTTTTAGCCTAACCATGTTTACAGGCCAAGTTTTCATTAAGTGGCCAAATGAAGTTGCTAGCTGCTAAGGGACGTGTCAGGAGTGTTAGTAAGCCAACATTTCTAATTAAAATATGGGAGCTGTTTTCCTGATGTCCTTGGGGGTAAAATGGATTGCCTTGAATGTGCTAGGAATTCCAGCTCACTATGTAAGCATGTGATACAAAGTGAAACCAAGCCACAGCAATTGTAGCATTGAAGCCAGAGCCAGCTTCTCCTGCCTGTGGTCCTTGGCTCTCTTCTCTTCACATCATCCTAAGACAGTAAAGAATTTGGGAAAGGAGTTTTACATTTAAATACACTATATTAAACCAGATTAACATTTGAAAAAAGAAAACAATATTGACTTTGATTGCTATGAATATATACCGTGTAGAAAATTGAAGAGTACTCTCTTGGAAGGATTTAAAATATTGTCCCATCATTAGTACAAAAGACTTTTCTCCCCAGTACTGTCTTTTGCTCTTGATTTCCTCATTTTTCATAGAGAACAGTGATCATTTGGACAAAGAATTATTCAAAATATTTCGGAGCCTTTTTTTTTTTTTTGATTGATTGAAACAAATTTTTAGTTTTAAAGCAACTTTTAATTTTAAATGTTTCGGGGTAGGGAAATTCCAGGAGTCAGAAAAGAGGCCTGGAGGAATGCTGCATTCAGTCACCTCCCTTTCCACGGTCGCCTGATCACCTTTGTTACTCTCCCTTCTGCATACAAGTTTTCTTTTTCCTGCCCACTTGTAGATTGGTGTAGGCTGCCCACTAATAGTTCAGCAGAGGCATTGAGAAACTAGAACGCCCTTGTCCCCTCATTTTTCTGGAGCTGAGGACTGAAAGCAGGCCTTTGCCCTTGCTAGACAAGTGCTCTGCCATTAAACTAAATCCTAAAATGTTCTTATAAAATGTAACTAGAGTGATTAAGAATTTCAACAAGTTCACAAATTTTAATTCCCTCACTAGTCCTAATAATGACTTTTGTTTGTAATTTCCCCTCTGCTCAGTTCAGGATTCCTTTTATATGCTGCATTTAATTGTCTCTTGAGTTTCTATGAAAGTTCGGTCATCCAATATGTCGTCTCAGGGAATTGGTTTTCTTTGCTTTTCTCTGCATGCTTGGATCCCTCCAAGCTGTGGCTCAGTCCCTGATTATCACTGAGTAATTGCAAAGGTAGCCACAGATTAATCAACAATTTTCTGGTGAAGGACAGCAGACATATTCCCAGGTCCTGTATTTATCAGTAAGGCTGCCATGTATGCACAGGTTTTTATGTGAACATAGGCTTCGTTTCTTTGGGATAAATGCCTGTTAGGGTAATATTGCTGGCTTATGTGGTAAATACATGATTATTTTCATCAAAAATTGCTACACCTTTCAATTATCAAAGCTTTTTAGTATACTTTCATATTTGATGGCGGTTAACACCACTTGGCAGCTTTTCTTTGTAAAGTGTCTTCCATATGCAGATAAATAAAATTCTGTATAAGATCGTTTATGTGTGTGTGTGTGTGTGTGTGTGTGTGTGTGTGTGTGTGTGCACTCAATTTATCCAGCTGGTGGCATTGCAGGTGACCATCAAGTAGTATCTCCTTTGTTGTTTCAACAACCGAGGGCAGGAAAATTGTTTTACCTTGGTGCAGTTTGTACCTTTCCTGAACTTCCAGGATGTAATGAGCTGTGAGGCCTTGGAATCAGACTTGTCTGTCCTCTCCCTCCTCTTTCCCGTTTTGAAACAGTGGGATCCATGTCCATGGACTCCAGGCGCCACAGAATCACAGGGAAATTCACTAAAACATAGATCTCTGGGCCCCACTGCCAGACAGTAACTGGACATGCATACTGAGAAATTTTAAGATCTTGTATCTTGTTTAAAAAAATAATAAGGGAAATTGGGAACCAAAGCTGCAAATTTCACAGAACTAATAATGGTTTGGTAATGACATCCTGGTAACCTTGACTTTGTAAGACCGCCTGGCAGTCAACCGACTCAGCACTTCTGTAGATAGTTAGCTGCTCTGTTTCCTCATTAAAGACTGTGAGCATTCCTTGACTGAGATGAAATGCCATAGCTAATGAATCCCACTTCAGTCAATAGAATCGACTAGGCACTGCCTCTTGACTAATGTCAGAGGTGAGTAAGTCCCATGGAGCTTAACTAGAAACTGACTTCTGCAACCTGATGCTGTATTTTGACCTAAATCTGCTTTGGTGTATGAGATGCATGCATCTATTTGTGGACCTTGAAAATGTAGGTGGTAAATTTCCATATTGTGTGGTCCATTGGGTTGATACAGATATTGAAGTTTGTGGCTTGGCAATAGTTAAAATTGAGACCAGAGAAAGAAAATTTTAAAAAAGTCTTGGTTTCCAAGCAACCACACACCTATTAGCAGATGTGTATTCTACTTGCTTTATTCTAAGATACTAAAAGCACAAATAATTGACTAAGCAGAGACGCGGACAACCATTATAGTTAGCTGATTTCTAAGCTCTTCGACCCGAAGCTCATTTTGGCAAGGTACTTGAATTAGGCAATCGAATAACCCCGAAAGGGGAGCAGATGCAAATGGTATGACTGTCGACCTTGAGATTGACTTGGACTTCAGTAGACATTTACTGTAGTGGATGTAGGGCTCTTGACTTTAACTCACCAGGTTGTATACTTCAAAGCAAGCTGAGTTTACCTTCTCCGAACAGGACCTTCCTCCTCATTCTCAGTCTGGGAGATCTAAGAAGTGACTGCTTTCATAAATGGTACCTGAGCCACATACCCTACATTGGGTGACTCAGGTTCGTTCACTCACAGTTCTCTCTGAGGTAGGTATGGGCTGTCCATGCATGAGCTTAGCTCATGGATTTAACTCCTGTACAGGTTCCTCCCAGCTGTGTGCGTCTATCCCCATTCCTGTTTCCAAAGACTTAGAATTTCATAGTCCAGCAGACAGTGAACATTTTACTACTAGGTCAAATTAAAATTGTCCTGCAAGGACTTACCCTCTTGTCTGTATGTCAGAAATGGTTAATGTGCCTCTTCTGTTCTGCACTGGCCTGGTTGGCACCATGAACCATCCTGGAGCCTTTACAGTTCTTGTCTTGTTCCCCTCACATCCACCTGCGTGTCATGGCCCCCAGCTCTGCCTCAACAACTCTCTCCAGAAGTTATTTTTTTGTTTCTTCTTTCCCTTTGACCTTGACTTGTCCTCTTTCACTTTGTGCTGGCCTTTGAGTCAATCTTCTAAACTATAACCACAAGGATTTTTTTAAGGAACTCAATTCTGTCCATATTTCAACAGTTTATGTGTGATATTGGGTAACCAACAGGGTCATTGAAACTTCTTTGCTTGTTCTAATGTCTCAGTATGAGCACAATCATTTTTTGTCACCCTTCATGTACACGTTAGAACACGGCCATGAAGAGCAGACTTTGGTTTGTAACTACAATGATACCTTCCGATTTGACTTTACTTCCGCTGTTTCTTCTTACTGAATAATGACTTAACTCTTCTGCTTCCAAGACTCTGATCTGTTGTCATTCTTTAACTTCCATTTCTTACCCAGCTATTCCACCCCAGTTTATGGCAGTAGAACTTTCTGTAAGGTCTCTATACAGAGCCCTGTGTAAGTTTCTGTGCTACATTTATATTTATCTCCTTGAACTTATCTGTAAGATTTTAGAGTGGAAGATGTCTGTATTTTACTTCCTTCTGTGTCCTTTTTACCTATTGTGGCAGCTTAAATCATTAGTTGTTGACACTGTGTTTGCTTATGCAGTATTAACTGTGTAAAGGGTTTTTGACTCCCACAAGGCATCCTGAAGAATTATTCATATATTCTTTATATTTATCTTGGTTATCTGCCAACCCAAAACAGAGTGGTTTAAAAAAATAACCTTATTTGTTGTTGATTTTATGGGAAAATAATGATTAGGTGGGTTTGGCTGATTATGTCTTCTTTAGGTCTTTTCTTAGGTCACTCAGCAATTTTGTACATCCTGAGGTTCATGTTACCTCACACATATGTAAGTTTGCTGTTGGCCCAGCCCGCTTCTTTTTACTCTGACAGTGCTGCCCTCTGCTTCTTTATGAGATAGTCTAGGAGCAGCAGGAAGTGTGGGTGGAAACGCTAGGGCTCCAAGTACAGGCCTAGTGCCAGGCTCAGGAGGTTTGCTGAAGCACTTCTGTTGCATTGATTGGTCTTCGCAAGTCATGAGAAAAGGTTTTATCTGGATGGGAAGAGCAACAAAGTCATATGTGAAGGATGAAGGCATCTAAGACTGGGTTTTGCCACTAGAACAGTACTCCTTGTTAGAACTGTGTAAACCCTGGGTACCTTTTGTATATTGTCTTATTCTCAGTGGTAGTCTTTTCACACATTGTAAGTTTTGATTGTTATATATATTATAACAATTATATTTTGATTAATTCTTTGAGAATTTCATGCAATGTATTTTCTCCCCAGAACTCCTCTCATATCCACTCCTTCCTTTCTTTGAAACTTCATGTCCTCTTTTCTTTTCTTTTCTTTTCTTTTCTTTTCTTTTCTTTTCTTTTCTTTTCTTTTTTCTTTTAAGCTAACATTCCAAGTCCAAATATGTGTGGAGCCATCCACAAAGATTCCTGAGCCTTGAGGAGGGGTGTGATATAGCTATCCACTTTAGGGTGACTCCATAGTCTATAATTCTCTTCACATTCTCCATGTGAGGGTCTCTGTGTTAATCCCCATATATGTGGGTAGAGCAACAAGTCATTAGGAGATAATTTAGTATTATGTTCTTCTAGACCACCTTTTGTAGTAATATAGTTTAGTATAGCTTTATTAGTAGATTTACCCCCTTTACACCTATCACCTATCTAGACCTTTTATGGTGCCAGGTTTGGGTTCTGTCCTGAGGAGTAGGCCATAAATCCAATCATAAAGTGGTTGATTACTCCCATGACATCTGTATCACATTACATCAGTGGGCATGTATCAGGTACCATTGCATGTCACAGGTTTATAGCTGGGTGAGACTGATGATCACTTTTCTACTCCAGTAGCGTGTGCAACACTCAGAAGGAGTCAACCATTCCTGGCACTGAGGTATTTATTTGTTAACATGGGGTGTCTAGTTGGGGTATTGTCCCCACTATAGAGTAAGTCCATTTATACTCCTATCATGTACATGCATGTGTATTATTTTAGGAAGTTCTATGGTTCTTTCAAAAGATATTTATTGTTGGTTATACCTCCCCATATTCCTCCTTCTACTGTCTCATTTCCAGTGCATTTAACCTTTGCACTTCCCCCTTTTATATCCCTTTGTATACACTTTTTATATACTTTTTTTTTTAAGGTTTATTTTATTTATTATATGTAAGTACACTGTAGCTGTCCTCAGACACTCCAGAAGAGGGAGCCAGTTCTCGTTACGGATGGTTGTGAGCCACCATGTGGTTGCTGGGATTTGAACTTATCACCTTCGGAAGAGCAGTCGGTGCTCCCACCCGCTGAGCCACCTCACCAGCCCCCTTTATATACTTTTTTATATACACCTTTCCTCTTTTATATCACCATATTCTATCTTTTTTTTTTTTTTTTTGAAAATCCTTCCCTCTCCATTGCCCCTTAATAGGTATTTAATTTCTGTGGCAATTTGAAATTAAACATACATTACAAAGCTGGTATCCATACATGAAAGAGAACCCACGCTGTCTGTCTGTCTGGGCCTGGTTACCTCATCAGCATAATTGTTGCAGTTTCATTTATTAAACTTGAATTCCATCATTACTTTTTTCTTAACAGTCAAATAATATTTCACTGTGTAAATGAACGCCATTTTCATTTATCAGTTGATGGGTGTCCAGGCTGTTTCTATGTTCTGGCTGTTATGAATACAGAGTAGCAATGAACCCAGGTGAGCAAATATCTCTGTAATAATGTATGAGCACTTTGTGTATGGAGACACACACGCACACGCACACGCACACATGCATGCACACACGCACGTGTGCGCACACCCATATACGTCTATGCCCAGCAGTGGATTTTGTGGTAGCTCTCTTGCCAGCCTTTTGAGGATGCTCCACCTTGAGTCTGTCTTGGTTGTTTCTTTTGCAGCAATGCTCCACCAGCAGTGTATAACTGTTTTCCCTTCCCTGCAGCTACTGCATAATATGCTGTCAGTTGCTTTTTTAAACTAGGCCATTCTGACTAGGATGAGATGAAATGTCAAGGTTGTTTTAATTTGAATTTTCCTGATGGCTAAGGACACTTGAGCATTTTAAAAAATGTTCCTACGACATTTGTATTTCATCTTTTGAGGATCCTCTGTTTAGTTTTCATACCCAATTTTTAAAATTATATTGTTTGCTTTCTTGATATGTAGGTATTTGTTTTTGCATGTTTTCTAGATAGCACTCATCTGTTAGATATATAACTAGTAAAGATTTTATTTTTCCTACCCCATAGGGTAGATTGCCTCTTTAATTGAATAGTAGATCCTTTGCTATACAGGAGTTTTTAGTTTAATGTGGTCCTTTTTGTGCTGCTGGCATCATGTTCAGAGAGGCCTTTCCTGTGCCTGTAAGTTCAAGAATGTTCCATAATATCTCTACTATATTTGTGGTATCAGTTCTTATGTGTAGGACCTTGATCCTTTTGGAATTGCATATTTTTTTTGTGGAATTGCATTTTTTTCTAGGCTGAAAGGTAATGATCTAGCTTAATTCTTTGACCTGCATCTATCCAACCTGACCAGTACCAGTTGAAGATCGTATATTTCCTCCAATGTGTATTTTGATGTTTTGTAAACAAAACAAAACCAAACTGACACTGTAGGTATGCAGATTTATATCCAGGTCCTTAGTTTTCTCCTGTTTATTAATGTGTTTGTTTTTATGCTGGTACCATGTTTTTGGTTTTGTTTTTAATTAATACAGTTCTATAGTATAACTTTAAATTTGGAATGACCATATCTCAAACAGCTATTTTTATTGTTCAGAATAGTTTGGCTATCTTTAAATTTTTTTCCATATGGAATTGAATCATTTCAGGGAAGATTGCATTGGAATTTTGATGGGGCTTGAATTGAACCATAAACATTCTGTGCAGAATGGAGGTCTCTCTGCTTTCAGAGTTCATGCTCCTTCTGTAGAAGGGTGTGCTCTTCTTGAATTTAGAACTGTACAACAAACATTTGGAGCCCCTGTGGCAGTC
The DNA here is from genome assembly GCA_902729485.2 of Mus minutoides. NCBI lineage: Eukaryota > Metazoa > Chordata > Mammalia > Rodentia > Muridae > Mus > Mus minutoides. The sequence continues at coordinate 1,490,757 of LR749840.1, forward strand.
AACAGACTTTGTCAACTTTTCGGTAACACCTTTTGGAGTGAATAATCTTTCCTTTTTAAACTAAGAGGAAGCACTTCCAGTGCACAGAGAGGTGAAAATAATATCCTCATTTAACTACCATTATGAGAATCTTTCCTGAAATAGAAATACTGTGAGCTGATAGCTATTGTTGGCTGACTTCAGAGCTTTTGACCTTGTTTCAATGGGAAAATGACCTCTACATCTAAGGCACCTTGCTTTGCTACTTTAGTGGAGTACAAACTTGGGAACTGACTTTAAATGCTGAAGGATATTCCCCTAGATGTGAATAATACAGTTATCTGGTTAATGTCAGTATCCATCTGAAAAACAACAACAAGCCTATTTACTGCAAGATATTTAAATTGCCTAACTGCGATGCGCCTCCCTCGACCAGCAAGAAAGTCACGGCCATAATCATGGGCACTTCTCATTCGCACCCAATTTTTTTGGCTCTTCAGGAGCTGCTTGTATCAAAAAATTTAAAAATCAAACAATCCACCCTTGAGAGGTTTTTGAAGGAGTGTGATACCGTGGCCCCTTGGTTTGCAGTATCCGGGAGTCTTACTGTTCCCTGCTGGGACAAACTTGGCAGAGACCTAGATTTTGCCTGGAATCAGGGCACATTGAAAGCAGGTGTGAAACTAGTGTGGATGCTATGGGTTTTCTTAGGATTTTAGGAACCAGTAAATCTTTGCAATTGCCATCCACAGTTATGGAAAAGGAATGTTTTGTTTAATGTATCTTCTAAGTCAGCTTTATTCAGGAGCACCTTGATAGTAGATTCCCAGGACCCAGGACAGCAGCAGAGCTGCTGCTTTTATACTCTCCCAGGGAGGGGGGAAGGGTGTCGTAGTGGATGCGGATTGGTGCACCAGGATACACCTCATTAGCATGTGGACTGTTCATTGGTGCCACAAGCCACACCCATTAGCATATTGCCTGTTCATTGGTGCCACAAGCCGTGCCTCATTAGCATATTTACCCTCAGGAGGGGCTATTGCTTGAGGAGGGCCTGAAGAGAGAGCTGCACATGCGCGCTAGGCTCTCCTCCCTGGCAGCCATCTTGTAATGGGTGGAGCCGCAGGCCTTCTCGGAGCAGCTCGGGCGGCCTTGCCGGAGCTCGGGCAGTAGCGCTCGCTGGTCCTAGCTCCGGCAGCGGTGCCCCACCGGTCCTAGCTCGGGCAGCGGTGCCCCGCTGGTCCTAGCGCTGGCAGCTTTCTACACCTAACCCCCGATGCCCCCCATTACAAAATTCTTTGCTTACTAAGGAAGGAAGGAAAAGCAACAGTGCTTTAAGATTCCAGTACAATTATCTGTACTCAGCAAAGCTTGTAGGAAAATTCGAATGGTTTTACTTGTACATTGAATTTATCCCATGGAGGCCTTTCCCTCAGTGCTTAGAAGCTATACATATCTACTGCAGGGGGCTGGGAAATGAGAAATGGTAAAAGGTTGTGATGGAGAGAAAAGCACTCAAGTTTAGCAGCTGTGCATAACTCTGTGGCTTTCACCATATGATATACTGCTCCACTGTTTGTCCCTTTGTCCTTTTCTCTGTTCTTGTCACTGTATGACATAGCTTCTATGCACTTTAGACTTTTTAATCACACATTGTAAGAGTTTGCTAGAGCTATAGTCCATTAAGGCTAGAATTTGGTATTAGTTTTAATGAATACATTGAAATATTATCAATTAGAAGCCCCTTTACCATCTGGGTTGGTTGGCTGGTTGGTTGGTTGGTTGGTTGGTTGGTTGGTTAGTTGGTTGGTTGGTTGTTTCGAGACCGGGTTTTTCCAGGTATCCCTGGCTGTGCTGGCATTCACCTTGTAGACCGTGCTGCCCTGAAACTCAGAGACTTGCCTGCCTCTGCTTCCTGAGTGCTGGGATTAAAGGAGGTTACCACACTCTGTGGCTTTTAGCATTTTAAAATTCTTATTGGAAGCTTATTTGGGGTTCTGTGATGTTTTCCTTAATGTGCTAACTGAATATTGTTATTTCACTCAATTCATACCAACTTTTTGTCCATTCAGGTGTCTACAAGCTTTCAAAGACTTTTAAGATTGATTACTTGGGACACAGGACAAGAGTAGATAGGTACTTATGATAGACAGTATGATTGATGAGTGTTAGCCTTAAGCCTGGAGCTATGAAGGCAGAGGTAAGTGGCAAACAAATGTATTTATATGATTTGCATGAATTAGGGAACCTGGACTATGAGAAGTAGTGTGTAATAATGCTAATGAGCATTTCTGTTTCTCTTTGTTCTCATTTTCTGTTGTTGATCAACATTTGAAAATAGAAATAAGTCACTAAATCTGATTTAGGGCTTCTGTGAAGCAGCAGTGTGTCATGAGGAACCCTTTTGTCATCATAAAGAGAACATGAGATCTAAGAGGACAAAGGGACTGTGAATAGTGACAGACACCTATAATCAGACCTTGTCATGAGGAAGGTGGGAAGATTGTGTCTTCAGGGTCAGCTTTTGCTACATGGTGAGACTCTCAAAAATAAAGAAATAGCACCAAATCACCAATTATATATCAAAATCATCATGAAACACAAAGTGTAGAGGTTTGAATTTCTTCTAAATGGTAGCATTTTAGGAGCTGGAGAGATGACTCAGCTGGTAAGGTGCAGACAAATGAAGCCAGGAGTTGGATCTCTAGAACGCATGTAAAAATAGTCAGATAATGGTGAATCTTTTTCCTAAAACTCTCTAGAGACGTAGACACAGCATATCCCTGAGGCTTACTGGCTAACTAGCCTAGGTCAGTGAGACATCCCATCTCAAAGAAAGACAGGGTTCTATTCATCATCTGGAAAATAGTAGAGGTTTAAGTCTACTCTGTGAGATGTCAGAGTTGTGACACTTGCTTGTTTCCTGTTCTGTTAGCACAGAACACTGCTTCACATAAATACACAGCACAGAAATCACAGAAGCCTGTTGTGGTCACTCTAGAACTGTTCAAGAACCTGTTCTAATCTCAGGCCAAAAGTCACTTCATAATTTTATTGTGAAACCAAGTTAGTAACTCAAAGAGCAATTTTTAGAATTCAAGCATTCAAATACAGTACACTTCACAGATGTACTAATTTGTCAAATGTTTAGCAACGATGGTGGAAAAATGATTTTTTTTTTGTTTTCTGTAGTTAAACCATAATGTTCCTATAAGAGGAGAAGACTGTATGTAAGGGAAAATATCAAAATTCACAGCATAGAATAGGTTTTTCCAGTATTTCATGAGATGTTCATTAGATTTACATGCATATAATCATGAACAGTACTAACACACATGTTGCATGTTCAGATCCAAGGCTGAACCAAGGATATAACATGGGCCAGCAGTGATAGAAATACTTGAAACATTTATAGTTTTGACCCTGAATTACTTTGTAGATGTTGTGCATTCAGAAACCTTTTAGTATGGTCAGTGCCCTGATACCCAGTTTAAACCCACACTTTAAGAAGCTATGATCTAGAGGAGGGAGAGATTCTAACACTGCTGGAGGAGTGAGATCTGTGGGAAGGGCCTGGCCCGGTACCCAGCTACACAGATCCTGTCCAAGACTGCTGTACCCGGAGAGCACACGCTGCATGGGGGTGGTAGCGACATTAGGTCATTCTCCGGCAATGGAAGTGGGAGGACCATGGAGAGACAGTCTCTGAGGCTTTCAGACAGAGGGAAGATTCAGAGGATAGAGCTGACATCGAAGAGAATCAGTTCAGAAGCCAGTTATGCCCTAAAAGTAACAAAGTAACACAGTGTTACATGAAGCAGGGCTGAGAAGATGGTAACCATGGCAACACTAAAACGGAAATTTAGCTTTTACATTCTGACTAAATTGAACTGACTGAGCTCTTAAGATTAGCAGAGGAGAAGTCACACTCATATCCAGGCACAAAAAGCATTTGCCCTTCTTTCTACAATTCTACACAAGATGTCTTTCAGCTACAGATTACCAAGAGGTCCAAAGAAGTTAGGAAAAAGCATACACATGTAAGAGCCAAAAATAAAAAATAAAAAAATCAGGAGAGAATCACACTCAGGTAATGCCCAGCTACTACAAGTATAAGGATTTAGAATAATTTTATACAGAATAAGATGAAAATGCTGCGGTCTGGAGAGATGGCTTAGCGGTTAAGAGCACTGACTGCTCTTCCAGAGGTCCTGAGTTCAATTCCCAGCAACCACAAGGTAGCTCACAACCATGTGCAATGGGATCTGATGACCTCTTCTGGTGTGTCTGGAAAGAGTGACAGTGTACTCATATACATAAATAAAATAAATTAAAAACATTTAAAAAAGAAAAGGCTGGAACGACCAAGCATTGTAACAGAAAGGATAGAAGAGGCTTGAAGACAGGTTAAACACTAGGCCCCTTCAAATATCTCAGTGCAGGGACAGTTCAAATCCAGACTGAAAACAGGACAAAAGAAAAAATAAGAAAGAAATGATAGATGTGAAGTCATAGGCCCATAGTACTCAATAATGAAATATAGGTTGAATATATTGTGTGTACATGAATACCCTTCAGCCACACATCATACTCAAACTGCAAGAAAACAGAAATAACTTCAAAGCCAGTAGGATCTGTATAAAATCCAAAGATAAAAAAACAAGCAACAACAACAAAGAATGCCTTTAAAATCAAAATTAGACAGCATAGAAATGGAAGGCATACACCTAGAATTCTAACGGGAGTCAGATGTGTGCCAGAATGAAGGAAATAAAGCAAGTCTCTTCCACACTTCCTCCTTCAGTTTCACTGTTCACATTTGCATGAGCGTGGTCCTGAGGACAAGGGCCATGTCGCACTGTCCACAGTGATGAGTGAAGCCTGAGTCTGCATGCTTCAGTTTGTCATAACTTTTGATGGTTGTCTGATCCTAGTTCATTAGGGTAGCTCTGGTGACTTATAATGTAGTAATATGCTTGGTATCTGTATTAATAAGGGTTCTCCAGAGAAGCAGAGACAGATGTGTGTGTGTGTATGTGTGTGTGTGTGTATGTGTTGGGTGTGCACGCTTGGGAGTGCACGTGTGTGCTCCCATGCATTCATGCACTGGCAAACATGCCTGTATGCATATGTCTTTTAAGATGTTTACTTTGGAGTTGGCTCATGCTGTTTTAAGGTCTGATGAACACCAAATTTATTGGGGTCAGGAGGAAACCCATCTAGTAGAAGGCAGTGCTGCAGTCTTGCCTGAAGATTTTTTTCTTTAGGGAAACATTCCTGCTGTGTTTTCAGACCTTTCCAAGAGCATTGGATAGATGAACATTGAATAGGGTGATAATATAATTAGAGATAGGATCTAGTGCTTTTATGTATGTTTATTTCTATATCAAATATATGCAGATGTTATTATGCTCTTTTAGTGGAAAGGACTACTTAACATATGTTCTGTTTCTTCAGTCTAACTGTGTTCTTTTATTTAGCATGGGCTCATTAACCAAGTCAGTACAGGGCATTGAAAGCTCACAATTAACTATGATTTTTTATCTGCAAAGGAAACGATTTTCTGTGGGATTTGATGGCAGTTCTGGATGTTACTGCCTAGCAGTCGGTGTGCAGTGTTGGAGGGAATTTGACATCAATGGTGTATTGTGACTTTATGGTATATATTTTTTTGTAGAATATAAACTTTTAAAGAATATAAATTTAAATTATAAACAGAATTGTAGTCATAGAATGAAATTATAAGAGTACATTCTTCACAAAAGATCAGATGCTGCAATAATAATATTATTAAAAAATCACCCTGCAACATGTGTATAATTAAACAGGAAATATTGTTTCCTATGGAAACGGTGGTATTTTTCTGTCCTGGTGATACATGAAGACTAAGATACATATTTATTTGTCCCCTGATAACTCCTATTATGTTAAATATCTATTATAATTAGTATAGTACCTATGGAAATCATTGTGATTATGGTTACTGAAAACAAGATAATGATGTGAATCTTAAGGATTTATGTAAAGAGGATCTCAAAGACCACTTATTATCTAGGGTCTATGATTTAAGATGTGTTTCTCATTTGTGACTGTGGTGAAGGTCTCTGCCTAAAGACACATATGCTCTGTAGCAAAACTCATTGATACATGGCTGATAGTGTACGTGTACAATACATGTCCAGCCTTGGAAAGACACACGGGTGTTTGACATGATGGTGGTAGCTTTCTCGTAGTGTTAGAGTTTCTTTTCTTAGTCTACTTGAATTTCACAGACCTCCTAACCTGTTTTGAAGTTGTGCTAATATAGAGGCATGTGTCTAATCTAAAGTAAAGTCAAGATTGTCTGCTTTATTTCCATTCGCCTAATGTGAAGCCATCTGTACTAAATTGCATGACTGTAAAGAACTGCCTAAGATGATTGACTGACAAGAAGAAAAGTATCATTTTGGTTAGTGGTTCTAGAGGATGCAAGTCTATATTTGGGAGGCCTAATTGCCTGGGGACTTTAGGAGAGGAGTACTTAAAGAGGAAGGGGGACTTAGCAGAGAAAACCTACTCATTTCATGAGTCAGGAGGGGACAAACACACACACACACACACACACACACACACACACACACACACACAGACTCGTGTTCCTCAAACACATTCTCATATACACACTAACAGACTCTCACATCTCACACGTATTCACACACAGAGACCCCTTAAACACATTCACACATTCTCACATACACACTCACATACATGGTCACACACATAAACACAAACACATACACAAATAAACAATTACACCTCCTTTGAAGATGTATGTAAAGATTCCCTAAGAACATTCTATTGGCCCTCACCTCCACCTTGAAAGGTTTTACCACCTGTTTTTATCTCTGGGGACAAAGACTTTAACACAGGTATCTGGGGAACGATCACCACCCAACCAGTAGCAGGGATCAAGGCTATCCATTTCTGCATGTGGAGCTGGATTTTAGGGGATTTTCAGAAATATAAAAGAGAAACATTTTGGGGGTGATATTTTTAGCTAGTAGAATTGCCTTATAGATAGTAATTTCTGTTTGTAATAGTTTTGGATATGTGCTGCTTTAACCAGCTGTAGAAGATCAGTGTATACTGTGCTAGACACTGGGTGAACAGAGATCACTGGATGTAAGAGGGAAAGTAACACATTCTTTAATGGGACCATCATGAGATGCTTTACAAGGATAAGAAGAAGAGAGACAGTAAGGGCAATGGCAGGAGGCCATGGTCATTAGAATTCCCAGTGCTCAGTTTGTTTTCTAGCACTGGTCTCTTGTGGACAGAGGCAGAGAATTGAGAGAGCTGACCTAGGGTTGGGCAGCACACATGCAAGAGCCAGAGATATTTTGTAGGGTCATAAAATAAGGAAGCACTTTAAAAATCACAGCCTGTGATGGGAGTGTATCAAAGGGACAGATGAATCATCTCATAGACCTCTTGCCGGCCAGAGACAGAGTAATTTGAGAACTGAAAGATAATAAGATAGTATTGTGTCCAAAGTTGAAGTATCAAGTCAATAGCCGTGAGTCTGTGCTAATGTCAGTACAGTTTTTAATATTTTCAAAAATGGAGGAGGGACTATTTTCTTCTGGAGAAGGATTATAAATAATGTTTGCACTCTGCCCTAAAATGAAAGGATTTTAAATTTCCTTTCCTAAGGGCAAGCTGCCTTTTGCAGAATTCCAGCTGTGACTATAATGTGGAAAGGTAAGGGGATGGGGGGAAGAGCTACAGTTAGGAAACATGAGAGGTAATCCACAACCCAGGTCAGCATCAACAGGGGCAAAGCACACTGATAGGATTCAAGAGAAGCTCTCCTTTACACCCCTGTGGTCTTCCTGCTCTAAACTTACAACCCTTATGTAATTTTAAAATCCCACCAATATCCACTAGACATACAACCTACGCGTACTACTGTACCTCAAATGATGGCCACTACAAACCAGTCTGGGAAATTATCACATCTAAGAGGAGACTAAGGGCGTTATCTATCAGTAACATGTATGGTGGTACCTTGGATGGAATTCTGGAGCAGAAGTAGTCTATACACCACTGGTACCAATCTTACTTCATGAATTATACAATGTGTTTCATATTTTAAAGGGCAGGGGTTGTAATTTGGAGACAGATATTTTGAATCCCAGTGCATATGAGCCCTGTTTTAGACTGTCCTCGATAGCCTATAAGTCTCACCTCAGATGGCCCTTTGCCTCTTCATTTCCTTCTCAGCCACCTCCCCTCAGCGCTGGCCTTGCTGCTGTGCTCAAATACTTCCAGACAGTGCTTAGTTCCTTCAGTTTCCCATTTCTTCTACTGGAATGTTCCAGACCCTTGTTCATTTGGCCTTGTGTTTGTTTGTTTTTTTACAGTTCTTTATTAGAAAGATTTATCCTGATGATTCTGTTCATTCTGATAACTCTTGTAGTTTATAACCATTAACCTGTGTAATTTTTCCTTATAATGCTCAGTATGTCTTGAAATAATAATAATAATTTACTTTTATGCCCACCCTCATATAAACTAGTTCACGTGAGCCCAGGGACTTTGTCAGCTGTGTTTATTGTTATCTCTGTAGTCCTTAGACAGATTTGTGGCATATGGGAGGGGAATGCTGGAGAAATATCACAAGAATGCCCCAGTCCTTCTTCCAAATGCCAGCAGCACATTGCTTTTGGCTCTGTTACAAACGGCTGTTTGTCTTGATGTGGATGCTTCAGGAGCCGTGCAGCTGACTTATCTCTGTTCCTTGCTGGATCTAGCTCATTGCCTGGTAGGCAGTTACTGCTTAGTAATGTTTATGGGAGACATACTGGTATCTGCTTACATCTCTTCTTGAATGCCTTCCAGAATTCCCATTTAGAGGCCATAGGCGCTGCATTAAAACCGAAGTGTGAATGTCTTTGCTTGGGGACCCCTCCCGGCTGTCCTCCCTGCCCCAGGCTGAGTACCACCATGCAGCAGTTCCCTACATATTTGTCCTGTTTAACTTTGACCCTGGTTTCCCCTGTATCCTATGTCCTATTTAGAACCAACAGCTTTCCTGTGATCGTTCCTTAGCCAAGCCTCTGGATTGGAAAACCTGGACATTTTGCAGACACAGCTTTCTCAGGCCTGATTATCATCGTGCTGCTGAGACAGTAAGCTGCCGTGTGCAGCTAAGCCTAAGACAGGTGTTAACACCCATCACCAGCTCAGCATTAGCAGTGCATATACCTTGGCTTGCATGAAAAGTCTGCTGAGTTGGAATCAACACCCTCCTATTCTCTCTCCAACCACTCAGACTTACCAGAATAGTGGGCAAAATGCCAGCTGTAAGATACAAAGATCAGGAAGAATTCTTAATGCAACAAATGTTCCTCATTTAATGGGAATCCTTTACTCATAAAGCATATGCCATGGTCTTCAAGTCACCTATAACTCTTTCCTGAGTGGATTGTAAACATGGAGATCAGCAAGAAGTAACAGAAGTGTGCATCTTGGCCCCTGGCCTTCTAAACCTTATTCCCAAAGTTGTGGCAAATACAGTGTTTATAAGCTCATGCTTTGGAGGAAGAAACACACTTTGCACAGTAGAGTTAATAGAAGCCTTTTGTAACCAACAAGAGTAATTGTATGGTTATTTAAAGTTACTGCTCTGTCCTGGCTGGTACCCTATATTAGCTTTGCTGTTAAGTAACATTTATGCACTTACTTTTACTTTTATGCTAACAGGTGACTTTTTTTTTTTTTTTTTTTGCATTTTTAAGGGAGTAGTGACCAAATACTTCAGATTCCTTTACATTTACTCTTCTACTTTTAGATAATTTCCCCTAAGGACCAGAACTTAAGTAGCCTTAAAGCTGCATCTTTTGTTTTTGTTAACTATAGACCTAGAAGCCTTCAAGAGTATTTTTACAAGTGGCCATTTGAACCAACATCTCTGGATAAAGCCATTTCTGTGTTTGGAGAATACTTTTATGACTGAGATGTCAAGATTGGGACACATACACACATGCACACACAGAAGTGAGTGTACACACACACACACACACACACACACACACTACCGACTTCCTTTAAGGTTGCTTCTGTATACATGTGTTTAGTCCTGAGTACTTGCTACTGGATAATCTAGCAGGAGGGATCTTCGGGATAAAATGGATTCCTCCTCTCTCAGTAGTAAGTAACTACTTGTGAGAGATTGGGTTTATGAGAAATATACACTAGATTTTTTGTTTTCTTTCTTCTGCACTTAATGATATTATCAAGATTTCCATTATTAGTATTCGTTTTTTGTTTGTCTGTTTTTTGTTTGTTTTTTTCCTAACTGGAAACACTCATTCATTCATTTGGGATGAAAATCCTGGTAAGAAAACTGGAGGCAGAAGCAAAGCTTGGGATATTCCCAGGCTAGTGTTCACTGCCTGCTTCTTACACTAGTAAGAAGGCATCTTTTCAACACCGAGAGCTCTTGGTCAGCTGCACACGCAGTATGGCATGCCTGCAGTAGCAGAAAACAATGTCTGTCCTCTTTCTTCTTTCCTGTTAACTGAGATAGGAGAGCCAAGGCAAGGGACAAGAAGGAACATTTGAGAGTATGAATGTTGCAAGTGTGTGTGTCAGCTAGAAATGAAATTATCCACCAAGAGCTGAAGGTTGCTCTGTGGCAGTGAGGTGGGAAAGGAGTTATTTTAAGGTATTTCTCTGAAGCATTAAAATAATTGGGTTAAAAGCAAAAATTTATATAGAGCCTGCTGACATATGAATGTTTTGGTTGGAGGGCCGTTGGAGGCTGCCATATTCCTTGGAGTTTGCTTCTTTCAGGCCAACCACAGCATTGAATGTTAAAGAAAAGGAGAGTCTTCTTCAATGTCCTATGAGGTGAGTAATTAAGAAAGGAGAGAATGCCTGAAGGAGTGGTGACAGGGGTCGGAAGTTTGACTGTGGGGAATGTAGGGGAGTAGCTGAACAGGGAGCCCAGTGCCATAGATGTCTCCCATCTTCTACCCTGCTCCCTCTACTGTTTTTTTGTTTGTTTGTTTGTTTTGTGGCTTTATTCAGTAGATGAGATTTCAGTATTCAATAGCATCTCTTAGCTCAACATCCTACCGAGATGCTTTTATTTCCTCAGCCTGAAATGCAGTCCTCTGGTTCCTTCAGATGACAGGCACATGGCAACAGATGTGGGAGACATGGGGGACCCCCCCTGATTGATTCACAGATTAGACGTCTGAGGTATCAGCAAACATTGGGAGATTTTTATTTCCAAAGGGCTAGAAACTTTACCTGGCTGCCATCATCTGTGTACACGAGGAATAACTGGATTATTAAGTAAAGTTTTTGGTGTCATATAATCTCTGGAAACAAATGTCAGTGCTTGGATCTCAGTACTCTCCTGCAGATGGCCACCATCAGGAGGTAACTGGGAGGACTGGACTTCCTGTGTGTTTGCCTGGGGCCTCCTGACCTTCTCTATAAAAAGCTCTTTCTGTATTGATGCTCTCCGGTGGTGGTGGTGGGTCGAATGGCAGTTACATAATCACAGTCTCTTTTTCTGTCAGGGTGGCCTTTAGGCAGAGTCCTCGGGGTGAATTTCTTCTTGGCAAGAAGAAGAAAAAAATTTTTTTTAATGAAAACATCAGGAAAAATTATTGTTGTCTCTGAAATAGGAAAATGGTATTTTATCTGAAGGAATTGGTGGGGAATAGTAGAGTTATCTCTTTGAGCACTCTTTCATAAATAGCATGCTGTTTTGAGCCAAGAGATGTTGCATTTTAACAAGCATTTGATGGAGTGGTGAGATGACTCAGCAGTAACAGTACTTGTAGTACATGCCTTATGGACTGAGTTAGAGCCTTGAAACCTAGGATGGAAAGACAGGACCTAGGCCTTAAAATGGCCCTCTTACCTCTACATAGGCATTGGAATACTTACCTCTACATAGGCATTGGAAGACTTGAACACTCAACCTGTCTCCAAGGCAACACAGAGAGAGAGAGAGAGAGAGAGAGAGAGAGAGAGAGAGAGAGAGAGAGGCAGAGACAGAGATGCAGAGAGATATAAAAAGACAAAGATAGAGAGACAGAGGAACAGAGAGAAGACAATAATGATTAATTAAAGCAAAAGTCATGTGATATAATGTGGTACAACCAGTAACCCAGGAAAAGAGGAGAGAGACAGGTCTGCTGTGGTCTGAGGCTCTCTGAAGTCATTTACTAATTTTGTGGCTTCCTTTGGTCCTTCCTTTCTTTTTTTCTTCCAGTGAGGTCTTCTGTTATCTCCAAGTCCCTTCAGTTTTGAAAATTCGTGGTAGTTTAAAAACCCAGGGCAAGCTGAAACTAATGATGCTACAAAGCTATTTTTAAGAGAGCTTTAAAGATGATATTATAATTCTAAGAATATTCTCAACACATAATAGTGCTTTTAAATTTTGTAATTATGTTTTCAAATTTATATTTGTGCCTTCAAGCAAATTTACTGTAATAAAAACAGTTGGATGAAACCAAGCAGAAAGCATATTTGCATGTTTTATATTAAAAGAAAAAAGTCCATCTCTTTATTCTTGGTGTGTGCCCCCCCCTTCTATTCACAGCTTTTCTCGGCCCACAGCTTTGATGTGGGTGCTCAGTTAACGTGGTCTTCTTGGGCCCAGACACAGCTTCTGTATGGCAGCCACTTCACCTGACTTTGCTGCTTGAGACTTTGCACTTGTTTAAGAGGAATTTGGGGAGACTGGGAACATAGAAGCCTCTACAGATGGGAGGGTGTACTTAAGGCCAGTGTTGTGACATTGATGTTCCAAAGTGAATTTTTCTCTTCAGGAATCAGATCTCTCAAATCACTGCTCCTACAGGCTATATGGGATGTGAAGCCTGAGATCTCAGGTTGGTCAGAGTGAGTGCTAACAGCTGTGTACACATTCTGCTCTCTTCCATATTCACAGTTGACTTTATGGTGTTTACTTGGGCTTATCTTCAGATGGTATTTATATGTCATGGCTCTTGTGTTCAAAACATCATCTGAGGATATTTTGTCATTGGGATTAAGGATTACTCTTTTAGAAGCATCATTAGAAATTCCGTAACACAGTTTTTGTTGAAGACTTAGGCAAGGAAACCACATCAAACATCCTTATAGGTTTCTGAGCTATGCTGGCCTGGCTCTTAGACTGGATTGTCTTCCCACTGTGTATGTGCGTGTGTATGTGTGTGTGTGTGTGTGTGTGTGTGTGTGTGTGTGTGTGTGTGTGTTTTCTTTTCATTTTGAAATAAGATATGTTGTATAGTAGATACTATATGTTGCCTCTGCCTCAGCCTCCTAAGTGCTAGAATGATAAAATGATTACTACTTTTAATATCAGCTTTGAGCACAGGTAACTTTCTAGAAAACTCTGAGTTCTGGACTCTATAAAAATAGACAGGATGGCTGAGCAGACATTTGGCATATTTTAGCAAATGGGAGAGAACTAGATAAAAATCTCTGGAAAATTTCTTTCAGTCTATATGGATATGTTTAGTTGGAAGGGTTGTAATTTCAGTCTTTAAATAAACTAAGAGAAAGTGAAGTATCAAGAGATAAGATGATAAAATTTCATCTGCTGACCAGGGTGGTGGTGGCCCATGCCTTTAATCTCAGCACTCAGGAGGCAGATGCAGGCTGATCTCTGTGAGATTGAGGCCATCCTGGTCTACAGAGTGAGTTTCAAGACAGGCAAAGCCATACATAGAGAAACCATGTCTCAAAAAACCAACCAAACAACAACCACAAAACTGATTTCATCTGCAGAAGCTGATAAGTAAATGAAAGGGGTATACCATGGAGGTAGTATAAGATACTATCTCTATTAAAAAACAGACTGTTTCTACAGAGGTCATATAACAAACTACTTGCTTTGTTTTGGCATATGTAAAGACATTGTACTACATTCTGTTTTATATCCCATTTTGTGTAGGTCATAAGTCAGGAGAAGATTCTGACCTTAAAGGGTCACTTAGTCATTTTTAAAATTAGTATTCTTTAGTCAATTTTTTCTTGTAGTCTTTTCTCTTTTTCCAAAGTATAATATATGCAAATTCTAAAATGAAAAAAAAGGTCAAATGCAGAAAGATGTGGGAAGGAAAAGTCAAAACTTTCTGAATTATTTCCATACATATGAAGCTATGATTGAGTCGCTGTCAATCATAGATAAAGATACTATTAGATTTTTTTATAGGCAGCATGAGCTGCTTCATAACATCCAAGGTGAAGGAAATAAGCAGTTCCATCTCATATTTCCTCCAACTAAATTAAACTCAACTGAAATACATCCTTGCCAGATTGACAGGAATCCCGTATTGCCCTCCAGGGATGTCTTCATCTGTCTTCTTGTTTCCTGCTCACCGCCTCATCTCTACCACCCAGTCTACAGCCACAAAAAGAATTTCATCAAGACCTGCTTTCAAGCAGGGAGAGCCACATATCTTCCTGTTTTCTGGTTTCTCTGCCCTTCAGTAAGTGATGTGCGGTTCTGTTGTGGTGTACTGACTCTCCTTGCTATCTAGCAGTGTGCATCCATGAGACTGTGACTTCTTGTGAGCCGACTATTCCAACATAAACCATGTGGCTGTTTGAATATGAGCAACTGAGATTGATCAATCCCTTAAATTTTCTGTGTCACATAATATGTCCCCGATGACCTGTGCTATCATTTAGTTTGCCAGCTACCTAATGGTAAACATTTAGATCATTTCCAGTATTCACCACGGTGTCTTTGTGCATATGCTTTGGCATTCTGTTCATTCCTTTAGAGACCGTGATGTCATGATACTGTATCAAAAGTCAGAGTTGTTACATTCCGACTTCTAATTGTATTCCAGAAGAATTAATAGCAGTTTACATTGGTGAATTAGCATCTGGGCGCCCTTTGTGTCCTCTGTGCTGTTGATCTTTGCAAGAAAACAGCTTTGGCCACAATGCTCTGCAAAAAGGAACGTATGACCCAGACACTTGACTAAGTTATCTCTAGAGAAATGTAAATCCTTGTTTTTTGGGATCCCTCTACTACTAGGGATCTATTTTTTTTTTCGTGTTTTGTCCCCCGAACCTGGGTGTTAAGTTGGTCTTGTTCACCCATTTGGATTCAGAGAACAAGCTACTACTTGTATTTAGCTCGTGGTCACCCATGATACTGGAAGGAAGGAAGATTTTTATTAGCCTTCCAAGCATTTCTTGATCTTGATTATGTTTCCTTGTACATTTGATTTACTCTCTGACTTAAGTGTAAATTCAGCAAGAGAATTTACTGAAGTAATTATCTAAAACCCATTATGAACTGAATACATATCAGAATTTCTTCATAAAAAAATTCACATTTTTTGAGGCAGGGCCTCTCATAATCTGGGAGTGGGAGACACCCCCTATGCCTTTTTATTCCCCAGGTTCTTTATGGCCATAAACTAGTTAGTACCAATTTCTGATATGTGCTGTCCTGCCTAAGGTAACCAACAATTGCTCATGGTTTTAAAAAAATATTTATTTAAAAATTTGTACCTTTATGTATATGCCTGTGTGTTTGTGTGCATATGATATGTGTACATGAACACAGTTACTTAGGAAAACCAGACGTGTCTGATCCATTGGAGCTGTACTTATAGGTGGTTGCATGCTGACTGAAGTGTGTGCTGGGAATTGAACTCATATCCTTGTGGAAGAGCAGTATGTCCTCTTAAATTCAGAGCCATCTCCCCAGCCTCTCATCTTTTGTTCTTTGGCAAGATTATACCCAGTGTCTTCCCAGGGATCAAGATCAGAGATTCTTAAAAGCCCTTACTTAAAAACACATAGAAATCTAGGTTAAAACCTAGTGTGTACATGTTCTCATGAACTGCAGAAACTGAAAGCAATATCGATACCCTAACAGGGACACAGAACAGAGTCCCAGCTACTCAGTGAGCGCTGAGGGGGAGACACATGAGGGTGGCATGTGAGAGGACAGGGTGAATTTACCATACAGGATTTGGGGTCTCTCAGATCAGAGAATTTGAAAAGAAGTCGTTCTCTCATGGAGTTAGGGTATTTGTATAATAACTGTCTATGCATGTGTATATGTGTGTGCAGGGGTATGCATGTGTGGGTTCATGTAGATGGAAGAGGTTTTCACCTGACATCTTTCTCAATCACTCTTTTTTTTTTTTTTTTTTTTTTTTTGGTTTTTTGAGACAGGGTTTCTCTGTGTAGCTCTGGCTGTCCTGGAACTCACTTTGTAGACCAGGCTGGCCTCGAACTCAGAAATCCGCCTGCCTCTGCCTCCCGAGTGCTGGGATTAAAGGCGTGCGCCACCACGCCCGGCTCAATCACTCTTTTTATACCCCACAGCATTGTGAGAAGCAAAATTACAAGCTAGAAGAAATAATGGTATATATATATATATATATATATATATATATATATATATATATATATATATATATATTATCTGTTCCCATCTAGAGGCTTCCCTGTTTCTCCTACCATAGTCAATATAACTTTTAGCCCCTCACCTTGAGTCTCGGATGTTATCTTCTTCTAACATTCTATGAGTCAACAGGCCAGGAAACCTGTCCACAGATTTGTTTCTGTCTTGACTCTGCCTGGCAGTCAGACTTTTACAGAAGTAGGTAAAATGGCTCCTGATACTGTTGGATCAAATATGTCTTGCTTATATCCTCTTGAGTAGGAAGCATCTGGTGGACTGTGGTTGACCCTCCAGGGGTTATATCCTTAAAGGAAAACTGACTGACCTTCTCCAAGAAGCCATAAGTGTTCGCTCCTCAGCTAGATGTCATGAGCTTCTCACCCCATCCTGGAATGTTGGCTGGCTTGGCCTTGTGCAGGTCTAGTGCCAGGCACCACAGCTGCTCTGAGATCCTGTGTACGGTGACCCTGTCATATACAGAAGACATTGCTTCACTCCATTCTACCTGACCTCTGGTTCTCACTCACTCTTGCTCCTTTTTCTTCTTTGGTGATCTGAGCCCTGGCCAGATGAGCTGTCATATGTAGATGTCTCTTGCATCAAGCATTCAGTCCACACACAAGTGTTCTCTGCACTCTTGTCCATTGTGAGGATCTCCGTCATTCACCATCCACTACACAAAGACATGAGATCTGAGAGTTGCACTAATCTGTTGGTAGAGAGAATGGAATGTGGAAAGCAGTTTGGGACTGTTTCTATTTAGCAAAGCAGTAGCTTTACTCCTGGAGTCAGTAGGCTCCCTAGCCATGGGGTCAGTCCGCTCCCCAGCCATGGGCTTTTGACCAGATTTATATGACCAGGCATGCATTTCTTCCTGTGAAGTGAGCCTTAAATCCAATGAGAAAGTGGTGTTTGTTTGTTTGTTTGTTTGTTCAGTTGTTCTTTTTTTGTTTTTTGTTTTTTTTTTACCTCAAGTTATGTCTGTGCCACTCTTTGACATTACACATGGGCATTTCATACCATGCTGTACATCATGGTAACTCACAGGGTGCACAGAGGTGGGGTCAGGCTGTGCATGACTTTTCCCTCGCCTAGCTTGCATAGCAACTTCTGGTACTATGAGAGCGACTTCCTTTTTAAAAGCACTATACTTGCTGAATCATTTATCTAGCCCTAATAAAAACTTTTAATATCTTTGTACATGCCTAGGTTATATATATTAAAATGGGCAATGATAATCATGGACTTGAAAAGAAACTATGATATAAATACAATAGAATTAAGATCAGAACAAGTGGGTATTGTTTGACACTGTGACACATTTCTGTGAGCAGGGAACCTTAATGAGATAAACAGTGACAACACCGGTTGACATGCCAGATTGATTGAGAGAAATCTCACAAAGCCCATTTATAGATGAAGAGTTACTGGAAGCTCATGACTTTAAAGAGAGGGCATGTCATATGGAAGAAGATGGCCTAGTTGGCCATCATTGGGAGGAGAGGCCCCTTGGTCATACAGACTCTATATGCCCCAGAACAGGGGAATGCCAGGGCCATTACGTGGGAGGGGGTGGGTAGGGGAGCAGGGCGGGGACGCGGGAGGGTAAGGGAAAATTTCTGGATAACATGTGAAATGTAAATGAAGAAAATAACTAATAAAGAGAAAAAAAAGAAAAAAAAATAATTTGAACATATTAGGTAATTTATTGGCTTGATCTCATTGTGGTAGTTCAAATGAGAATGGCACTCATAGACTCGTATATTTGAATTCATCCTAGTACCCAGTTAGCAAACTGAGAAAGATTAGAAGGGTTAGGACCAGTGGCCTTATTAGAGTAGGTATGACCTTTTGGAGGAAATGTGTTGAAATGTGTGGCTGGGGATAGGCTTTGAGGGTTCCAAGGTCCATGTTAGGTCTTGTCTCAGTCTCTTTCTGTTCCTGTCTCTGCTCTGTCTCCATATGTCTGTGTCTGTGTCTCTCCTCTCCTCTCCTCTCCTCTCCTCTCCTCTC
>LR749840.1:1509292-1520265 GCA_902729485.2 Mus minutoides
TTTTTTTTGTGTCCTTGACATCTAGGGGCACAACCTAAACCTTATCCTCTTTTGTCACATGCCATTCTTTCTCTCCCTATATTTGTTCCCTTTCTAAAATAAATTATTTTTAGATATATTTACTTTATGTTATATGTATGAGTATTTCACATGTATGCATGTTTGTATACAACATGTGTGTGCTTGATGCCCATGGAAGTCCAGGTAAAAAGATGGCACTGGATCTCCTGGAACTGGAGTTGCAGACACACACACACACACACACACACACACACACACACACACACACACACACACACAGAGTTGTGAACTGCCATCTGGCTGCTGGAAATCAAACTCGTGTCTTCTGGAAGGGAAAGTGCTCATAACTGCTGTGACATTTTTCCTGCCCATTTTCCTCTTTTTATTAGTATACCAGTCATATTTATATAGGAGTCACTATTTGATCTTGATTCCATCTGTACAGGATTCTAAATGTAATTGTATCTCCAAATAAGGTCACATCCACAGTATCAAAGAGTCTGTCTTCAACTTGTGTTTTTGTAAATAGCTCATAAACCACAATTACTAATAAAATTATGGGGTTAATTGGCTTATATGAAGGATTTTGCTTTGCATCAGAAGGCTAGACACAACCCTGCCCTATATGAAAGAGGCTGTTGGTCATAGTGTTCTGTGAACACTACTAAAATGGCTTCTCACTAGCTACTGCACAACTTAAGTTGAGGGTCAAAAGCATTAAACGAATGCTTATCTTCCTGTCTTTTCTTTTAAAATGAAAGGATGACTCATCTTGTGTGTGTGTGTGTGTGTGTGTGTGTGTGTGTGTGTCCATATTCTGGCATGCAAGCCAGGAAAGAACCTTGGGAGTAAGTCCTGACGTTAGCTTTGTGGAACAGTCACTTCGAGTTACTGTGTACACCGGGCTAGCTGACTCATGAACTCCTGAGAACTCACCTGTCTCCCTCAGCCATCTTGCCACAAGAGTGGCGGAGCACAGCTATGTGCAGCCGTATCCAGCTTTGCATGGTTTCCAGGGATGAACTGAGCCTGTCACACACAGCAACCGACTGCTTTACCCATTCAGCTGCCCCCTAACCTTGACTCTCTCTTCTTTTCTCTCTCTTTTTTTAACATTATGATTTAATTATTCATTGAAAAATTTTTTATGTGCAATCTTTTGATTATGGTTTCCTCCCAGATCCTTCTCACTTCCCCACCCATTTATATCCACATCCTTTCTTGCTTTCTTTAGAATACATGCAGGCCTCTGAAATAATAATAATGAGATATTATATGGTAACATAAACAAGCCAGAGTAGCTACAAACAATGGGGGTGTGTAAGGTGATACACACTTAGGAAGTCACCCCAGTATGTCAAGAAGGCAAGACTCTCTGTGGTATTCCTAAAATTTTATTTGAGGTATTTTGTTACCAATACAATGCAACAGGAAAAAAAGCTAGGGGTATAGGAACTAGGAAAGATAAAATAAATTACTGTTATTGCATGCTGTGATTGTTATCTTTAGCATTTTACAGGCCCAAGTGAAAATCCATGGTGAGTGAATTTTTCTTTTTTTAACACACAGGTATATTGCCATACAGAAATAGCCTAGATAGGTACAGACAGCAATCAGATGAAATAGTGGAAGGAAAAAAAAAATCTCATCTGCAGTAGCATTTTAAAAAGATAAAAATAGGGATGTCTTAAGGTGACTTTCTTCTTTTTTAAAATATAAAAATACTATTGCATAGAATGCCTCTTCAACAACATTAGAAATATGAAACTGTACTGTGACTTTGTGGATGCAAAGACAGCCTGATAAAGGAGGGATGTATTCCAGGCTGTCAATATTTTTTTTAAATCAAGACCTTGCATATGCAAGGCAAGCACTGTACCACTGAGTTATGAGTTATATCCTTAAGCCTAAAAGTTACTCTTTGTCATACTGCAAAACTTAAGTCGAGGGTCAAAAGCATTAAACGAATGCTTATCTTCCTGTCTTTTCTTTTAAAATGAAAGGATGACTCATCTTGTGTGTGTGTGTGTATGTGTGTGTGTGTGTGTGTGTGTGTGTCCATATTCTGGCATGCAAGCCAGGAAAGAATAAAAAAATAGTTAGGTATAGCCATGGAAATATAAGAAAGGCTAATAGCTTTAAGGTATATCAAAACACATTTTAAAATCTTTTCTGTTTAAACGCTGGAACTTCATTTTTTAAAAGATCATCAAATGTTAATAAAAAGCCTAGAGAAGCAAATGCATATGGAAATTTAGTGTAAGGTGCAAGTGGGTTTCCACTCATTTAAAAAAAAAATCAGAGAATTCTATAAATGGCATTGGGACAATTGGGAGAGATTGGATCAATGGGTATTCATTTTTCCTTATCTATGGATAAGATCCGCATGGAATAGATCACAGTTTCAACATGGCTTTGTGTTAGGTTTATTGGAAATCATAAGGCACTAGAAGGAGCTGTGGAAGAAGTTAATAATGTTGGTTTAGTGATCTGTGCATTTTTTTTAGAAGTAATCACACTGCAATGCAGCAAACAAACCCAAATACAACCCCAACACCTTGGTCCTGAAACAGTTGAAAGATATAAAAGCAAGTAGAGAAACTCTGTGAGCCTCACGGGCTTCCTGCATTTCCTCCTCCAGGGTGGGCGTGTCTGTGTTGAAGGTATCCTAGCTGCTGTGCTATCTTCCCTAGGAAGCTTTCCTATGTACATATGAATAGAGAATAGAAAAGGTCTTCTTCCATTAACATTAAAATCACATTATCACAGCTCTAAATTTAGTGCTACCCTAATATCCACGCTCATTCTTAAAGAGTATGAAAATGAATCTTCTCATGTATATTGCATACATAAAAACATAGACTCGGCACACTCTATAACTTTAGAATTATTTAAAACTGGAGGGCTAGATGGTAGAAATTCCTGTCTAAATTTAGATGTTTTTCCCTTGCAGCACTCGCTCCACATGCTCTGAGTCCCTTAAAGCTTCCCTGTCAGCTGGGCTCCTCACTTGATTATCCTTTCTTTAATCCTCTATCTCGCGCTGACCTGAATGAAGCTCACTGCTTTGTCCTGTCTATTATTGCACTGAAGCTGATGATAGTCCAGGAACCTCTAATGAATCCTTCAAGATATTCCTGTCTCAGCCATTGGCAGGGACTCTCACAGTTTTAAAGGAGAGCTAACACAAATGTGATGTGGAAATTATATACTGTCGCCTTCAGGATTTCTTACCTTTCATAAAACGAGAACCAACAGAGAGTTATCTGAGGGATTTCTATTGCTCAGAGGAAAAAGAAAAGAAAAACATTTTAATAATCACTAAGTGAACCACTTCTTTTTGTTTCATTTGGTTTGGCTTAGTTTGTTTTTGTTTATTTGTTTGTTTGTTTAAGATAAGGTTTCTCTGTGTACCCATGGATGTTCTAGAATTCTCTCTGTAGACCAGGGTGGTCTAGAATTCAGATCCTCCTGTCTCTGCCTCCTTAGTGCTGGGATTAAAGGAGTGCACCATCACCAGCAGCTGTCTCTAAACACTTTTTATAAGGAAACTTGAAATGCTTCTGAGATCAATTAATTGGGAGATTACTGCTCACATTCTCATGGCATACTCTTTAATTTGATTTTTTAAAAATTTAACTTTAGAATTATTTAAATCTGTGTGATTATGCATTTAGATTAACATGTGCATTTAGATAGTTTACCAAGATTCTTTTGAAAAAATAATTTAATAAAATGTCTGGAGACCTAGAGTGAATGACTCATCATCAGAACGCACTGAGCAATTTCAAAATAATTTCATTGAGTATAAGTAATATTATTTTAAAAAGCTTAGTACTGGAGCATATGAGAGTTTGCCCCCTTTGTTCTGAAGTGGCGCTGGTGAAGGTTCTCCCCTGGGCACTAAGCAGGTCTTAGGTTCCAGGTGTCTGACCCTCCATGCCACAGTTCTTGCTATGGGCCCAGACCTTATAAAGTCTGTCTGCCTTTTTTTCGAATGTGTGTTTTCATAAAGCATGATGGGTTGATGGGTGTTCACATGTGTTCCTATGTGTTCTTCTGTGTGTGTGTGTGTGCCTAATTTCAACCCTCTGCCACATTGCCTGTTAACCTGTCTCCTGACATGAGCTTACTGTATCCTCCCATCACCCATACTGTACCAGACTGTTGACTAGCCAGACCCTGCAGGGGTAATTAGTATTTCCAAAATAATCCATGAGTCATTTTATTTTCTTCCCTGTGGTAAATTTTTTCACAATAATTTTCCCATCATAAATTGGATATAGTGCATTGAACCTTTTTGATGTTGCTAAGCACATGTACGATAGACACTATCTTCATTATAATTTCTTTTGTATTAATGGACACTTCTTTTATGAGTGAGGACTTGTATGGTTGTTTTTCTTCTTCCAGCTTTAGCCGTGTGGTCCCATGCACTTGGATCTTCCTTATATGTTCCTGTTTTCTTGATGCTTAAGTCTAATCTTATGCTAAAATGAATGAAGACGTTTAAAAGTTCTCCTCACATAAGAGCCTTACCAGAAGTTAGGAAAGTCTACAGTAAGGCTGCTGTATGGTTTTAGCTCAACAAAATAGTGAAAAAGACAATGTAAGCAGGGACTATTGCAAGTGTATTGTAACATGCTATAGCACAGAGAGGGTTTTAGATGCATCTCTGTGTTAAGCTAGTTACTGCTTCTTACCTGCAATCCTGACAACAATATACGACCATCCACTGCTTGACACATATTAAAGACTGGAAACTTAGGATAATAGCCCGGGAGGACACCCCAGCTAGAACATGTGCTGTCATATCTGGCAGAAATGTATGTCTTGAATGCTCTGTGAGCTTGACCAAGACCTTTGACTCCTTGTGAACTTTTGACCTTGGTATATTCATGAACACAATCTAAATGAATTTCTAATGTCTCATTTCAGGCTCCAACTAACTTATTTAAATATCCTTGGGTTTCATCAAAACACAATGGTATTTATCAGCAGCCTTGAACTTGCTGATGGTAATCCAAATTCTGTCTTCATGCTGATGGGTCTTATGGTGACTTCCTAAGTGTGTATCATCCTTTGTAGTTACTTGTCCATCCAAATATAAGAGAATCTAAGAAAATCACATTTTCATGCTTGACCTCTTGGAAGCATGTGGAGCTGGTGTGTGTTGTTCTCAGACCGTATGCAGAGAATTCAAAGTCAATGAGAAAACCCCTTTCTTCTGACTCTGTTAGGACTGGTATGGGGGTCAACACTGCCCATGAAGGCCCAGGATAGAGTGGAGCAGTCTGTCCAGGATGGAGCTATCCTCAATGATTTGGATTCTTTCTTCCATCACTCTGGTGCTCTTCCTGACTCCCATGCCTGCATCTGGGCATTAAACTGGCTCTCTCTGGTCTTTTGCCAGAGCCCATCTTTGACTTGTATTTCACTGTGTCTTTCCGGCTGAGTACCACTAAGTGTTTCTACATCCTAAGTGATTGTTGTGTTTTGTATTTTGATGCTTTGTATTTATGGTGTTAAAAGTATTCTTGGTCTTTTTCATATCAAGTGATTCTTCCTTAGAGAAACTATACTTTAAAGAAGTCAGGAACCCTATATGTAGCATAATTCCAGTTTGAACATATTCTAAATTTGGCTTTTCAAACATATCATGTTTGAGGACTGAGCTAACAGACTAGATTTCCTAAGTGCAATACATATATAGAGGAAATATGTGCATGTATATATGTGCTTGTGTATACTTTTTGACTCCTGAGCTTGATGTGTTTCTACCATGAGGTTATGGTCAGAGCTCTGCTAGATGTGCAGCCTCGTGACCCCGGTGTGGCTCAGATAGTACACTTCAGTTTGCTTTAAACTTACTGGATGCTTCAGAGATGCTTAAAGAGTGCTATTTAAAGACTTCTTGGCCCCATTTAAGAAATTAGGCTATGCAAATCCAACCCGATTACAAGATTTAGTTTTAAAGAAATATGAAGTTCATTTGAGGTTATAACAGATCTTAGTTCTTCCTGGAACTAAAAATAAAGCCTGAATTTTAGGTATTTCATGTTTTAGATAAAAAGAATTCCATTCTCAGTGCTGTTATAATTTCTTTCATTTTACTACCTTTGTGGTAAGGCTGTTAATTTTTTCTATGTATAGAGGTCAGTTTTGTTGCCTTTGTCCACTTTTGTTTATGAGTTTATTTCTTGCTGTTATGGCGTGTGTGTGTGTGTGTGTGTGTGTGTGTGTGTGTGTGTGTGTGTGTGAGAGAGAGAGAGAGAGAGAGAGAGAGAGAGAGAGAGAGATACATGTATATGTGCTGCTACTATACTCAAGGCCTTGTATACACTTGGCATTTACACCACTCCTGCCCACATCTCAGACCTGTGATTCTCACCTATATTAAAATGTATTATTTATTTCTCATGCATATAGAATGTTTTCTGAAGTAATTTTCTGAAATGTAAAAAAAGGAAAAAAAAGAAAAAAAAAAAAGAAAATCCTTATGGTGTGTGTTGAAATATCTGTTTGAGGCCCAAGAAGAATGTGCAGGGCCTGGAAGAAGCCATTGTATTCCCTAGAGTTTCACAAGGAGAAACTTCAGTGCAGTCTGCCATAGACCAGATGAGCTAACAGTTGGATTGAGAAACCTCATACTGAAGACCTTGTTTTTAATCACTGAGTAGAGAGGTTTTGCCAGAGCCTGACCATCGAACTGAGCACGGGAACCCCGATGGAGGAGTTAGAGAAAGAACTGAAGGAGCTGAAGGGATTTGCAACCACATGTGCAACCACATTAGTCCCAGGGACTAATCCACCAACCAAAGAATACACATAGAGAGACCAATGGCTCCAGCTGAATATGTAGCAGAGGATAGCCTTTTGCACATTAATGGGAGGGGAGGCCCTTGGTCCTGTGAAGGCTTGATGCCCCAGTGTAGGGGAATGCCAGAGCAGTGAGACTGGAGTGGGTGGGTGGGCGAGCACCCTCACAGAAGCAGGGGGAAGGGGGATCGGATAGGGGGCTTCCTGAAACCAGAAAGGGGGATAACCTTTGAAATGTAAATAAATAAAATAACCAATAAAAATGAATAAAAAGAAAGAAAGAAAAAAACCCTCATAATGTCACCTGTAGATGGATTTTAGGTGGCAGCACTCTCTGAAAAGCTGAGCTGTTTTTTAAAATTGTGACATTTTCCTTTACCCAGTGTACTGACAAAGCTGAAAAGGATAAGTTGTCATCTATCTCTTAAGCACAGTTAGAAGCCAGTGTTTACTTTCGTTCAAAAATCTGCTTCAGGAAGCCCTTCTCTGTGAGCTTTTACCAGGTTTGTTGCCCTGTCGGGGCTAGATCATCAGGCATGACCTCATTATTAAAGCCTTCAGTAAACATGTTTTACCAACTTCCTAACCCCAGCCATAAAAACCTGTTTCTCATTGGCATGTTCATGAAACCAAACATGTATGATTTGTATCTAGACACAGAAAGTTTTGTGATATTCCTCAGCAGAGCGTAAGGCCCTGGGTATTAGCCTATTTCCAGTACGGTGTCTGGTGTAAGATCCATCAGGCAGCACCATTAAGAGCTTACAAATCGAGACTAACATGGGAATGCAAAGAATTCATGTAAGGGATAGGGACATTCGCATGAGTATAAATTCATGTGTGTATAGAGACCAGCCCCTGATGTTAGTCACGGTGTAGTTGTTGTTAAAACACTACAATGGAGGATGGATTCATTGAGGCTCCCGGTTTCAGTCTGAGCTCAGTTGGCTCCATTTGTTGGATCTTCTCAAACCAAAGTGGATGCTGGGTCAGAACTGTTTATCTCATGCTACCTGAAAAATAGAGGAGAGGCCCAGAGAAGTCAAAGGCAAGATGTGCCTTTCAAAGGCACACCCTTCTGGGATCTTCTTCTTTCTATTAGGCTCCACTTCTAGGAGTTCCCATTATTTTCCAGTAATGTCATCAAGTTATGGGTCTATCAATAGATTTATTAACTGACTAAGTCAGAGTCATTCATGATTAAATTTTCAGTGGATGGATCTGTAAACTGGGAGGCCAGGCCTTCACTGTCCTTTTCCGGGGACACTTTATAAACTGTAACAAACCATATTTGTGCATACGCACACATAGACATATACACGTTAATGTTATTATTTTTTAACCAGCTGAACTGTTATTCATTAATTTAACAAATATTCGTTGAGCTTCTAGTATGTTCTAGGTACTGTGGAAGGGCAGTGGCTGCAGAGAGGAAGGAATAAGACTGTGCATGTCGTTTACAAGGGGCTTTCTGACTCGGGAGGGGGATAGAAATATAAAGCATGGACGTCAGAACCAGGGCATTGCTGAGTGTGCTGTGTGTACTTTGGGACCTCAGAGGAAGAAGCAAAGTTCCAACTCTTAAAAATTGGAGGCAGGAGGATCAGTTAAAAAAAAAGGGGGGGGATTCATACAGCTCATGCAGCTAAGTCTCCAAGTCTCTGCACAAAACCTTTCCAATATACCTCTTCCTTTCAGTGAAAATATATTCTATTTTAGAAACTGTTGCACGTAGTTACAGACTTTTTTCTTACACTAGCTGAAGTCAGTTTCCCTACTAATCCCCCTCGGAAGTTCTTCAGTGCAGTCCTGAGAGGAGTCTAATTCCTACTCGACCATCCCCAGTCAGTTCCAAGACCAGATTGTTCCCTGCCTTTCCAAGTCACCTCTCGAGATCTCTGTGAGCATCGGCTGCCTCCTTTCTGGCTTGAGACACTTAGTGGAGGTCTGTCTGCCTTCCTCGAGGAGTCAGATGCACAGAATCTTCTGCGGATTCATGGCTCTTCCAGAGACTGACAGGGTGTAGAAGGGAGATAACATTGCAGAGAAACAGGCAGTGATTGCTGGACACTATCTATTTCTGAGAGGGTAAAATACATGAAGCTATGTGAAGCAAGCACGGTGTGCATTGATGAGCTATCAACATGTTGGTGTTTTTAGTGGTATTACTTAAAGATGTATTGACTGTTGATCCATTCCTTTATTCTGAAGGATGCTATACCTAGGCACTTCTCAAATTTAAGATTCTGTTCAAAACCTTTGTATCCTACATATTTAATGAATCTCAGTGCATGGTGGTGATCACAGGCCTGTAAGCACATATTAAGTTCACTTTTTGTATGTTTTCCTGCTATTGCTTAGACTGGGCTGTTGCAAAGGAGAACTGAGTTTCTAGGTGAACTCCATGCTTGTAAGCAGAGCACTCTTAAGTCCCTACTGATGCTTTCATTGCTGAATACTCTGCATCTCCAGATGGCCGCGGTAAGACTTTAGCATTTGCCATATGGGGAAGCAGTAAACACGTTCAGCAGAAAGCAGAGGCAGAATCCAGCGCGATGCTTTCGCAGCCCTGGATTCCACACTCGCAGGGAGCTGGAGCTTCTTACTGTGACTTAGAAGCCCCTGTTGTATTGCCAGCAGTAGACGAACTGAAGTATAGAGGAGATGCTGTTTATTGATCAGACATACCACTGGGGTCAGGCCTGTAAGGATGTGTGAAATTCTGTGTGGCAGCATTTATTACACTTACAGGGGAGTTCCTAAGTTCCATTTCTAAGTTTTCTTACCATGGAATAGTATAGAAAATGAAGTTTTAATTCGTCTGGGGTAGGCTCAGGTGGTTCTACTTTAAGAAACTCTGCTGTGGGGAGTGAGCAGCTCCCGTTCTGCCCACGGCCTGATATATATTATTTCTCCCATCCTTCTATCCTTCCATCCACTAACTTTGATGGGTCAACTTTATACCAGCAAATAAATGGGGGTGTCAGAAGGATCGGATATACTGTTCTTATCTTGAATCTTCCTTTAGCTCTCTGCCTTAGTAAGCACAGATACATGACCTTGAGGGTTATTTTCATATTCCTTGAGTATACCAGGAACAGTGGAATCAAGCTAGTCATTAGAGTCACGAAAACGCAGCGCATCTTCCCACAGGCAGCAAGTGTTGCTTCATCGTCTCTCCACAGCCCCCAGACGTACTTCTTTCTAACTTGGTTTAAAAAAAAATGAAACTGTAGCTTCTAAAACATAAATCCCTGTATGCATGAATCAGTTATTTCTAGATCGTTCCTAGAAATTCTTCCCAGGCCTAAATCTAGTCAGTGTTTTTCTGTCATCTGCCAAGGTCAAGGCAGCCCATAAATATGAGGAAGAAACAGCATCATAATTTTACCTGTATATTTAGATGTTTCAATGCCCCTGTGGTTATTCATATTTAAAATATTGTGCTCTGTGAAGGTGAAGGCTCCTTTCCACATTTCAGTATTTATTCTGCTTTTAACTGAGAGGATTATGTACCTTTATGAGGCATGGTGTGATGTTTCACTCCTTTGTGGCTTATGTGCCTTCCTTTGGTAAACAGAGTCCTTTTTACTTCTATTTTGTTGTTACAGAGATCCTCACCTATTGTTGAGTATCTTGTCCATAAACTTAGTAAGAGCAAATACACACAACCATGAGAGGGAAAGCTGTACTTTAATCAGCAGAAGAAGTGGGTTTTGATCTGCCTTCGATTTGAAGATTGAAATTGCTGTACCACTTCTTGGCGCATATACACAAGAATATTGACTTGGTACTAAGGTGATGGTGCACAGACTGCCCTGGAAGTGAATTGTGTGCTCTCCTTCCTCTTTGGGAATATGATGGAGACTGGAAGCCTGGCACTGGTTCCTGGCTTGCTTTGAACACATAGGCTACATCAAGGTGGGAAATATGGGAAGTCCACCCGCTCCTCTCTGGATCTTTCTGCCCGTGTGCTTGGGTTTGTGGTCCCTCTGCAGCCCTGGGCATGGCAGTTGACTCAGTTTACTCTTCATTTTGATCTTGGCCTTTCGAGCATAGACACTAACTCCCCAATCTAGTCCTGGCAACCAGCACTGTCAAGGCCACATCTAAGGTTTTCATGGGACTTGATA
>LR751106.1:0-39737 GCA_902729485.2 Mus minutoides
CCTGGGCTTAGTTCTGGTGGAGGCAGTGATTGGGGCTGAGTATGTGAGCTCAGTGCTGGTTCAGGATTCCTGCTCATTTGCATGCCTTCAGGGCAAGAGGAATTCAGGCTGGGTGTGTGGGCAGTTCCAGGAATCTCCTGGAATTGAAGATCAGAGGATGGTTGATCCTTGCTCTGCAGAGGTGGGGAAAGTCTGGCTAATGGAGGTACTTACTGGCTGAGCCCATTCTCTTTGCTATGAGTAGCAGCACATGGGAAGGTTCAGGGTATTTCCCTCTGTGAGAGGCTGCTGCAGGGACTGCTCAGTGTAGAGGCTCTGCTTGCTGTCAGCTGAGCTTTTGGTGGCAGATGGTTGATATGGAGGCCCTATCAGGGCCTTAAAGTACCAACTTCCTCACAAAGATAGAGAATATAAATTCAATGTGGAAAAACTTTCATTGCTGACAGTTAAGTCTAGAAAACAAAAGCTTGCCTGTGTTGGGGCAGAGAGGTATTACTTGGAAAGAGGGAAAGACTAGCTATAAAGGATGTAGGCTGCAGAAGATGGCTATGTAGGGGCTCCCACAAGTCCTGCAGGGCCCTGTCCCAGTGTCTGTCCAATCACTGCTGTCTCCAGAGGCTTGAACCCCACATTGTCCAGGGGGATCCCGAAGGCCAATAACTTCGCCTCATATGTACGCAGCAGGTCATTGTGGGCCTGAAAGGACAGAGCAGTGTCAGCAAAAAGAGTCTCCCAAGGACTGTGAAGCACTGCTACCATGCTGTGGTCCAGCAGAGGGGCTCTGGCGCACCAGACGGAGGCTCTATTGCTTGAGGGGTGGAGTACACAGAACTGTAATGAGGATTTGTCAGTGGTCTGTTGTTCCCTCTAGGTCCCTGATGATGGAAGTAAGTCAGTAACTCACATACTCAAAATAAAGACAGACTCGGTGGTGGGGGTTGAGGGGCGGGACAACCGGAACTTGGCAGACTCCTGACCACTTACCAATTACTTCCAAAGGGTCTCCCTCTCTGCCCTACCCTCTAACTCCCCAGTGACTCTGCAGGGCAGCCTGAAACGACCCCTGAAATGGTGGTGGTGCAACAAAGATGTCACTTCCTTTGATAATTTTGTTTTGGTTTTTGGTGTTTTATTTTTATTGTTATCTAGGAAAAGGCCCCACTATGTAGCTTAGGCTAGCTAGACTATATATCCCAGGCTAGTTGGACTTTTATGTAGCCCAGGTGAACTAGAGCTTGCTGTAGCTCCAGAATGGCCTCACACTCAAAATCTCACTGCTTCAAAGGAAAGTCCGTTTTCCCCGTGCAGTATCACTGGGACAGTACCATTCTCCAGGGCCTGTCCTGTGCCCAGGAGAGGCTGACCACTGGGAAGCCTTTCTTCTTTGGCTTTGTGGACTTCTTTTTGCATTTTCTTACTTTGGTATTAATTTGTCTGAACAGCCTCTTACCCGTTTGTATCGTGTTTTGTGGGTTTGTATTTGTTCTTGAGAGAGAGAGAGAGAGAGCATACAGCTAGGTCAGAGGTGGGGGATCTGGAAAGAGTTGCAGGAAAGTTAAAAACATGATCAAAATATATGAAAAAGTTTTTAATGAAAAAAGTCTGCTGTCTCAGTCGGGTGAGTGGTAAGATTACAAGTGTACACCAGACACCTTGCACAAAGGGTCTTTTTCCTCTTTATTCAATCTTGATAACCTGGAACTACACCAGGCTGGCCTAGAATTTACCATGATCCACCTGCTTTGTCTCTTGAGTGGTGGGATTAAAGCGGCATGCTACCACACTGTATGTCTAGTATTTCTTACTGTTACTACACCTATGTATGAGAAGGCACGCATGAGTGCAGATGCCCGAG
The DNA here is from genome assembly GCA_902729485.2 of Mus minutoides. NCBI lineage: Eukaryota > Metazoa > Chordata > Mammalia > Rodentia > Muridae > Mus > Mus minutoides. The sequence goes on from LR751106.1 coordinate 1,856, forward strand.
AAGGCCAGAAGATAAAGTCCGATTCCTTGGCGCAGAAGTCACAGGCAGCTGTGAGCCTCCCCCATGTGATGCTGAGAACCAAACTCCACTGATTTCAACACCCCTACTGCACATTTTGTACTGGGCAATGTTCATCAGGGAGCTGTGAGGACTTGGGCTTGTCTGTCTGAGAGGGGTCTCCCTTGCAGCACAGCCTGCGCTGACCTTGAGCTCCTCCTGTCTCTATGCTCATCAGTGTTATGGACCGAGAGCAATGACAAGAGCTGGGACTGCAGCTCACACCTTTAACTCAGTAGACAGAGATTGACAGGTATCTGTGAGTTCCGAGCCAGCCAGGGCTATACAGTGGGGTCAGAGAAAGAGGCCAGGAGGAGGTGGTGGCGCACGCCCTTGATCTCAGCACTTAGGAGGCAGAAGCAGGTGGATTTCTGAGTTCAAGGCTACCCTTACCTACAGAGGGAATTCCAGGACAGCCAGGGCTATCCAGAGAAACCCCGACTCAAAAACAAACAAACAAACAAACAAACAACCCAGAAAAGAAGAAAAGGGTTTGTTATCCTCAGTGGTTTAGGAAAGAGAAGCAGGGCTTGGGAACAGAGAAAAGGGGCAAGTAAGGATGGGCTACGGTGGGAGCTCCAGAGGCTGCGCTTTGGCTACCACACCCCCCTCGGCTCAGACCTTGGCCCCCAAGAGCTGTACACCCAGCAGACAGCCCTAACTTTGCTCAGAGCATGTCAGCTGAGGAGCGGGTATAATAAGGAAAGCTCTAGCCTGGGCTACAGGGAGGGCTGGGGAGCCAGGGCCTCAGGGACAGACACTGCCTGCCTCTAGGGTTAAAAATCAGACAGGACGGCACGAGTGTCGGATCGAGGCTCCAAACCAGGAATTCAATGCCTGCCCACAGGACTAAGGATGAGACCTGTGTGGTGGCTGCTGTGGGTCTATCCTTGCAAAGGAAAGACAGAGCAGTCCCTTAAGAGCACCTGGATGCAGAACCCAGGCCTCTTTCAGGTGCATGGACAGAGGGCAGCCAGGGTCCAGCCGGAGGAGTCTATTGATACACATGTTCAGCATGGAAGGGTACAGAGCTATTTTAGATTCACAAAGGTATCAGAAAAGGTAAGAGCTAGAATTGTCCCCGCTGAAGGCAGTGGGCATTAATCTGGAAGACCAGAAAGGCTCTTCCTATGCCTGAGGAGCTAGGTGAGCAAGGAAGGGTGAGGGAGAGAGAGACAGGAGACAGAGCCCCAAGTGTGTAGTAGGCAGGTCTGTAAGGACGGCCAGGACAAGGCCACTCTCAGGCCCTAAGGCTATGAGTGCACATCTCATGGGGATTACTCCTGAATGGAGCATGCACGAGAAGTGAGTAAGATCCCGGGACCCTTTGTCTGTGATGTTCATGAGGTGAAGCTGGGCACAGGGCACAGCTCTAAGGGAGGAGAAGCCACGAGGAGGTGGAGCCCTGCGCACGAGGGAATTAGCCTTACCTTGCAGACCCGGGCCAGCTCATACTGTAAGTCCTTGATGGTGGTATTCTTCGATTCTAGAACATCCTAAGGAAAGACAGGGGTGACTTTGATATTGTCATCTAGTGGAGGTGGACAGGGGCACACTAGTCTAGGGGATCCCTGAGGGTCTGAGAGGGTCCAAGAACAGCCGTGGCACAGCAATGACCAGAGCTCAGCCTCGGGGCCCTGCTGCCCAGCCAGCGAGGTCGCGCTTGGATCCTGGTGCCACATAAAGGCCTGAAAACTGACCCAACCAAGTAACTCACCACCCCGAACCACTACTCACTGGACCAGGGCCTAATACTGAAACAGGCCCCAGACCTTAGCACAAGTGACGCCATGATGGAAGTGCCACTCAGGCTGTAAAACATGCAGACAGCACTACTGCCACCATGAAAGAAAACACAGGCCTGAGCCATCAAGTCCACAGTTCTGGAAGAGTCTCTAAAGCGCTGACCTTGCTCTCTGGTGTTTGCAGTTCTGCTTCTGGCCAACTGTTCTCGCTAACTGAAATATATCAGCCCAAAATACGTTTTCTTTTTTTTTTTTTTTTTCCAGACAGGGTATCTCTGTGTAGCCCTGGCTGTCCTGGAACTCACTCCGTAGACCAGGCTGGCCTCGAACTCAGAAATCCGCCTGCCTCTGCCTCCCAAGTGCTGGGATTAAAGACGTGCGCCACCACACCCGGCTCAAAATACGTTTTCTATGAGAAAGGCTCAGTGCTACACTGGGACCCCAAACATCCAGTGTAAGCACCAGCCAGACTTTTTCTTGGCTTAAATCCAAGTCTCCTCTGGCAGATGCCCCACAACACGACTGTGAGGAATGTGGATGCCTTGGACCCTCCTGAGTCAGGTGCACCTCCTCTTGGATAAGCCTCCTGACAACGCTGGCCTTTCTGCCTCTTTTCCTTCACCAGCCACATCTCTTTCTTTACTGCTCGTGTTCCACCTGAGGTAGAGTGGGCTTTTTCTGAAGCTTCTACGCCCAGAACCTCCCACAATTCCCATTGCCATCACACACCTTAGTGCACGCGTCAGGTCTGCAACCCCCAACACTTGTGTGCTCCCTAGGGAGGCTCAGCAGGAGGCTACCAGCAATGCCTAATGTCGCATACCTCCGACTACAGGCAGTGAGGTGAACAGACTGTACAGAAAGCTGAAGTCTACAGTGAGCAGTTAACATTTAAGTTCAGCCTGCCTGGATGCCGTATACATCTCAGAATAAAACCTATCCGCCAGCCACTGCACTTCTGCCTCTCTGCTCCAAGCACAGCACAAGTCACAGAAAGACAGACAGACAGACAGACAGACAGACAGACAGACAGTGCACCCTCCTACCCTAAAGGATCTGCCTCAGACTGAACTGCCCCCCTTGCCGGGTCAGCTGGGGCTTCAGCTGTTCACATCCTAGAAGAACCAGTGAACCTGGTGCCAAACCACCACAGCTGTCTCCAAGGGACCCAGAGCTACTGGGGACCAAGCACAGTCTGAAAGCCTCAGTCACACTGGCTAGCTGGTATTCCTGTCAGCCAGACTCCCTCAACCTTTGCCACCTGCTCCTATGTCTCTCATGCCCCAAGCAAGCGGGAACAGAGAGACCTGGCCATTGCTGGAAGCTTAGTGAGCAGGCAGCAGGTGAGAAGGGGGTTCGGACAGAGGTTCTGCATCCTGACTTCTGCCCCCAGCTATCCCATGGTGCATGGCGTTCCACCCGCTCATCCCTGCCCCCACTACAGCATGTCACAGGAATGAGCGTCACTCTTAGATCTGTTCAGACGTTACTCCCAGGTCCCAAGACCCTCTGGCCCAACTGTCCTCTTTGTCACTGTCCAAGTCCTAGATCAGTGTCTGAGGATCTTTGTGGAGGCAGAGCCATCTCATCTCAAGTAACAGAGGAAGAATTTGGCCCTACAAATTCCCAGATCAGTTTTCCCACCTAGGTTACCTCAGTTCATTCAGTGGCTGGGGCTTGGCACACTAAAAGTCACAGTCACTGGAGACTCAGGTTAGGGATAGAGTTAATGAAGGATTGGGACAGCCTATGACAGACTGCAAAGATGGGTGTGTCACATGCCCTCAGTGCTAGTACTCAGAAGGCAGAGGAAGGGGGAATCTCTGAATTTGATGCCACAGTGAATTCCTATCTAAGGGGTGGGGGTAGGGAGCAAGCCAAAAGAGGACAGTTGCAGAGCCTAGGGGCGTTTAGCCCAGGCCCGCTCTCTGCTGCAGAAACCATGGGAGCCCCTGACTTAACTGTGCCACCGAGAAGGTGGAGCACGGGACGGGAGGACACCTACCTCAAGTTTGCGGGACACAAGCGTTAGAGCTGTAGGGTCCAGGTTGGAGGCAGCCAGCACCTCATTGAACTGAACCTCTCTCTTCTCCACAGCAGCATTCAGGGCCTGCAGCTTACGCTCCAGCAAAAGGTTCTTGAAGCCCGTCTTCTGCTGCACCTCCTGGATGGCATCGGTGAACTTCCGATAGAGCTCTTCCCTCTCCTGCTGCACCTGAGGAGGAGGCGAGCGGCGTGAACAGCCATCGCGTGCAGAGGCCTCACTGGGGAGAAGCCTTCCCACCTGCCCTAGGTGTGTTGCTCTATGAAAAGGCCACTTTCACTACGACCACGCCGTGGCACAGGACACTGGCTGTCCACACTGCCTGCACTACACCCTCCGTGCACACAATGAAAGGTGGGTAATCCAGCACACAGCAGAAAGGAGAGGGGGACATCAGCACTGCTGCTTCTACTCCTCAGGGTTTCTATTGCTCTGACAAAGCACTATGGCCAGAAGCAAGCTGGGGAGGAAGGGTTTGGCTCACACTTCCACACACGAGTCCATCACTGAAAGAAGTCAGGACAGAAAGTCAAGCCAAGCTGAAGCCTGGAGCAGGAGCTGATGCAGAGGCCATGGAGGGATGCTGTACTCCTCATGGCTTGCTTGGCCTGCTTTCTTATAGAACCCAGGGACATCAGCCCAGAGATGTCACCCAACACAATGGTTTGAGCCCTCCCCCATCAATCACTAATAGTGCCCCACAGGCCTATCTATCTTGTGACCTGGTGGAGGCATCTTCTCAGCTGAGGTTTCCTCCTCTCAGATGATGCTAGCCTGTGTCAAGTGGACACAGAGCTACCCACACACTATTCTTCTCAGAAGATAAGAGCTGGATGGAGATCCAGTCTGAAAACCACCCTGCAGGTTGGTCAGGCCAGCCTTGCCCAAGTTAGAGCCATGGGCTCAGCTGAGACCTTCAAGCTTGAAGCAAGTGCCTATCAACCACTAAGACACACTTGCCTACAGTTCTGCCTACAGTTCTGCCTACAGTTCTGCCTACTAACCTGTGCTGCCAAAGACCAAGGCTCTAGGTGGGCACACTTAACATACAGTTATGGCAGAGTTACAGTCTTCCTCTAGCCTCCTAAGACCGTTCCCACCTTGGCCCCAGGGCTCTGAGCAGCATACATGATCTGAGCGTTTCATCATCGTTAGAGAGTTCACGAGCACAGACCACTGACGGATTTGTCCTCTTCTTCCCCAGAGCAGGTTCCTTTCAAACAGTCCATCCAGTCAGATCTAGATTTCCCTTCAAAGGCACTGAGCATCTTAGAGGATGTGACTTGGTGAGCTCTGTCACTGTCTGGACAGGACAGCCAAGAGGTGGGTCACCAATACACCCCACTGGTCAACAGGGCCACCTTCCTTCTCCCTGTGCTTTTTTTTTTCCCCCTCGTTCCATTCAACCCTGCTCTCTCCGGTTGACCCTGCTCGCTCCGGCCAGCCCCGCTCGCTCCAGCCGCCCCCGCACGGACCCGCTCGCTCCGGCCAGCCCCGCTAGCTTCGGCCCCGCTCACTCAGGTCGTCCTCACCCACTCCGGCTGGCCCGCTTGCTCTGGTTGGTCTCTCCAGTCCAAGGATTCGTTTATTATTATTATTCATAAGTACGCTGTAGCTGACTTCAGATGCACCAGAGGAGGGCGTCAAATCTCATTACGGGTGGTTGTAAGCCACCATGTGGTTGCTGGGATTTGAACTCATCACCTTTGGAAGAGCAGTCGGGTGCTCTTACCCGCTGAGCCATCTCACTAGCCCTCCCTGTGCTTTTGAGGTCAGCATTTGGCCGGGAGTAGGGGGGAGGCAGAGATGGGCCCAAGGCACTGAAACTATACATATCCACTGGACATGGAGTTAAGAGGCTAGAAGGATTCTGCAGCTGCAAAGGCTGTGTAACCACGCGTGTTACCCTGGATGCTGGTCAAGGGCACAGCGTTGGGTGGAAGCTAAAGTATAAGCAAGGTCACATGCCATCCCCAACAGCAAGACTGCTTGCACATGTGCAGAAAACAGGAAAGAGTCACACCAAATGTTAACATTAGTGGCCACTGGGAAATCATGTTAAAGGGAGTTTTGATTTTGCTTGCTTGCTTGCTTGCTGTTGAAACACTTTATTCAGAGGCTTGGGGGAAGGTGGTAAAAGTCCACTCTGTCTGCTGTCCTGCACAGGGCAGACCTTAGAGATCTCCCCATTGCTAAGAGGAGTTTTATTTCTTTATCAAAGTATGGCATTTGTTTGTCTATTTAGAGACATTCCCTTCATGTAGCTCAGGCTGACGCTGAATGGTGGAGCAGGGTTTAGAGGAGTGTCCCACACTGGGCTTACTCCATGATCACTTTACAACAGGCCATAAGCTAATACTAAGAAATGGGCCACTAAGATGAGATCATGGGGACCAAGTGTCCCAAAACTCCACAGTCCAGCTGCCAGGGAGACAAAAGGGTCAATCCTCACCAAGGTCCCTGAGCTTTCTGCAGGATATACCACAGGTTGATGCCTTACAAAAGTTGTACACATGTCAGGTGGTGCACACCTTTAATCCCAGCGATTGGAAGGCAGTTCTCTGTGAGTGGGCGTATCTCTGTGAGTTCAAGGCCAGCCTGGTCTACAGAATGAGTTCCAGACAGCCAGGGTTACACACAGAGAAACCACAAAAAACTCTCAAAAAACAAAAATCCAAGATTGTGTGCACACACCTGTAACTGCAGCTACTCAGAAGCTGGAGCAGGAGGAGGCAGGGTCCCAGGAGTAAGGCCTGGCCACATGGGACGGTGAGACCCTATTTCCAAACAAAGAACAGGCAAAGTAGGCCCAGGTAGGAGGGAACTCCTGGACTCAGAGCCCGCCATGGCGCCCACACCTGCTCACCTTGATAAACCTCTGCTCCAGGACCTCATGTTCCCACTGCAGGTCCTTTAGCTCCTTCTCCGCCACCTTCAAACGTGCCTTTGTACTCTGCAGAGAGATCAGGGGTAGGAGACATAAAATACTTAGGATTCACAGACACTCACATACCACAGACTCCTGGAGACAGCAAGGCTAGGAAAAAAATCACCAGGAACAACTGGTGGAAAGACTCCAGCAGCTGGGCCCCACCCAAGCTATGAGCGGAATGTGTGGAAAACCGGGGTCTAGTCTATAGCAGCGCCAGCCTGCTTATAGCCCAGGAGGAGTCCAAGAACGAGAGGGCCTATGTCACCACGCCTCCCCTCTCTTGCACTGAGGGAGAGGAGGGTTCGGCAGAGGAGAAGACTTCAGCAGTGCACTCACGACCAGGATCTGCTTGTCCCGTTCGTGGTTCCCCAGTCTCTTCTGCATCTCGTTCATTTCGTCCTTGGCTTTCTGCAGCGGGTCGGCCAGCCGCCGGTTCTGCAGAGTCACCTCCGCCATCTCCCTCTCCATGTGCTCCTCCTTCTTTCGCATGTCCTCCATCTGCTCCTGGGGGCAGTCATACACAGGGCTTCATCTCGGGACACTTGAGTTCACATGATTCATTATTAGTGTGTGATGTGTGTGTGAGTGTGCATGTCACAGCACACATGCAGAGGTCAGAGGGTGACTGTTAGGAGCTAGTTCTCTGCCTCCACCATGGGTTCCAGGGCCCAGCTCAGGCTTGCATGGCGAGCAGCTCTACACACTGAACCATCTTCCTGTGACTTTTTGGTTTGGTTTTGGTTTTCTTGAGACAATGGCTCTCTAACCAGCCTAGACTGGCTTTGATCTTGCTCTCCTCCTGCCTCCACCTTGTAAGCATGGAGATTATAGGTTTGTGCCACCATATCCAGCTATGAATGCCCTCAACTAAAAACAGAGCTGAGGTAGGCATGGTAGCACACACCTAACCTCAGCCCTCAGGGGGCAGAGGGAGGTGGACCTCTGTGCGGTCCAGGTTAGCTTGGTCTACATTATGAGTTCTAGGACAGCCAGGACTACCCAGTGAGGTGTTCTGTGTCAAAAAACCAAGCAGCCGCCGGGCGTGGTGGCACACGCCTTTAATCCCAGCAGAGGCAGAGGCAGAGGCAGGCAGATTTCTGAGTTCGAGGCCAGCCTGATCTACAAAGTAAGTTCCAGGACAGCCAGGGCTATACAGAGAAACCCTGTCTCGAAAAAAACAAACAAAAAAACCCAAGCCAAACCAAAACAAAACAAAAAAACAAAAAACCAAGCAGCCATGTGCATACTTAGGAAATAGTCTTATTTCACATATAGGCAGGGTTCCTGAAGTCTTGATCTATTCTGAATTATGTAAGAATATAAGGTGCATGCAGGCTGAGGGGCTGCATCTGTTTAGACCAAGGGTGATTCTCTACTGTGGAAATCCTGCCGCTGTTAGTTTTATGCCCCAAGTGTTTGAGCAGTGGCTGGGGGGAGGAACGCATGACCCCATCCTGCCGGCATAACGCCACCACATCCTGTAAGCACAGTGCCGACTGCCAATGTGGCCACACTTCAGTCAACACACTTTACCTATCTCAGCCCTGCCTGCATGTCATAACACCTCTGAAGTTATTCCTTCCACTACAGCAGAGTTAGGGAGGTGTCCAGATGATTTCCCGTTAAACTGTGGGCAGCTTACATTACTTATGAATTATATCTGAGAGTAACAGAGGGACACTGCCCAGTGTTATGCTAGTAAGAAGTTCTAGACCACCCCACGGGCCCTGAGTGCTTCAGTACCTTGAGGGAATTGATTAGGGCCAGGTTGTTAAGAGTGATGTCATTGTAGTAGTTCTTGATGTCCGTGAAGGCCTCCTCATGGCGCTGCATCAGAGTGTTGATCTGGCCATTCTTCCTCTCCTCCACCTCATGGATCTCAGTCTTTCTCCGCAGGTCAAGCTCGTCTCTAAGCATCTTCATCTTCTTATCATACTTGGCCTCAATTTCTGAAAGGCAGCAGCACACACAGCAGCTTAGATGAACGGATGACCTCAAGCCATAAGAAAAGATGGAACCTATAAGCAGTGCCCAAGAACACTCATTGCGGTCAGACAGAGGCTGCACCAGCAACTCTGGCAGTAGCCAGACGGCACTGGTGGAGCTTTTCCTGCAAGTGGCATATTCAACATGTGAGTCACAGTCACCTTTCCTCTGCAGTGGGTGTCCCATACTAATCCCAGGGCACACTACCCACGGCCCATGTGACCCTCCAGCCAGCCACACGTTAGAGGCCCCAGTCAGAAAGCCAGTGTCCTTCTGACTGCGAAGGTTTCTCAGTCCAGGAGCTGAGGAGAATGAAGGAAGCGCCACACACTGTCAGCTGCAGCACCAAAGCCAGCCCGAGGGAGAGTTTCTGTGGCTCTGGATCAAGCTGCTGGCTTCTAAAATAATCCATCTTCCTCTCCTTGCTCTGTCTGTCTGTCTGTCTCTTTTGTGTGTGTGTGTGCGCGCGTGCGCGCAAGCTGCCGCTGCTGCTTCTTTTTTTTTTTTTTCCCGAGACAGGGTTTTTCTGTATAGCCCTGACTGTCCTGGAACTCACTCTGTAAACCAGGCTGGCCTCGAACTCAGAAATCTGCCCGCCTCGGCCTCCCAAGTGCTGGGATTAACAAGCTTTAGTAAAACTTATGTGCCTCAATTTACCTACCAAGCAGCAATGGGAGGTTCCCTGACACCATCCTACACCGTGTATGTCTGCAAAACTGACCTCGAACTTGCCTTTCAAAGTCATTTCGCATCTTGGTGATCTCCTCGGCTTGTTTCTGCACAAATAAGAAGGGGTTGTTACTCGACAGACAGACAAGCAGACAGGCCTACCCTCCTTAGGCTGAGTCTACCCCTCTCCCGTGGGAAAGTTCAGCTTTAGAAAGCCCTGTGCTGTGCTGCTGCTGCGGCTGCCCAGAATCTCTTCACGTCTACATCATAAAATTCGCCCAGAATAACACGGCTCTCACGGCCTCCACCCTTCATATACAATGCACTTCCCTCAGCAGAGCCGCCTCTGAACACGAGACAGCAGCAGACAAGGTGCTGTTCGTGGGTTGGTTTCTTCATCCAACCTTCCCAAAGCCAGAGAGCAGCAGCCACATCTACAGGAGGCAGCAGGCTCCCTCCTAGAGCCTGACAAAGCTCCTGCCAGCCTCGCTCACAACAGTGCTCACAACAGTGCTCACAACAGCGCTCACAACAGCGCTCACAACAGTGCTCAGAGATAATGATGATAACTATTATTATATTGTTTTGGCGGTTTGGTTTTTTTTTTTTTTTTGAGACAAGGTTCCCTTGCATAAATTGTTCTGTTCTGGAACTCACTCCACAGACTGGGTTAGCCTTGAACTCAGATCCACCTGCGGCTGTCTCTCCAGTGCCAGGACTAAAGGCATACCCACCACATCCATCCTAGAGATTACTTTAACAAGCAATCCCATGTTAACATTCTTGTAAGGTTTTTTTCAATTATTATTTTATGTGTGCATTACATCTGCATATGCAACTCTGTACAATCTTTGTGCCTGGTGCGTATGGGATCCAGAAAAGGGCATGAGATCCCTTAAAGATGCAGTTACAGACAGCTGTAAAAGCCGGGCGTGGTGGCGCACGCCTTTAATCCCAGCACTTGGGAGGCAGAGGCAGGCAGATTTCTGAGGCCAGCCAGGTCTACAGAGTGAGTTCCAGGACAGCCAGGGTTACACAGAGAAACCCTGTCTTGAAAAACAAAACAAAAAAAACAAACAAAAAAAGCCAACAGTACTCCTGATCACTGAGCCATCTCTCCCACTCCAATATTTATATGTATTTCATGTTTTGCCATCAGGTATGTCTGTACACTGCATGTGTGTCTGGTGCTCAGAAGCTGCTGTTGGGTCCCCTGGAACTGGAATAATGGACGCTTACGAGCTGCCATGTGGGTGGTGGGACTTGAACCCAGGTCCTCTAGAAGAGCAGTCATTGCTCTTAACTGCTGAGCCATCTCTCCTGCCTCTACACACTACAAATATGAATAAAGTTTTGCCGACTAATTTGTTAAAAACCTCTGGTCATTTCCCTCCCCCACCCCCCCACCCGCCACCATCTTAAGTTCCTCCTTGTGAAGGAACCGGTTCAGCTGGCTGGGCTCCCTCTTCCACCATTGTCGCCCAAGGTGGAGTGGACCTACCAGGCACAGGTTCTTTATCACCACCTCGTTAGCCAGCTCCTGCTCCTTCAGCTCCACCTTCAGCACCCGCATGTCCTTGCGCAGAGCGCCCTCCTGGGTGCGGTGCTCCTTCTGGGCCAGCTTCATGACCACGGTGCCCTCGGCCTTCACTTCGGCCAGGTTGTTCTGGTGCTCGTATAGCAGATGCTTCACCTTCTGCTTGTAAACCTGCAGAGCGAGCGGGGGAGGGGTGCCGCATGCTCGCTCACCAGGAGCCACAAGGCAGAGCTGGAGTCAGCCTGCACACCCTGCCACAGCACAGAGGCTTCAACGATGCTCAGGACCTCTCCTACTACCAGAAGGATGAGACGGCTTTCCCTTGTCCTCCTCAGAGACTGTTGGGTGGTCCTATCAGGGGAGCACAGCTGATACTCTGACAGGTTATCAGTTATGTAAATAAAAACGTTGGTTTTTGTTTGTTTTGAGACAGAGTCTCCTATAGCCCAGGCTGGTCTAAAACTATGTACATCACTAAAGTTGGCCTTGAACTCCACGTCTTCTTGCACCCACCTCCCACGCCCTGGGACAGCAGGCGTGTGCCAACGGCAGCTGTGTTTTAAGTACTTTCCCCATTCTGTCTGGCTGAATCATAACTGTCCTTGGCACACTGGCACGGGGACCCCGTGACATTCCTCTGTCATCAGGGCTGGTGGTCATCCTCAGCAGGGCACACGGCTTAGGTGGGGCACAGTAGAGCCATGCAGGGTGCTGCAGCGGATCCCCGCCTGGCCAACTTAATCAGCAGAGTCGATGCTGGTGACCAAGGGGGTGACAGATGACACAGCCAAGTCACCTTTGCAACTTTCCTTGGACTCTTAGAAAAACCGCCTCTGGGTCACAGTGAGGAGGAGTATGTTCCCACGGAAAAGCAGGAAACACCCCCCACCCAGCCCCTTTCTCCAGTGGGGACAGACAGACTCCACTCACCTTGATCTCCACCTGGTGCCTCTCCTCGGCCTCCTCCATCTCCCGGTCTTTGTTGCGAAGCTCAGCCTTCTTCTCCTCCAGCTGCCTCCGCGTGATCTCCCAGAAGGTGTGGATCTTGTCACGCTCCAGCTGGAAGTAGTTTCGCTCCTCTCTCTCCCGGTCCAGCTCCTCCCGGATGCGGGCGACATGTTCCTCCACCTGACGGGGCCCAGGGCACCAGAGAGGGACGCTGCAGGAGCCCACCCCCCACCAGGCGCTGCCCAAGGGAAGCAGGGAGGAAAGGGGGCAGGGCCATTTTATTGGAGTTACAACACAAGGCAGGAAGGCCCAGGGACAGTAAACTGCAAAGGTCTCTCAAATCTGACCAATACTTATAAAAACAATGATACCTGCCCAGCGCCTGGATTCTTTTTTTGTTTTGTTTTGTTTTGGTTTTTCGAGACAGGGTTTCTCAGTATAGCCCTGGCTGTCCTGGAACTCACTTTGTAGACCAGGCTGGCCTTGAACTCAGAAATCCACCTGCCTCTGCCTCCCGAGTACTGGGATTAAAGGCGTGCGCCACCACACCCTGCTGACTCCTGGATTCTTTTAAGAAATTTCTCAAAAGAAACATAACGATCTACAACTATTTTAAACAGCACAATGGTTGAAAATTGGAACATATCAACTCAACTGTAAGATTATAAAAATTACCCAGAAGCACATAAATGTCTCCATAAAAATCACACAAACCAGCCGGGCGTGGTGGCGCACGCCTTTAATCCCAGCACTCGGGAGGCAGAGGCAGGTGGATTTCTGAGTTCGAGGCCAGCCTGGTCTACAAAGTGAGCTCCAGGACAGCCAGGGCTATACAGAGAAACCCTGTCTTGAAAAACCAAAAAAAAAAAAAAAAAAAAAATCACACAAACCTAGCGGGCTCTCTGCACTCAGCAGACTCTGGGCCAGAGCCAATTATAACCCTGCAAATAGGTTAAAGGGGAAAGTAGGGCAGGTCTCAGCTTTCCTGAGCATGGCTTCCCTGGGGAATTAGTTATCTTTAGGCACAGCCACAGGCCAGTTACTGGATTTCCTCTCTCAAGTCTACATTCCACGGGGGCGGGGGGGGGNGGGGGGCGGGGGGGGGGACGCCTTTAATCCCAGCACTCAGGAGGTAGAAACAAGCATAGCTCTGTGAGTTCAAGACCAGCCTCATCTACAAGGTGAGTTCCAGGATAGCCAGGGCTGTGCAGAGAAACCTTGGGGGGGGGGGGGGGGCAGAGAGACAGAGACACATGGAGGGAGAGACAAAGAGATGGACAGACAAAGACAGACATCCCATTCTACACAGGGAACAAATAAGACCCAGACAGCCAAGCGGCTCTGCAGAAGGACGCTGGGCAGCGGCTGGGTGCCTGTGAGGAAACATGCACACCAGACTCTGACTAGTGCTTCGCACCGTGTCACGCACACTGATAGTCCTGAAAAGTCTCTTCACCTCGAGGAACTTTAGTGTCACTTCAATAGTTACAAACAGAACTCCTGCTCTGGTTTGGCTCATTTGGTATTAGAGTTTGTCCTTAGGACGGAGACACCAAGGTTCAGTCTCTAAGGAACAGAAATAGCATGTCAGGGGAGCCTGGAGGTCACGCTATCCTCCATCACCCTAGTCAAACACAAACTGGATCCCTGATACACCTCTGCTTAAGCTGCCAATGGTTTCCTATACACAAAATAAAGCAGCCAGCCTGGTCTCCAGAGCGAGTCCCAGGATGGCCAGGACTAGACAGAGAAACCCAGTCTCAGGAAAGAGATGGCTCAGTGGTTAAGAACACTTGTTTAAAAAAAAAAAAAAAAAAAAAAAAAAAGCTGGGCGTGGTGGCACACATCTTTAATCCCAGCACTCAGGAGACAGAGGCAGGCAGATTTCTGAGTTCGAGGCCAGCCTGGTCTACAAAGTGAGTTCCAGGACAGCCAGGGCTACACAGAGAAACCCTGTCTCAGAAAAGAGAGATGGCTCAGTGGTTAAGGGCACGTTTTGCTCTTGCAGGGGAACAAGATCCAGTTCCCAGGATCCAAATAGTGGCTAACAACCATCTAAAACCCAGTTCCAGAGGGTCTGAAGACACCTCTGGCTCCTCAGGCACCGAGCACACATGGTACACATGCAAACATATAGGCAACATACACATACACACATACGCATATAAAAAAAATCTGAAAAAACATACATTTTGCCTGTGCATCACGGGAGAGTTTGGAGCCTGTGGAGGTCAGAGGAGGACATCAGATCCCCTGGGACTGCGGTCACAGATGGCTGTGACCCACCCTGTGGGTGCTGGGAACCAAACCTGAGTCCTGCCCAGAGCAGCGATGCTCTTAATCCACACGCCCACTTTCCAGCTCCTGAAAACATGTATTTTCAATCAAAATACAGCTCTACAGTGGCATGGAGAAGGCCGGTGCTACAGGCCATGAAATGAATTACCCAGAATACAAAGATAAACAGGGGAAATTCATTAAACTAGTCTGCAAGAGAGCAGCAGGTGAGTTTCCCAGAGGCCTCGAGTGGCTGAGAGCAGGTGGAGTGTTTTATGGCGGTGGAGGGGCTTTATTTGGTCTCCACAGCCATTTCTGTGAGATCCACATCTGGATCTGTGGGGTGGGGGAGTTCACTGTCTTGTATGTAGCAAATTTACAGCACAAATTGTTTCTCTTGAGACTGGCGAGCCTTGTACAGTCATAATGCTACTGGTCACCAGGAGTTAGGCCCCGAATGTCGACAGGAGATATCACACGTCACCAGGAGTCAGGCACCAAATGGTCTGGGTGTTAAAGTAGAGAGATTACGCCTTTGAAATCACCGACACTCAGACGGTTGGCTAACTCCAGTTTCAGCTTATATTCTTTTAACCCCCTTCATATTATCTTCAGCCATTACAACAACAAGTCTTACTAACTCAACTGCACATGACCCTCCAGCCCCGTGTCAAAACCCTGCAAGCCATCTGTCATAGTTAGGGTTTTACTGCTGTGAAGAGACACCATGACCAAGGTAAGTCTTAGAAAGACAAACATTGGGCTGGAGAGATGGCTTAGCAGTTAAGAGCACTGACTGTTCTTCCAGAGGTCTGGAAACTACGGACACAGGATAAACACATTATGTTTGGACAGACTGAGAAGAGACAGACACACAGAACAGTGATAAGAGTTTCACCAGCACATCTGCAGCGGTGCCCACCCCACCCTGGGACCAGGCTCCTCCATGGGCTGTGCTCACCTGCTCCTTGGTCATGTCCTCTGGTGCAACACCATCAACAATCGCTGTCCCTTTGGCTTTCCCCTTCTTCCCTTTCTTTTTGGGCGCCTTTGTGTGAAGAAGAGAGGACTGAGTTAAGTATAGGTCAACTCTACCTCCCTCAGGGTGTCCCCCCTTGACTGACTGACTGACTGACTGCTCACATGGTCAATTCTACCTTAGGGTGTCCCTCCTTGACTGACTCGGTTCACACAGGCATATGGGGAAGGAACACCTGTTTAGAATCTTTTTTGTTGTTGTTGTTTGGTTTTTTTGAGACAGGGTTTCTTGTAGTCCTGGAACTCACTCTGTAGACCAGGCTGGCCTCGAACTCAGAGATCTGCCTGCCTCTGCCTCCCAAGTGGTGGGATTAAAGGCATGCACCACCACGCCCTGGCTACTATTTAGAATCTTGACCTCGACTGTTCACACTGTGCTGACTGGAACATTGACCTAGGGGGTATCATTTATACTGATCCCCCCATTAAGACACCAGAGAGAGAGAGAGAGAGAGAGAGAGAGAGAGAGAGAGAGAGAGATCTCATTTGGAGAAGCACAAAGGGAGAAATCTTCCTCATTTCAGAAGGAAAGGAGAAAGAAAACACTTCAAACCCATTCACTCCTAGATGTAGGACAAGAATGAATTTCTTTGTTATGGTTAAAAACATTCTTTTGGCCGGGCAGTGGTGGCGCACACCTTTAATCCCAGCACTCGGGAGGCAGGCGGATTTCTGAGTTCGAGGCCAGCCTGGTCTACGGAGTGAATTCCAGGACAGCCAGGGCTACACAGAGAAACCCTGTCTTGAAAAAGAAAAAAAAAAATTCTTTTGGAGAGATGGCTCAGCGGTTAAGAGCACTGACTGCTCTTCTAAGAAGTCCTGAGTTCAATTCCCAGCAACCATATGGTGGCTCACAACCATCTTTAATGGGATCTGATGCTCTCTTCTGGTGTGTCTGAAGATAGCAGCAGTGTACTCATATAAATAAAACAAATCTTAAATTAAAAAAAAAAAAAGAAAAAGAAAAACTTATTGGGGGGGGAGAAGGTGTTGAGAGAAGAAATATAGGGAAAGGCAGCATTTAAGGAGCTAGTGTGGCAACCTAAGAGACAAAAAGAAAAACTTATCTGGGCTTTTAAAAGGAGGAATACACGCCTCCCCCCCCCCCAAGTATACTGGTGACCACGCTTCATAGCCACCACAGAGACACAGGAGACCCTCATCAGCAAGGACCAAGAATCAGCCTTTTGGAGAGACCTCACAGCAACGACCGAATCTGAGACTTCCCGACTCGTGTTTGCCATTATGAACCCACTTCAGGGAACGCTGGTCAGGAGTGAGCACACACTGTATCTGTCTGCAGATGTTCCCAGCAGAAACTGCTCACAGAGCCTGCTTTATTCTAGCAGCCTTGACAAGGCCATAAAGGCTTGGCGGGAAGATTCAGCAGCAGTAAATACCGGCCATGGTTCCAGGCAGGCGCTCCTACAGGGAGATGCCACCCCACCAGCTAATGACCCATGCCCGCCCTGGCACATCAGCCAAGAAACTGCACTACCGACAGCATCTATCTCCCGGGGGGCGGGGCATTATGTGAGGAAAATAAAGGAGTCAGGGGGCTTCAGCCTTGTTCTTCTCAGGAGCCTGAGATACCCAAGGTGTGTATCCTTGGTCACTCCATGACACTCGACCCTTGGTAGGGAGACCTCCAGCCACGTGGTACACGCTAGATTTTCCACCTCAGAGTTCTTAGGGTTTCTCCTGTGCCGGACTCTGCGCCCTGTGGACACTTAAGTGACCCCGAGCCCTTAAGAACTGGTCCCAAGGATCGGACGGACTCAGATCTGATTTCTGAAAGCCTTGCACACCGGGTTCTCATCTGGCCAGCGTGATGATGATCATCCCAAAGAACCGAATACAGGCCCCAGCTTCCCCAACCGGGGCCACACGGAAGAACTGCGCCCACTTCTCTATTCTAGTAATCCAAAACTGCAGGCCGCTCGCCCCAGGCCTCCCAGTCCCGGGACCTGAGCCTCCCCGCATTTCTGCACGAAAGCCTCCCCGGTTCTCTGTGCACTGGACACCCCGAGCACCGGCCCGACTCACCATGGTGCCAGCAGTCCAGCACTTCCACTAATCCGGGATGGGCGCTGGTCAGAGGAGGCTGCGCGGTCTCCTGGCAACTCCGACTAGATCCCGCGCTGGTTCTCAAATCCTCGCGAGACTATCCTCCAGGATAGTCTCCTCCCCTCCTCTCGCCCGCCCTAAGGGACCTGGACAACCGGGAGTGCGTCCCTAACAACGCGCCAGAAGAGCTAGTGTTGCCCTCGGTGTATTGCTGGTCTCTCTCCCACTACAACTTGGACTACAGAAGAGACTGTGGTTCCTCGGGTTCTCCAGAGTCTACATGGCAGGCGCTCAGAAGGAGGAACGGATAAAGAGATTGTCTGAAAGATTAATCTGCCTCCCAAGCGCAGTTCCCAAATCGGATTCAAATGTGAGCTAAGAGCCCTCTCCTGCGGCCCATCCACCTTGCCCTGCTTGTGAAAATTGCTTCCACACGTTGCTCTGATGAGACTGAACCTGCAAAGCTGGGCGTGGTTGCGCACTCCTTTGATCCCAGCACTTGGGAGGCAGAGGCAGGCGGATTTCTGAGTTCGAGGCCAGCCTGGTCTACAGAGTGAGTTCCAGGACAGCCAGGGCTGTCTGTCTCGAAAAACCAAAAAAAAAAAAAAAAAAAAAAAAAAAAAGAGGTTGAGGGTGTTATCTTATGCCTGCGATCACTGGGGAAGCTGAGAGGAAGACTGCATGTGTTGGAAGCTAGCCTGGGCTATATACCAAAAACCCGTCTCAAAAAAAAAAAAAAAAAAGGATCAGCAGATAGGGTCCTGAGTTCAAATTCCAGCAACCACATGGTGGCTCACAAGCACCCGTAATGAAATCTGACGTCCTCTTCTGGTGCATCTGAATAATAAATAAATCTTTAAAAAAATATTCCACACCCATAAGTGGATGCAGGCATTGCTATCCGATGAGCAGGAGAGAAAGCTTGCTCAGTGGTGGGGATCTGAGGATCCTATCAATGAGACACCCCTGTTTCTAACCCAACTCCAGATTCTTGAAGAATGGCCTATTGGAAGAACAACACCTGAATCCTTGTGAGCGTTCTAACAGTGGCTTATTTGCTGTCCGTGAACTTTAAGGTGAGCCCTGCTCATCACCCTCTTCCTGGAAAACTCAAAAGCAGCACCTAGAAGCACCTGCGCACAGTCAGGCCAGCTGTCGGCTGAGAGCTCACATTGTCAGCATACATAGGTGGACTCCAGGTAGCCTGGCTTTATGGGAGCCTTCCAGGAAAGCTGCATTTCTTTTCAAATGACCTATGGAAGTTGTATGGCCTCACATCTCCCATACTCTACTAGCCAGTGCTGACTAGTTACAGCGTTCAACAGCACTGCAGCAAAAAAGCTCCTGATGGTACGGTTCTGGAAGAAATGCTTCAAAAAGAAATGTTGCCGGGCTGTAGCCAAGGCTGACCTCAAAGCCAGACCATCAAATAGTAGATCATCCTGAACTCCTCCTCCTGCCCCCACCTGTGAAGCACCATAATTGGTTCTGTGACATTTTAACCATTTTGGAAAACACAGCCTGCTGCTGTTCCAGGTACCTAATAGTGGCCTATGCTTCTTTTTTAAAAGATTTATTTATTTATTGTAAGTACACTGTAGCTGTCTTCAGACACCCCAGAAGAAGGCATCAGACCTCATTAGGGATGGTTGTGAGCCACCATGTGGTTGTGGGATTTTTAACTCAGGACCTTTGGAAGAGTATTCAGTGCTCTTAACCACCGAGCCATCTCTCCAGCCCCCCAAGCTAACCTTATGCCCTAGTTTTATCCCAGGGAGGAAAGGGATGATCATCCAAGCAGTGACTCAGCCAGGCCTGGTGGGGTTTCAGAGGGCTTTAGCCAGCAGGTGGGTATGGTCCCTTGTTTTGTAAACTAAATGAGAGCTATTTAACTTTCTGAAATCGGCCTTCAAGCTTAAAGGCCACAGGCTACCTTGTGTCCGTCCACTAGAGCTGGGCAGAAAGCCAGAGCTTTGAGTCAGACCCTACTTGACTGAATGAAGCTTTTTGGCTACTGTCCTAGCCATCCATTTTGCCCAAGGCAGTACCAACTTATTCCATCGGCTCAAACTCCTCTCAGCCTGTTCAGTTATGAATAACTCGTCTTCTCTGATAATTTGTTTTGTTTTTGTTTTTGTTTGTTTTTGTCTAAGTGTAAAAGGGATCTTAGATTGGGCCTTCTGACTTCTAGCCCTGAATTTGAAACCTGGAGAAAGTTGCTTTCTGTTGTCTCTGTGCCCGGCATCTTCTTTAGATCTCTGGAAGGAGTAAAGAGATACTGTGTGTCTTAGGGTTACAATGTCTGTGATGAAACACCACGACCAAAACAACTTGGGGAGAAATAAATACTCATTTTACATTTCCACACCACTGCTTATGGGGAAAAGAAGTCGGGACCAGAAGGCAAGAACTGCCGCAGCCTCCTCAGGATTTGCTCACGCTGTTTTCAAAGATCTGCCTGCCTCTCTGCCTCTCTGCCTCTGCAGTGCTGGGATAATTAAAGGCCTGTGACACCAAGACCTGGCCTTAGCCTGCTTTCTTATAGAACCCAGGACCACCAGCTCAGGAATAGTACCACCCACAGTAGCCTGGCCCTCCTACATCAATAATTAAGAAAATGCCTTACAGCTAAACATTATGGAGGCATTTTCTTAATTGGGGTTCCCGCCTCTCAGAAAACTTCAGCTGTGTTGTCGACATAAAACTATCTGGCACACTGTGCCATGCAAGCAGGTCTGATGCAGGACTGGCGTTTGGAGATGGGACTCCAATTGTGGGTTATTAATACATCCAAGGCCTCCTTTTTACCAGGTCACCCCCCACCCACCCCGCCCGGACTTGTACTCTCAATATGGATTCAATAACATTAATCAGGTCCACAATTCTAGGCTTATCAGTTGAGGGTTCAGGGGCTGCTTTGGCCCTTCTTGTGGCACCTCCTCTCCTAACTCTTCTGCCAGGCTCCTCACGTAGTTGGCGCGCCACAAAAGCCCGGGGTTGTAATAGATGGATGGACCGCAGCCAGCGCAGCTCAGTGCGCAGGAGCCAGGGAAGCTAGCTGAAGTCGGAGGTCCACAAAGGGCTACGTCCCTGCAGAAGGGTGGGGGTGTGGGGGTGGGGGTTGTTGTTGGCCGGGTCGGCAGGGGGCGCGCGAGGAGCAGGGCGGGGCTGCACCTGTGCTGCTGGCTGCTGGAGATGGGGAGGGGAGCGGCGCCAGAAGCAGCTGCGCGCCCCGCCCCGCGGGCTCCTCCCCGCCGCCGCGGCCCCTTAGCTGCTGCCCCGATGCGCTGTGCCCGAAGCCCGGACCCAGTAGTCACCAGAGCAGTTGAGGCACCCGGGCTGTCGCCGCCGCTGTCCACACCCCTCGCGGACCCCATTGGCCGCATGGAGTCTCCCGAGGACGCTGGTCCGGGAGGTGAGTCCGACCCCGGTCCCTAGAAACCAGCAACAAACCCCTCCCTCTGCCCACTAGCCAGCTACTCCCGGGGCCTGGAGACCCGCTGATGCCTTCTGAGCCCGCCCGTCCGACTCAGAGCTAGGGGCGGAGGAGGGGGCCGGGCCAGATCCTTGGAAACGTGCGGGTACCCGGCTCGGCAAACACAGACTGCGTCTCTTTCCCTGCTTTGAGAGCTCCGGGATCAGGAAGGCTTGCGGACTGCCCTCCAAGGCAGTGACCAGGGGTTGCGTCCTGAGCCCCCTGCCAGCCGAGCCTGAGAGCGGGGGAGGGGCGTGTAGGGACCGGAGTTAGGGGTCTGGAGAGGCGATACGTAGGGGCGATGTTACCCGCTTGTTCACGCGGAGGCTTTGTTCGCCCCAGCGGCGATACCAGGAGGAATGACAAGAGGCAGAAGAGAGTCTGGGGCTCCCGGCTGAGCTGGGGTTTTGGTGAGGTCATGGCGCATGCACCCGAGCTCTTCTTGGTGCTGCAGGGCAGCGGCGTCCAAGCTGCCCAGCTGCCATATATTTGGAAGGGAAGGTATCAATGGTCTGCTCCCTCCTCAGCCTCTCCCAGTAGCTGAAGAACCTTGAGGTTAAGATCTTACCGCAGGTCTGCCCTCCTTGGAGCGTGCCCACAGGCGGGTGGCTGATAATAGAGAGAAAACTCTTAAAAACCACCCACCCCGCGTCTCAGCTTTCCAGAAAGCTTTTCAGGGATCCATCGCTGTGGGAACTTGGATGTAATCTGAACAATCCATCACTTGCTTAGCCGTACCCAACACTTCTAGGATTTCCTGAAGATCCCATCCCAAGGAACCACCAAGTGCCTGAGGATTTGGCCAGCTTGCCATTCCGCCTGCAGCCCAGCCACAGGATGGCTTCTTCTGAAGTCTAAAGGGTTGCCCCCTGGGAGCTGTCCCCAGGTGTCTCCTATGTCTATAGGCGGGGAGCAGTGTCCTGCTTGAAAACCCTTATCCGCCTAAGCACCACTTTCCAGCCAGTGGGATTGGCTGTGCTTTGTTTTGTTTTTATGGGAGCCCAGCGTTCTTGCTATTGGCAGTCCCCAGACCCTGGGTCTTCCCTGCACCAGCTCCGTGGGGACCAGAAGGTAGATGGTTTGGAGAGCAAGGACTTGGCTTGTAGAACTCGGGGTTATTTTTTGAGCTGTGCGATGTTGGTAACTTGCCTGTGCCCCTGAGCCTCCCTTAGCATGGCTGTCAATACAGGCAGCCCCCCTTGTATAGGGCAGAGGGTTTTCTTTCTCTGGGGAAAGAAAGAACAAGCCCACAAGCTTAAACAGAGACAGAGTGAGCTAGCTGTTTCTGATGTATACGTTACTGGCTGAGGGTGGGGGTGGAGGGCTCTGAAGCCTGATTCAGTGAACAAATCCCAAGTACCTATCATGAGCTGGATGTGCCTGCATGTCGGGAGGCAAAAGCCAAGAGGGGGTTCTCTCTGGTGCCTTTAGGGTGTTTTCTTGTCTGCATCCTGAGCTGCATCCTGGGCTGTTCTTGGTGGGCTTCCTAAGGGTGACTGTAACAGTAACTTTGTTTTGGAGCATGTGTAACACAAAAAAGCAGAGCCCAGGAGGATGGAGATCTGTGTACCATCCCCCAGGCCCACAGTGGGGCTCGCTCATACAGACCTTGCCAGCCTCCCTCTAGTATTCTGCATTAAATCTAGACCTGTTATCCATCAGTAGCCACTGAAGAAAGGCTCTCCCAAAAGTACAATCTTTATAATGTATCATTAAGCCAGGGTCCATGTAGCCCTGGCTGCCCTGGATCTTGCTATGTAGACCAGGCTTACCCCCACCTCCTGAGTCTAAAGGTGTGTGTACCATCATGCCAAGTCTAATATACAATTTTTGAACCTAAATAAACTAGGGGATGAGAAAGGTGTCATTAGGTAGCCCTGGCTGGCCTGGAGTTGGGAGGTCTGCCTGCTTTCACCTCTTGAGCGCTGGGATTAAAGGCATGCCCCATCATTCCCCAGGTAATAATTTCTTTAAAGCATGGATCATGAAGCTGAGGCATATGCATGAGAGTGTAAAAGCTGCCCTCCTTGAGAAGCCCACCTGATGCTTTTGGGCACCAAGTCTCTGCCCCTTCCTCATCTCTAAGGGGGGGGGAGGATGTCCCCAGAGTCTAGAGAAACGGGGCTGTGGCCCTGCACTGAGAGTACGCATGGGGTCTCAGCATCCTTAAAAGTCTGCACTGATAGTATAGATTCAGGGGGAGAGATGCTGGGGAAATGGGCTCAAGTGACCCTTACCTCTGTGATCTTTGCACCCCACTGGTGGCCACTTTGCTTACATATTCATGTCATTAATTGTTCCCTTGTTCAGTGGTGTAAAAAGTGGCCCGGCCTTGGGAGCACAGTAAGAAACAGGAGATTGAGGCCTAGTTTCCAAGTCACAAATGTGCTAGAACTAGGGCATCAGCAAAGCTTGTGTGACCAGCCAGTCCTTAGGAAGACTGGCAGGCCGGAAAGTTGGTACTTCCAATCTCCATCCACAGGCTAGGGCAGCAGCAACAGCAGCAGCCCCTGAGCCAAGGGTCACTGTGGAGCCCTCTCTAGGCACCAGACACCACTTCCCTCTACCTTGTCCAAGGTGACTGCCAACCTGAGCCCATTCAGCTCAGTCTGCCTATTTTGCTGTGTCCTAGCCTGCCTACCATGGTGCCTTGGCTTAAGTGGGATGGGCAACAGATCTTGCTGAAGAATCTGTTCCTTCTTCCTACAATAGCTTGCCAAAAGGACAAACTGACCGGATAATTCTTTTTGTTTGTTTGTTTGTTTGTTTTTTGAGACAGGGTTTCTCTGTGTAGCCCTGGCTGTCCTGGAACTCACTCTGTAGACCAGGCTGACCTAGAACTCAGAAATCTGCCTGCCTCTGCCTCCCAAGTGCTGGGATTAAAGGCATGCGCCACCACTGCCTGGTCACAGGAATGTTCTTGATGGTGACAATTCTGCCTTCATTCTCCTCCCCCACGTATCTGGTTAAGGACAAAGCACCAGGATTTATAGAATAAAGACAGGACCAAGGCCGGAGCAAGATGGAAAAGAACCAAAACTAGATCCATGAGGATACTTTAAAAGCTACAGATAACACTTGCCAAGTGTGTGTGATGCTCTTGGATATTCTTGGTTTGACTCCAGCAACCTATGCAGAGGTACCACATCCCATCGACTCCAAAGCCTCATGGACAAAATATGCAAAGATGCAATAAGGTCACTATTGTCTTGTCCCAGGGGCTGGAGAGTATGCAACCCCAGGATCTCTAGCAAGGGGTGCAAAATAGGGGCCATACTTGCTATTTAGCCAAGGTCCTAGATGGGTCTCCTAGCTCAGCACAAGAGACTCCAGAAAATGGAGGAAAGTGGGAACAGTACCAGCATTTCTTCCCTTCAGAGAACATCCACTAGTCCTGCACACAACTCTACTGTAGCCTGCTACCCCTCCCCCCCCACCTCTCCTGAGCTCCTGGCCCCATCTGAGATCCACACTCCCCCTCTGCCCTTTGCATCTGATGTGAAAGCTGAAATGGATGCTCCAGCCCCACATCTGCCGCCAACACATCTCATTAGGAAAGGCAGCCTAGCCTGACATGCAGCTGTCGACGGCCGGGGCCTGGGCCTGGGCTGTGGCCACCTCAGCTCAAACCTTGCTCAGGGCAGCAGCTGCCCCTTAGTGTGTTCAGTGTTCATCACCCAGGGCTGCCAGAAATAATCCACGGGACACTTGTGCATCTCAGTACAGATCATGGGTCACATGGGGATGTCATCCACCTGGGTCCACTCTGAGTGACTGCAGGTGGGGGTCAGATACACCATGAAGGACCTAGAAACCAGAGAGGGAGGTTGGGAGAGTCTGGGAAGAGCTCACTGGGAAAAGGGCAGGGAGGCAGGAATGTGGTACTCTCTCCTCTGGGAAGATGGTAGTCGGGACAGGCACAGCAGGGCATACCTGACTAATATTGGGATCTCTGGTGGGGTGTGGGGAATGGTAAGGAGGCTGCTGGGGGATGGGAAGGAAGAAGCTGCCAGAATCGTGTATGGAGATACATGTGTCCAGCACCCCACTGGGTGATGGCTCCAGGTACTGGAAAGAAATCCCAGGTGGATGCTAGTGTGAGACCCAGCAGGCTTCACCCCTGCAGATCCCCAGGGACACCTGCTCTCCAAGAGAAACACCAATTTTGAAAAGAACTTTCAGCAAACCACAGTGGGGCTGGTGGGCGTGTGGATGGGTGGGTGTGTGGATGGGGTGGACAGCAAGGCTGCCACTTCCTTCTCTAATTATTTTTCCATTGGGACTCAAACACTTCACAGGGTTTTGTTTGTTTGTTTGTTTTGTTTTGCTTTTGTTTTTTAAGACAGGGTTTCTCTGTGTAGTCCTGGCTGTCCTGGAACTCACTTTGTAGACCAGGCTGGCCTCGAACTCAGGAATCAGCCTGCCTCTGCCTCCTGAGTGCTGGGATTAAAGGCGTTCGCCACCATGCCCAGCTTTCCCAGGTTTTTTTTTTTTGGTTTTTTTTTTTTTTTTTTTTTTTTTTTTTTTTTTTTTTTTTTTTTTTTTTTGGTTTTTCGAGACAGGGTTTCTCTGTGTAGCTCTGGCTGTCCTGGAACTCACTTTGTAGACCAGGCTAGCCTCGAACTCAGAAATCCGCCTGCCTCTGCCTCCTGAGTGCTGGGATTAAAGGCGTGCGCCACCACAACCGGCTCCAGGATTTTTTATAAGTCAGTCAGTGCCCAGAAGAAATGCAGGAACCCACGAGTGACTTATAAACATACTGTAACTAGACAAGCTGCGGTGTGGGGGACGGCAGAGCCCAACGCTGGCAAACCTGATGTGGAGTTCCCAGACCAAGCACCCTGGAGCTGCAGTGCTGAGTGGTCTATCTGTCCTTCTGTCCGCTGGCAGACACCTTTGCCCTGTCACCCAGGGAGGACAGCCTAAAAGGAAGCTATGGCCATGAAACGGAACCCCTCGTCATGGCGAGGGCCTCATGTTCCTCCCTACTTGCCACACAGCCCCATCCTGGAGGGATGTGGGATCCCATGAGTGTGGAGGTAACACTGTATCTTGGTTACAGAGATCGTTAAGGACGTCAAGGTACCACAGGCTGCCCTGAGTGTTCCAGCTCATGAGACAGGGGACACGTGCCATACACCTGTGGCAGAGGAGGAGGAGGAGGTTGGCATCCCAATACCAGCACCAGGGTTCCTGCAGGTCACGGAGAGAAGGCGTAAGTATCACTGACCATCCATCCATCCATCCAGCAGCCTGAGTGTGAGAGGTGGCAACTCTGCTCTGTGAACTGCACGTAGTTGTCCCATCTGCTCTGAGAAAGCTCTCCAGTCTGGAGTGTGCAGAGCCATCGGGGCTCTGGGTCTGCCTGGTGTTGTCTAGTACTGGCTTTACAGGAAGTGCTGGTTCCAGGAATGGTTCAATGGGTAAACTGCTTGTTCTGCAAGCTTAAGGACCCCAGTTAAGATCCCCAGCCCTCCTGTAGGAAAAACCAGGCGTGGCAGTATGTGCTTTTATATAAGCCCTTCACCAAGGAGACAGAAATGAGAATCCTTGGGACTTTCTGACCAGCCAGCCAGTCTAGACAAACTGGTTATATGAGTCCCCATCTCAAAAGGTACAGCAGAGAAGTGAGCAGACCCCCGTCGGCCTCTGGCCTGCATGCATGCACATATGTATGAAAGCACACACGAATATCCAAAGTGCCAGGTCACCTGTGGGTTCTGTGCAAAGAGGGACTGAGAGGTGTCTGTGTCTCCTGGAACCCCTAGAGCCTCTGAGTAGCGTCTCCTCTCTGGAGGTCCACTTCGATCTCCTGGACCTCACTGAGCTGACCGACATGTCTGACCAGGAGTTGGCTGAGGTCTTTGCAGACTCTGATGATGAAAACCTTGCCACCGAGTCCCCAGCAGGTGAGGCTGCACGCTGGCTTGAGGGGAAAAAAGGCTTAAAGGGGGTGCCCTGGGGATGTCCTGGGGCCCCGGTCCCCTCAGGTCCCTACTTAAGATACCCAACTGTGTATAGTTGTGCTTGCTTATACTCTGCGTTGCTATGTCCCCATCTACCTCCCCTCGACTTCTACAAATGGGCCACAGGAAGCCAACTATTGTTCCTTGAAAAATATAACTTACCAAGTGTGGACTTGAAGTTACGCCAAGCACAAGGTGGGGCATTCATCAGCCTGGGCCCCTCATCACTTGAGTGGCTTCTCCTCAGGAGAGGAAGAGGTACTATCATCTGGAGTGGGCTGTGTGGGTGAGACTCCAGGCTTCCATCCTTCCATCCTTTCTTGAGCCCCATGCCAGCAGGGTATGTTGTAATCCCTGCAGCCAGAACACAGGGTCTGCCGAAAATCTCTCAGTGCTTCCATTTTGTTTTGTTTGAGACAAGGTTTCTCTGTATAGCCCTGGTTGTCCTGGAACTCACTTTGTAGACCAGGTTGGCCTGAAATCCAGATCTGCCTGCCTCTGCCTCCCAATTGCTAGGAAATCAACATTCTTAGGAAAGGTACCACCAGCCCCAGTGAGGGCTCTGCCAGCTCAGGTGCTTCTGGGGGTTGGTAGAGTGGACTCCATGTATCCAGGGAGCTGTGGGCTCTGAGATAAGACAGTAGCATGAAGGTGGACCCGGCTCCCTCTCATGAGTTCCCGTCCCAGTGCTCCTGCAGAACGGAGTCTAACCTTATCTGGTGACACCCCTTGTTAGATGCCCTCCCCTCCAGGCTGCATGTGTGTGCTGAGTCAGGAGATGGCCCGTGACATCTGTGGCTAGGCAGGCAGAGTATGAGCCCAACTCCAGCCCAATTGTTATCCTAGCTCCATATAGCCTGCACCCTGGACAGCAGCTGAGCTCTCACGATGAGACAAACACTATCAGCCTTACAGGGCCGCAAGATCTATTAAGCTACTTAGGAAGTCAGGGACTTGGCAGTGGCCTGTCAATATGGGGGTAAGGGCAGACAGTCTCAAGACTTGAGCCAGACATAGTGGTGCATTAATCCCAGCATTTGGGAAGCAGAGGCAGGTGGATCTCTGATTTTTAGGCCAGCCTGGTCTTTAGTAAGTTCCAAGCCAGCCAAAGCTGTATAGCAAGATCCTGTCTCAAAAAACAATGATAGAGGAAAAAAAAAAAAATCCCAGTGGCTTCTAGGGGCATCACAAAAGTCCCTGAACATCCTAAATACTCTTCAGTGCAGTGGCAGACACTCAGGCAGCTGAGACTGGCAGAGCCACAGTGTGGAGTCTCAGTCCATCTGACTCAATTCTTGACTGTACCTTTCTGTGTTTTCACCAGGTCTGCACCCACTATCTCGGGCCAGCTGCCTGCGGTCGCCATCCTGGACAAAAACTAGGGCAGAGCAGAACCGTGAGAAACAGCCCCCTGGTGACCCAGAGCGGCAAGGGACAATTGTGGACACATTCCTCACTGTGGAGGAGCCCAAGGAAGATTAGCCGGTCTCCTCCTGCTCTGGACTACCATAATGGCACTGTGGGACAGCACTGGCACAAGAGGCACTCTGCCAACTCCAAGACTCCAGCCATCACCCCTGACAACGTGTCAAAATCTGGGTGTCAGGCTTTGGCCTCTGGATGCTCTAGCACAAGCACAGCCCAGTGGCCTTTGGTCCAGCTGGCTCCTGGTGGCCTTCGGTCCAGCTGGCTCCTGGACCCTGAATCAGGGATGACACTGAATGGAGTCTCTGCCTTGGGATGAGAGAAGGACAGCAGTGACCTGGGTCTTGTCAAAACTTGTCTCTAGGACAAGACTTTCTGTCTCTTGTGATTGCAAATAGGTTCAAAGTAAGGAATCCAAGCCCATGAGCTGCCCATGAGCCCTTAGGGGTTTATCTCCAACATCAGTGAGCTCGAAAGCCCAAAGTAGATTTGGTGGTAGGTCAAGGGCTGGCTCTGCTGTCCAGCCAAGTGGCAGTGGTGGGTGTTACTTTCTTAAGATTTCCACCTTGACTTAAAATTTTACACCCTTCCTCTGCCCTCGGCAGGCATCACTGTTTGCAGTCTCTGCACCAGGCCCACTCCACTTGTCCAGTGGCTGTGACAGTTCAGGCTGAGGAGCTGCCCTATGTCTTCCTTAGTTCAGAACATCCAACCTCAGTGACTCCCAGGTTGCTCGGAAGGACAGAGTGCCACCTCCCCAGTCCTGTGTCTGTCAGAGGGGCACACTATATCCTCCACACCCCTTTGCCTAGCCTGACCACCCACACATCCTGTCCCATGTTTGGTAGGGAGGCTCTGACACTGTGGACCTGTCTCGGGAGCAGCTGAGGGGTGGCAGGAACAAGCTGGCCACCCACTGTGCTGTGAGATGCTAGGCACTTGGTTTAGACTCTTGACGCTCCTTTCATGTGCACAAAGACAGCTCTGACCACGAATCAAAGACTGTTTTGAAATAAAGGTTTACTTGCTTTTTGTGCCCAGGCTGCCCTGCCTGCTGCCCACCATCTTCTGAGGAGAACAAGGCTTTTGATTTTCATTTGCAGTGAACGCTACCAGGGAGAAAATGCCCTGGGCTTCTGCTGGGGGTGGGAGCTGCATCCAGGAGGCTCCTCTTCAGAGCACCCCTGCCTCTGCACTGCTGACCCTCAAATGTGGGTTATTTCTGTCTGTCTCCCGAAATGAAAACCAACCCTGGCTTCCAAAGGATAACCCAGCAGCTGCCTTTTCATCTCCAGGTAGCTGTGTAGCCTTGGCCACACTCCAGCCTCCAGGGTCTGACCCTCACCAGCCTTGGCCACACTCCAGCCTCCAGGGTCCACCCTTCCTGCTGCAGCTTCTACAGGGCACAGTTACAGAGTGGGATTAAAATATCCCCGCTCTGGTCCCTCTAGATGGGATCAAAATGCCATGGGAGCTCTGCTGTTCCGTTCCAGGCTGTGCTTATTTGAGTTGTGTTTTAGGGACAAGTGCCCTGGATTTCATTTCTTTTCTTTTCTTTCTTTTTTTTTTTTTTTTTGGTTTTTCGAGACAGGGTTTCTCTGTGTAGCCCTGGCTGTCCTGGAACTCACTTTGTAGACCAGGCTGGCCTCGAACTCAGAAATCCACCTGCCTCTGCCTCCCAAGTGCTGAGATTAAAGGCGTGCGCCACCACATCTGGTTGTGCCCTGGATTTCTAGCCCCTAAGTTAATACAACAAAAGGAATCACTAAGAAAGAAAATCCTGCCCTGCCAACTCTTCCAGTCAACAGAGGTGGTCTGAGCCGAAGGAGCGCTCTGCCCAGAAGCCATGGGGAAGCCCAAACTTTGCTACTTAACCACTGGAATGAGGTGAACATGGAAGCCAGCCAGGCCAGGTCTACCGTGTGCATTTTATAGGAATGGTGTGGTTTCTGGCAAATTCTAAGCACCCCTATCCTGTCCCTTTTCTGGGAGGGAGGTGGCAGAGACCCTGGCTGCCACCACTGCCCTCGCTGACTCCAGCACTCTCAGGCCAGTACAGCAGGTGGGACAGCGCCAGCACAGGCTTCCCTGATCTGCTGTCTAGAAATGCTATGACACACCCATGAGTCAGGTAAAATAGATGAGAGAGATTCTATTGGTAAGGAGAGCAAGACAGAGGATGTTACAGCTCTTTAACCAGCAGCTTTGAAAG
This sequence comes from Mus minutoides, assembly GCA_902729485.2. Taxonomy (NCBI): domain Eukaryota; kingdom Metazoa; phylum Chordata; class Mammalia; order Rodentia; family Muridae; genus Mus; species Mus minutoides. The sequence goes on from LR751106.1 coordinate 32,234, forward strand.
ACAGAGTATGTGAGTGTGTTGGCGACAGGGTGGGGGCACACCTGGTGGAGTGTGGGTAGCAAATGACCTGAGGTCACTGAGCCAATGGGAAGCACAGGAGCCCTGCCCCCAGGTCTGCTCAAAGGGTGGGAGATGGCTGTGGCCTGACGGGCACTGACAGGGATTGATGGTATTCAGTGGGCTAAAGGCGTACACTGTGCCTGTCCCCACCATCCCCACTGCCTCCAGATGCTCCAATGGGAGGGTCTGATACTTGACCTGCCTCAGGAGAAGCCCAGAGGAGACAGAGCCAACCCAGCCACCCACCCCGCCCAACCACTGGTCAGTCACATAGATATGCGAAGATAGCAACCTCAACTCCATGTCAGTGCTGATCCTGGAGTCCCTACCACAGAGTCTACAATGTCACAGGCCTTCTGGGAGCTGAAGGATCACCCCACCTCATCAGAGGGAACCTAACACAAGACTCCCAGGACCCTAAGTAGAATAATTTGGTTGATACCATGATATGGGTTAAAATTCAATAACGTGGGGCTGAAGAGATGGCTCAGCAGGTAAGAGCACTGCTTGCTCCTCCAAAGGACCTAGGTTTAATACCCAATACCCACAGGGTGGCTCACAACTGTTAACTCCAGCTCCTGAGGAACTGACACCCTCTTCTGGGCTTTACAGGTACTGCATGCATGTGGTGCACATACATACATACATACGTATGAATGTATATACAGGCAAAACTCCCATACACCTACAATTAGAAATTATTTTTTTTTAAATTCAATAATGTACACTTTACAAACAGTGAAAGTTGAAAGTATCTGTCCCCTGATGACACCTCTGAGGCGAGGCGAGCATGACAGTTTGGCGAATGTGTAATACCATGTGCACTCAGTACAGTCTTTACATCCAGCCAGTACTCCCAGTCCACCCACTCTGGTCCTTAGCCGGGCCCCAAAGAGAAGGACAAAGGTTTAGGAGGCAGAGGGCAGGCCTCCACCCTCCTGGCCAGGCACCCGGGAAGCTATAGCATCAGCTAAAAGGCAGGAGAGTTGGTAGAGTACCTGTGCACAAGCATGAACATCTACTATAGTCTCTGTCGTTCACAAAACAGCCAGGATAAAGGTAAGCCTGCAATCCAAGCACTGGGCAGGCAGAGACAGGAGGATCCTTGGGGCTTGCTGGCCTGTAAACATAGCCAGATTCAATAATAGACTCCATCTAAAAAACAAGGTAGACTGGGTGGCAAGATGGTTCAGTGGGTAGAGGCACCTGATGATCTCAAGAACCCACACAGTAGAGAGACCAAACTCCAGAGGTTGTGCTGTGCATGTGCACCATGGTGCGTGTGTGTTTGTGGACATACGTGTGCAGATATAAGCACAAATAAATAAATGGGAAACAGTAGAGATAGAAACAGTTGAGGAAGACATACTATAACATGCATACACAAACACTTTTAAAAAGTCAAGGGAGGGGCTGGTGAGATGGCTCAGTGGGTTAGAGCACCCGACTGCTCTTCCGAAGGTGATGAGTTCAAATCCCAGCAACCACATGGTGGCTTACAACCACCCGTAACAAGATCTGACGTCCTCCTCTGGTGCGTCTGAAGTTAGCTACAGAGTACTTATGAAGAATAATAAGAAATGAATCCTTGGACCGGAGAGACCAACCGGAGCAAGCCAGGCTGTCCGGAGCGAGCGGAGCCGAAAGGGGATGGCCGGAGCAAGCTGGGACGCCGGAGCTAGCAGGGCCGGAGCGAGTGGGGCCGAATGGGGACGGCCGGAACAAGCGGGGCCAAACCGGAGCAAGCTGAGCCGATCGGAGCGAGCGGGGCTGGCTGGAACAAGCGGGGGGCCGTACGGGGGCGGCCGGGAGCAAGTGGGGCTGGCTGGAGCGAGCGGGGTCGAGCAGAGCGAGCGGGGTTGACCGGAACAAGGGAAAAAAAAAAAAAGTCAAGGGAGCAAATGGATTCCTCCAGGGCCACGAGCAGCCCTGAAGCTGGCTATTGCGGCAGATGGTGCAGCCCTGAGATCTGTGACAGCCCCCCCCCAACCCCCAGGCCTGGAGGAAGTGCACAAGAACACTCAGGGAAGCCAAGGCTCCACTCCAAGCACTCAGCTCTCACAGAGCAGGCCTTGCCACACTCCGGATCAACAGAAAAGAGATGCCTCTTTCAGCCCATGGAGGCTTGGCGTTCCAAAGCCCTCCCTTTACCCAAGAGCTTGCCTATAACAAAACAGCTGGTATATATGTGCCAGAGCCAGAGGGCTCAACCAAAACAACCCTCTGTGGTTCGAAAAAGGAAGAGGGTGGGGGAATGGATGCTGGAGAAAAAAAGGACTGTTGTGAGATGGAATTAAATTTGACACTCCATCAATGAGGCAGACAGACAAACCCAAAGGCTAGATGCCCGGTCTGACTGACGAAACAGAATTTCTGAGGCTGCCACAGGCAGGAAGGCCACATTCCCTGTCCTCTGCTGCACATCTACTGGTGTGTTAGCTTTCCTTCCTAAGGACTGAGCAGTTTACAGATCTAGCCTTCCTTCCTTAACTAGCTTACTTTTTTGTTACTTCTTCATCAACCTTTATTTGTGCTGAGTCCGGGCTCATCCCATGAGCAGTTACCTCACCAACCTTTATCTGTGCTGAGTCAGGGCTCATCCATGAGCAGTTACCTCAGTTACCTCAGAGGCAGCTCTAAGAGGCTCACTTGAAAACTGAATCAAACACAATGTAGCTCCTCACAGCCCCACACCTGGAATCCCTCCAAAAAGACATCACTCAAGGCTTCACAGAAGCCCAAGAACTGGCCAACCTTAGGTCCAGGGCCTATGGTCGCAGGCCACACCTTTGCTCCCTCAGCTATCTCCTTGGCTGTATGCTGGAGTCTAGCTGCTTTTCTGTGGATTCTGAATGGTCTTATCTGAGATGTCTGTTCGCAGTTGTCACCTGTTTTAATTAGTCTTTCAGTCACTCTGACAGCTGCTCTGCAAAGGCTGAGCAGCTCCCAGACAACACTGGTCACAAGCCGCCACCGGTAGCCACAGGCTATGCAGGGCTCTCCTGCAAGCCCCGCTCAGTGCCTCCTTCCTCCCGCCCCTGATTCCAGTCTTTCAGCCCCTCAGGAAGGGATGTGTCCTCCTCTAGGCTGCCGGTGCCCTCTACAAATTCCTCATAGGTGGACTTCTCTGCAAAGGGCCGAGGGCCCAAGAGCTCTATCATGTCGGCTTTCTCCAGCACTTCTTTCTCCAGGAGACGCTTGCCAACCTGAAAAGCATGGCCACTTGTCAGGCTGCTGGGCCCGGACTGGGGTGCACTTAGTGGTCCTGATCCAGGACAGAACCTCAGCTAAGCAGCCTCACGGAGGTCAGCATGGTCCACACCCCAACCTGGGCCCCACTCACCTTCTCTACCTGCTCCCGACACTGTGTGAGCAGCTCCAGGGTCCGATTATAGGCAGACCTGACAAGGCACCGGACCTCTTCATCAATGAGCTGGGCAGTAGCCTCACTGTATGGCTTCTCCACCATGGTTTCGTCTTGTCTGGGGAAGTCAAAGGATACCTGGCCCAGCTTCTCACTCATTCCAAACTGCACAATCTGAAGAACAGGAGGAGCCCAGAGTAAGCCCTGTCTAAGGCAACACACAGGGCCACACAGTAGGACACTACTCCTTACCTGGGCATAGGCACTCTGGGTGACCTTCCTCAGGTCATCCTGAGCCCCTGTGGTGATCTGACCAAAGAACAGCTGCTCAGCTACCCTACCCCCTAGCATCATACACATGCGGTCGAAGAGCTGCTCCCGTGTGTAGAGGTACTGCTCACGGGGAAGGTACTGGGCATAGCCAAGCCCCTTGCCCCGAGGTATGATGGACACCTGAAAAATGAGAACATGGAGTTGGAGAAACAGGTCAGTGGTCAAGAGCATGTACTGCTCTTGGAAAAAAAACCCAAGTCGAGTTCCCAGAACTCACAATGGGTGGCTTACATCCACCTGTAACTCCAACCCCAAATCAGAGGCCCCATTGCGAACTCTGTGAGGTCTGCCTTTATGTGAGCAAACCTACACCCAGACACACCCAGACACATACACAACAATAAAGAGCAGGAGAGACAGCTCAACAGATAAGAAGAGCACTGGCTGCGGCTCGAGACACATGGACCTGGGTTCAGTCCCCACTACCCACATAGTGGTTCACAAGTACCCGTAACTCCATATCCTGAGTTCTGGGGCATATGACCCTCTGTGCTGAGAGCAAACATTCAGGCAAAAACACTCATATGCGGGGGCTGGTGAGATGGCTCAGCGGGTAAGAGCACCCGACTGCTCTTCCAAAGGTGATAAGTTCGGATCCCAGCAACCACATGGTGGCTCACAACCATCCTTGATGAGATCTGGCGCCCTCTTCTGGAATGCCTGAAGACAGCAACAGTGTACTTACATATAATAAATAAAATAAATCTTAAAAAACAAAACAACAACAAAAAAAAACCACTCATATGCATATACATAAATCTTAACAAACAAACAAACAAACAAAACCCCAAAACTAAAATTAATCTTTAAAAAAATTCAAAGGCGCCGGGCGTGGTGGCGCACGCCTTTAATCCCAGCACTCGGGAGGCAGAGGCAGGTGGATTTCTGAGTTCGAGGCCAGCCTGGTCTACAGAGTGAGTTCCAGGACAGCCGGGGCTATACAGAGAAACCCTGTCTCGAAAAACCAAAAAAAAAAAAAAATGGAAAAAAAAAAATTCAAAGGCTAGACTTTGTGAGCCTCAAACATTGCCCCACTAGGCCCTGAAGTGGCCATGGTCACCTTACGACTGAGGACGGCAGGCTAAGAGCCCTGAGCTTCAGCCCACTATAGACCAATGGAGTTGTCTGAGGTGTACATCCGCCCAAACAGACTCAGTCTGACTGTATGTAGAACAGGCTCTTCAGGATTTGAATGCACAATTACTTGCACAAGAGTCAGATCCAAAGCTTAATGCTTAAGCTAAGCCCCACCTAGAGCCAATACCTCCTGCTCTGCCTCCCGGTCCCAAAAGGAATCTGACAAATTACAGACCCACGTACTGCGTGAAAACTAAGGGAGGGTGGGGGACAGTTCAGATAGTAAAGACTCTGACCACTAAGCCATATGACCAAGTTTAATGCCCAGGACCCATATAGGAGAAAACTGGCTCCCACCTCTGACCATCATGTGTGTGTACACGCAGGCAGGCAGGCAGGCAGGCACGCACGCGCGCACAAACACACACACACACACACACACACACACACACACACACACACACACACACACAGGCGAGTAGAAGAGCTGTAGAACCCTACCCGTGAGTGTGCTATACCCACATGGGCTGACACCTAGAAAGCTGGAGACAGTACTTGGGCCCGGAGGCTGCCAAGGCCATCAGCTGATAAACACAGCTTGAGCAACTGACCTTCAGCAGAGGGTCTGCATGCTCCAAGAACCAGCCCACCACTGCATGCCCAGCCTCGTGGTAGGCTACAGTTGTCTTTTCACTGGGTTGTAGGACCTGGGTCTTCTTCTCAAGGCCTACAAACCACATTCCAAGGAGTGAGAAACAAGGGCAGAATGTCCACTCCCAAACCCCCTAGGCACCCAGCGGCACTGCCTGACGGACCCCAGTCCCAGGCCTAGTCAGGAACCACTCCCGGGTCAGACAGGCTTCCCTCAGCACCAGCTCCGTTCTACTCTCTACTCGGGAGTGAAAGCCATCTCGCAGAACTGGAGGGCACTCCATTCACTCACTGTACCCAAACCTGACTCATCCTGCTTGAAAGCCACTTTGGGGCCAGACAGATGGCTCAGCAGGTTAGAAGCACGGAGTCGAGGGCTTCGTTCCCAGCACCCACACGGCACCTCACAAGCATGTGTAACTCCAGTTCCAAAGGGATCCCACCCCCTCTATGGGTACTACACACATGTTGTACACAGGCATACATATAGGCATAAAAATATCCACACACATAGAAAAATAAAAATAAATCTAAAAACAAAATGTTTAAAGCAAGCCACTCTCAGCCAACCAACTTGTAAGTCCAAATCCCAGGATCTCTTTCTGTTACGTGTCAAGAAGCAACACCCAAGCGATACAAAGAGGATGTTCTCAAGGTCCAAGCAGCACTCTTACAGCAGGTGCTGGACAGAGAGAGCAGATAACCACCGCTGCAAGGACTGATTGATTAGCTCCCCCGAACTGCCGGAGCAGCTCTCAAGACTGCATGGCCTCTAAACTATTACTCTTCAAAACCAACACAAAACCTCAGTGAGGAAGCACAAACATGACTGCCAACCTGGCCAGACTTCAGCTCTTGACTCAGGACAGATCTATACTCCCATCTGCCTGACCCCGTCTCCAGGAACCACACCAGACCAGCCACACAGCATTCGGCAGCTAGTTCTCAGTCTCAGCAGTTCCTGCCCAACTCACACAGCTGGCGGAGCTGCTGCAGGCCACTGTCTGAGCTGGTCAGCGTGCTGGCTGGGGACGGAAGAGCCCATGAAGAAAACACACTAACATTCACCCCTTTAACTGCTGTCCCGAGAGAGCTCAAGCCCCGGGCATCTGGGGATGGCCCCTGCTTTGCACAGGCTTTTCCTTGGAACCATCACTCACCCAAGCTCTGCACCCCTCCCCCCATGGAGATGGTCCCTGCCTTCTATACCCAATCACAGGTCTGCACACACCAGAGGGGACGGAGAGTGGTGGGAGAGCCTTGGTTCTGACCTTAGGTTCAGAAAACCCAACTGTCTTCTGGATGCTGAAATGAGGCTGGGCTATGCAGAATCGCCTGTCCCTTCCCAGGCTCACCTCCAATGACCCTCTCGATGGCTTGCTCAAAGTGCCGCTCCTGGACAGAAGGGCTGAGATGGCGGGCAGCAATCAGCGCTGCTTCATTGCACACGTTGGAAATATCAGCACCTGAGTCAGGAGAAGAAAGTCAAGTCAGTGTTTCTGGCTGCTGGCTTTCCACCGAGATCAACTTTAATAAAGGAAAACCCAAGTAGAACCCAGGTTAAAGCACAGCAGAAGACACAGATGTTAGACAGAAATTGCTTCACTGGCCACTATTAATATTGCCTAAGTTTCTGGTTAGTTTCATGACTGTATTGAGAAATAATTCATGTATCATAAAGGCATATGCTGCATTAATTTTTAGTAAACTTGCCAATGTGATGGATAGTATTATCAACATGAAGGAATCTATAATCGCCTGGGAGGTACCAGGACGGCTCCAAAGAAGCAGCCACAGATGCTCAATCTGCTCTCACAGACACTGATGCTCCCGCTGGCTGGGCCTGCTCCTTCTACCTAAGACAGTCCCACAGACCCTGGACAGCAAGGAAACAGCCAGCTCTCCTAAGACTGGACCGATTCCCCATCCGCATTTTCTTAGGTTCCCAGGGACATGCAGGCCCAAAGTCAGCAGAAGATCACAATGACCCTATTCCTCTTTCTAGTGTTTCCTTAAAAA
>LR751106.1:39837-61206 GCA_902729485.2 Mus minutoides
GGGGGGGGGGATTGAGACAGGGTTTCTCTGTGTAGCCCTGGCTGTCCTGGAACTCACTTTGTAGACCAGGCTGGCCTCGAACTCAGAAATCCGCCTGCCTCTGCCTCCCGAGTGCTGGGATTAAAGGCATGCGCCACCACGCATGGCTTCCTTTTTTTAATTACATCAAAACAGAGGAATGTTAGCATTCCTTCTATGCTCCACCCATGGTTACCTGGCAACAGCCAGGCAGGCCTGGCTTACTACAAAAGGGGCTGTTTGCCCCCCTCCTTGCTCTCTTACTCTCTCTGCCCCTTCTCTCCCCTGTTTCTCCCTCTCCCCCCTCCCCTTCTCCCTCACCATGTGTTCATAGTCTCTCCTCATCTCTTTCTGTCTCTACTCCCTTCTCAAATCCCCTCCCCTTGCCCTAAATAAACTCTATTCTACACTATACCCATTGTGTGGCTGGTACCAAGGGATGCTTCAGCATGGGCCCGCCGAGGCACCCCTCCCACCTCACCATACCTGGCTCCATAAAGCACAACAGTGCCTCTGTGGCAAAGTGTGAGTCCTTCGACTTTTACAGGATTGATCTGGTCACTAGGAGGCCCTTGCAGCTAGCTCCACTTTTAATTTTAAAACTCAGTCCCAGTGTTTTCAGAAGAACACACTCTGCACTTCTTACCCTCCCCCCCTCGTAGGGATACAAAGGAGTACTTTTACAGACTGCTCCTTAATACAGACAGACCTATAACTGGTTTTCTCTAACTTAAGAAAAATATTACAGGAAAAAGTTAGAAACCAAAAGATAAAAAAAAAAAATCAAAAATAAAAAACTGTACCTTTGCAAATGTGTTTCTCCTCACAGCCTCAAGCTATCATCGCTCAGCCTCCTGCTTTGTCCTGGAGAGCTGCGCATTTTATACAGGGCAGATCTACAGAAAGCTCCTTCTGCCTCTTCTCAGCACTGCTTCTAGACTCTCATGTCTAAACAAAAGCCAGGAGCTCATCCCGAGGACCCGGTATCACTCGGAAGCTCGAGTCTCTGGTTCCTTTCGGGTTTCATCCCTGTCTCTCGAGTCTCTCTCTGGGCCTGAGTTTATTCCTGCATTTGAGGTCCCTGAGTTTCTTGGACATATACACATTGGTGTCTTTTATCCAGTTTGGGAAGTTTTGTGTTGTCACATCTTTTCTTTTTTTTAGATTTTTTATTTTATTTTATTATATGTAAGTACACTGTAGCTGTCCTCAGACACTCCAGAAGAGGGAGGCAGACCTCGTTACGGATGGCTGTGAGCCACCATGTGGTTGCTGGGATTTGAACTTATCACCTTTGGAAGAGCAGTCGGGTGCTCTTACCCGCTGAGCCATCTCACCAGCCCCCCGTGTTGTCACATCTTTTTTTTTTTTTTTTTTTTTGGTTTTTCGAGACAGGGTTTCTCTGTGTAGCCCTGGCTGTCCTGGAGCTAACTCTGTAGACCAGGCTGGCCTCGAACTCAGAAATCCGCCTGCCTCTGCCTCCCGAGTGCTGGGATTAAAGGCGTGCGCCACCACACCCGGCTGTGTTGTCACATCTTTAAATTGTCCTCTATGTTTATTTTCTGTCCTGTCCTTCCACAAGTCTAACAGGTGGTGCTGGGCTGCCATAGGCCGAGGCTCTTCCTAGTCTTCATTTTCTTCTTTCTGTTCCACAGACTTGAACATTTGGTTTGACCTATCCCTGTCCAAACCTCCTGCTCTGTCCTTCCAGTAACTACCACATCCTACTTAGAGTAATTTTCACCTCCAGATTTACTTACTTATTTGGTTATTTCTTCAGTTTTTGAAACAGGGTTTCTCTGTGGAGCCCTCACAATTCTGGAACTCAATTTGTAAACCAGGCTGGTCTCGAACTCAGAGATCTGCCTGCCTCTGTCTCCCAAGTGCTGGGATTAAAGGCATGCGCCACCTTGCCTGGCTCAGCTCCAGACTTATACTTGGATCCGTCTATACATCCACGCTCTGTTTATTGGAATGGTTTTCCTGATTTCCTTTAGTTCTTTGTCCATGTTTTCTTTTAGATCTTTGAGACTATTTAGATACTTAATTTTAAGAACTTTTAAAATTGTTTATTTATGTACTGTGTATGCATGTGGGCGCAGTGTGGAGATCAAAGGACAAGCCCTGGGGGCTGGTTCTCTCTCCACTGTGGGTCACTGGGATCCATGAGCCCTTTCACCTGACCATGTTAAAAATTGCAAGCTGGGCAGTGTTGGCACATGGGGACAAAAGCAGGTGGATCTCTATGAGTTCGAGGGCAGCCTGGTCTACAGAGTGAGTTATGGGACAGGCAGGGCTACACAGAGAAACCCTGTCTCAAAACAAACAAACTCTTATTATGCTTAATGTTGTATTGGGGAAGGTGTTAAGATTTCTGTTAATCATCATCCTAAATTTTGAGTACCTTTTATTTTTTTTGTTGTTTGTTTGTTTGTTTTTTCTTTTTTGGTTTTTCGAGACAGGGTTTCTCTGTATAGCCCTGGCTGTCCTGGAGCTAACTTTGTAGACCAGGCTGGCCTCGAACTCAGAAATCCGCCTGCCTCTGCCTCCCAAAGTGCTGGGATTAAAGGCGTGCGCCACCATGCCCGGCTTTATTTTTCTAGATATATTGCAGGACAAAAAGTATGCAGAAAGAGAGAAATTTTATGAAAGAGAAGAATTTTAAGCTGTCTCTTTTCTGGGGAAACATCCAAGAAAAAAAAAAAATAGCTGTCAAGCAATTCAGGGGTCAATCCAAAATCATGCAGAGGGAGAAGCAGCCTTCAACAGGAAGAACCAACGGTGGCCACAGTAGTGGTGGTTTCTCTGATGGTGTATGACAGTTCCTTTAATGTGGGATGCTACATGGCTCATGCTGTCACAAACAACGACACAGCTCTGCCCTCAGAGGTTATATGCTGCCCCCTTCAAACACAGTGAATCTCAGGGAGGGGAGAGGTATTTTGTTTTTGTTTTGAAGATTTATTTTATTACTTACTTACTTACTTACTTACGTGTGTGTGTGTGTGTGTGTGTGTGTGTGTGTGTGTGTGTAACTGTGGTGTCCAGAAGAGCATATCACTGGAGCAAGAATCTCAGGGAGGGGAGAGGTATTTTGTTTTTGTTTTGAAGATTTATTTTATTACTTACTTACGTGTGTGTGTGTGTGTGTGTGTGTGTGTGTGTGTGTGTAACTGTGGTGTCCAGAAGAGCATATCACTGGAGCAAGAGTTACAGGCACTGTGATCCACCCACCATGGATGTTAGCAATTACACTCTAGCCCTTTGGAAGAGCAGCAAACAATCTTAGCCACCGAGCCATCTCTCCTGCCCAGGAAATACACTCCGCTGAAGTGGCATCCTGAAGCCCACGTGGAACAGGTTGGAGTGAGCTATAGGGAAGTTCTAAGTCCTCCCTGCGGTGGAACACTGTTTAATTTCCTTGCTTAGTTCTACAAGCTGAAGATCCTTACGGGTTCAGCAAGGAAACCTGAAGACTGGGTAACTTACTCTTGTTTCGTAGCTGGGCATGCAAGTGGACACTTGAGCTCTACAAAGGGCAAGAAATGGGCCAGGAAGGACACTCTAGACAGAATACCAAGAAGGCCCTTCATGCTAACCTGGCAAGAACGTCTCACTACTATGCCACAGACAAACATATGCTGTGTGGGCGTGCCTGGCCCAATGCTGAGCAGGATGCTATAGGGAGCCAAAGGAATGCTGCTCCTAAGGACCCATATGGCAGAAGGAGAGACCTGTGGGTCAGAAGACCTGCAAACGACCCGCCACAGGAATCATGAGGCAACGGGATTTCAGAGGGCTGCTCTAGAGAGGCAGATAGGACAGAAAACTCCTTGGATAGCTTCCTACCCAGCTTGGAGGTTCAAACTACTCTGGTAGAGAAACAAGAACCCTAGTGGCAGAGACTAAGTTTTGAGAGGAAAAGACAAGCCAGAAGAGCACCCAGGTGCGAGCCAAGCCAAGACCACCGTGTGAGGTAACTCGCACGCCAGGTGGGAGCCGAGCCAAGGCCACCATGTGATGTCATCTCTTCAGTGCGTCTCCCTTAGATGTTATTTTTCATCTCTATAGAAAAGACTTAAATCTAAATAGAAATCCACAAACTCAGATGGGTACCAACTGGCATTAGGCTAAAAAGAAATGAAATCTTTGAAACGTCTCAGGAGGGTCAAAGGTCTACAGACCAGGGTGGGCATTTACCAGGACTGAATGCACAGCTGAATGTACAACGGCCCCTGCTAAATGAGTGCTCGGCCAAGCACACTCACCAGTGAAGCCTGGAGTGAGAGCGGCCAGCTTCCTCGAAAGAGCATCCTTGCTGAGGCTTCCGTCCAGCTTGAGTGGACGCAAGTGGACCTTGAAAATAGAGGACCTGCCTTTGATATCAGGGGGACCTAATAAAGAAAATGAGATGTACAAAATTATGTTCTCAGAGCTTCTGGAATGGGTTTCCCCACAACTACTTTACAAACCTTCAAGAACAGCGGAAGAGCTCCTGCCTCTAACATGTGACTGCAGCCAGGTTAGAAATGGCCAAAAAGCCCTAAGTGTACTTGTACTGCGCAATGCTGGCATCAAAACACCTTCCTGAACTAGGTATGTAGTTCACTGGTAGAGTTAGCATGGACTGGGGTCAATCACCAGTAAAAGAAATACACACAACACACACTCTTACATATACACTCTCACACATACACTCTCTTCTCTCTCACACACACACACTCTCATACAACACACGCTCACTCAAACATGCTCTCACTCAAAATCACTCACATGCTCACACACACAATACATACTCACTCAGTCTCACACACTCACTGTTACACACACACTCACACTGTTACACGTGCATACTCGAATTCAGTCTCATATACACTCATACACTCACACACACATAGTCACACACTCTAACAAATGCAAACAAACATAAACCTCCCACCTTCTATTCTAATAATAAATCCATTGCCCAAGGCCACGTGACCCAATAGAAACTGTCCTGAACACAGGTAATGTCCACACAAGATCAATGTGTTCCACTTGGGAAATGCTAAGGGAGGTTAATATCCTTGACCTTCAGGGAGAAGGAGAAGAGATATAATATATCCTTAGTAACTAAAGTATCAAGGTTTTATAAACCTAAACGAAAAAAAAACCTGGACAACAAAAACGCCTTGCACCACTCTTACTGTATTCACTACAAGGACATCTAGAGAGGCCAAACCATAACTATCATTCCCAAAATGTCACATGGGACCCAGGATAGAAAATGAGTTCCTCACAACTTTAACTTCAGGGACTGAGTGCCACACCCAAGACACACATGCACTCACCGATGTAGATCTGACGGTCAAACCGGCCAGGCCGTGTCAGGGCTGGGTCAAGGATATCAGGGCGATTGGTGCCAGCTAACACTACCACATTAGTGGTAGAGTTGAACCCTAAACAGAAGGGAGGCTGGTTAGTGACAGAGCCCAGGCAGCAGAGGAGCCTGCATGACCATTCCACACCATCACTGCTTGTTCTAGAAGCTGCATCTGCTCTCAACAAGCCACTCGCTGTGCCTTGCCCTTTGACTGCTTTTGCTGTGTGGCCTTTTGTTGAATCACACCTGAGTACAACTGATTCTGTAACTCTCTGGTAAAATATCAAACCCAGGGAGGGCTTACGGACCTCAACACAATCCTAAAGCCAAAATGAAGACAAATCTACCAAAGATCCAGTGGAAGCTTTTCCAAACTCAGAAGCTGGGACAATGACCAGTGTGACATGGAGGGACGGCCTGGCTAGAATCGCTCTGAAGTCAGCAGAACAAGGTCCAAGAGGAAGGAGTATGGCTGAGTCCCCTCTATCCCATGTACACCAAAAGGACACTCGATCTTAGGTGCATCGGCCACTTCCTGAGGAAAGCAGATGCCCTCACTCATGCTAACCTCCTGCCTCCTGGCAGGTGGGGAACAGATCTCCCACTGTGCAGTTAGGAGCTCTATGTGGATCACACTCTGACTGCCCACTCATGCTTGTCTGAGAGAGTTCTTCCTGAAAATCAGAAGGAATCACCCAGACACGGTGTGCACGCCTGTACTCCCAGTACTGAGATGGAGGTGGGAAGGGGCAGAGCTCTAAGTCAGCCTACACAGTAAGAGATATAAATATGTAAGTACATATGTACTCCTATGGAAACCGAGCCCAGCAGATCCACTCACCGTCCATCTCCACAAGCATCTGGTTTAAAGTGTTTTCCTGTTCGCTCTGGCCTCCCAGGTGGCCACGGCCTCGCTTCCTGCCAATCGCATCAATCTCATCAATGAATAAAATACAAGGAGCGTGTTTTCGGGCCATCGCAAACATGTCACGGACCTGGAAAAGGAACCCAGACCCAACATTGTTATTCATTCTCATCACACGTGAAACAGCTCACCACAGCCCTCCCGTAGATACAGCAGCACCGCTCTGATGGAAGCACTCAGGGTTGTCCCACACAAAGCCTAAAGCTACACAAGATGACTAATCCTGGGCAAGAAGTGTGCTGGCGCCCTCTGTAGCTGATTACCTACCCGTGCTGGCCCAACACCAACAAACATTTCCAGGAACTCCGACCCATTCACGGTGATGAAGGGCACGTTGGCCTCCCCAGCAGTTGCTTTTGCAAGAAGTGTTTTGCCAGTACCAGGTGGACCAGTGAGCATCGCTCCCTGCAATAAATAAAAAAGACACCTAGTTCTCCAGATGGACAGACAGACAGCACACTGGGAACAAGCCCCGTTTCTATTTACATCTAAAAAGAAATTTGTTTTCTAACATTCACGGGCAACTTCTAGGACTAACAAGAATCTTATCAAACATAGCACATACAGAGCCTAGGATTTTTAGATCAAGGCTCTTTTCACTTTAAAAAAAATTAATGCACATGATTGGAGAAATGGTTCACAGGGATAAGGTGGTAAGGAAGCACAAAGATCTGAGTTCAATTTCTATAACCAATGTAAAAAGCCAGGTACAGAGATCATTAGCTTGTAATCATAGTGTCAGGAAGGCAGGGTGACTCCCACGGGCTCTCTGGTCAATAAGCCAGCCTCGGCTACTTACAAGCTGTAAGCCAAATGAGACCCTGTCTCAAAACAGATAGTGGAGGGCTCCTAAAAAATGACACCCGGGCTGGCGAGATGGCTCAGTGGTTAAGAGCACCGACTGCTCTTCCGAAGGTCCAGAGTTCAAATCCCAGCAACCATATGGTGGCTCACAACCATCTGTAATGAAATCTGATGCCCTCTTCTGGAGTGTCTGAAGACAGCTACAGTGTACTTACATATAATAAATAAATAAATCTTAAAAAAAAAAAAAGACACCCAAAGTTGTCCTCTGGCCCACTCCCTCTCCATGTGCACATACACAAACCTACATGTATGCATGTGAATACATACATACATACATACATAAGTACAATGAATGCGTTCACCATACAGGAACGGGTCTAGGAGCAGCTGCTAGTCCCCAACAGCAGAATGATTCGTAATGATGACTGCCTAACTGCACTCTGAAATGGCAGCATCCACCCCTACGGCTGCCCAGGGGAAGCCTATTGAAACCTGGCCAGAGAATCTTACCCCAGCCCGAGTGGCCCCCTCAGTTATCCAGGGCAGGCAGTGAAGGACCCAAGTGTGACTCCCCAGAATCAGTGTAAAGCCAGGCACAATAGCAGCACTCAGACATAAAATGGAGGCAGAGGCAGGAGAATCCATGAAACCACGGCCTAGCATACACGGCAGCAAGTAACAAGAGGTTCAGCCTCAAACAGAGTGGAGAATGAGGCTATCCACGACTGTCTCACACACACACACACACACACGCACACGCACACGCACACACACGCACACCTTGCCATCAGCAAAGAGGGAACCAGAGTTGAGAAAATGCCCAGCAGATTGGCTGGTAGACAAGTTTGTGTGGTGTTTCCTTGATTGATGTGGGAGGGTCCGCCCACTGCGCATGGTGCTACCTCTGGGCAGATGGTGCTGGGTTGTACAAAGACACACGCTGAGTAAGCCAGGGGAACAGCCGCATTCCTCCAGAGCAAGCCTCCTGGGTACCTGCCCTCCTTCAGCTCCACCCTGAAATGCTTTATGAACTCTTACTAGGAAGTCCAGAGATGAAATACACTCTTCCCTCCTTGTGGTGGTTTGAACACCAATAAAACCCAAAGGGCTCACAGGAAACGGCACTACTAGGAGGCGTGGCCTTGTTGGAGGAAGTGTGTCACGACGAGTTTCAGAGGCTCAAGCCAGGCTCCATCTGTCTCTGTCTCTCTCTCCCTGCCGCCTACCAAACTAGAAGTACAATTCTAAGCCACTTCTCTAGCACTATGTCTGCCTGCATGGCACCATGCTTCCCACCAGACAATAATGGACTACACCTCTGAACTGCAAGCCAGTCCCAATAAAGGCTTTCTATAGAAGAGTTGATACCCAGCACTGAGGAAGCAGAGGTAGACTGATCTCTCTGTAAGTCTGAGGCCAGTCTGGTCTACGGACAGCTAGGGCTACATAGAAAAAGCCTTTCTCAGAAGAAAAGGGAGGGGAGGGAGGGAGGGAGGGAGGGAGGGAAGGAAGGAGGGAGGGAGGGAGAAGCAAAAGAGCCTAGACTGTCAGGTTTGGTGGCTAAATTCCTTCCCGCACAGAGCCACCACACCCAGCTTTTTTTTTTTTTTTTTTTTTTTTCGAGACAGGGTTTCTCTGTATAGCCCTGGCTGTCCTGGCACTCACTTTGTAGACCAGGCTGGCCTCGAACTCAGAAATCTGCCTGCCTCTGCTGGGATTAAAGGCGTGTGCCACCACGCCCGGCCCACACCCAGCTTAATGTATGTGTTTATTAATGTGCACAAGTGGGCACATACGAGCCACTGAACACGTGGAGGTCAGAGGACGGCTCTGAAGGTGGCTCTCTCTCTCCCCTCATTTGGACCCAGGGATCAGGTGTTGGGTGTCTTTACCAACAGAGCCCTTGAAAAAAATGATCTAAGATGGTTTGTTTCTTTTGGGCATGATGCCAGATGCTTTTAATCCCAGCACTGGGGAGACAGGTAGATGAAGCTCTAAGAGGAAGCAGCCTGGGCTACATAGTGAGACTCTTGCTAGCCTGGGCTACATAGTGAGACCTGGTCCGAACAGCAAACTTTGTGTCAGAGTTCAGGGTGCTAGATTACCATTAGGACACTGTAGATGAGAGGGGAACAAGAAAAACAAACAACAGATGTGGGTTTTGTTTTGTTTTCTGAAAGTGTCATCTACTCTATAGCACAGGCTAACCATGAACTCACTATGTGGCCTAGGCTAGCCCTGAACTCTCACTAGTCCTCCTGCCTCCACCTCCCAAGTGCTAGAACTACAGGCACCAGCCATTTTACCAAACACACAGAAGTTTAATGTCCTCTATGGCAGGGGCTATTTCTGTCCCCTATTGTGATTAACAGAAACTTAAGGAAAAAGAAACTTTGTTAAACATTTGTCTCTTCTATATCACAGAAATCTGTCCTTCATCTTGTAGTCTAGACTGGATCACTGTTTCCTGAACACGATACCTTTGGAATTTTGGCTCCTAAGTCCTGATATTGCTTTGGGTTCTTCAGGAAATTCACAAACTCCATAATTTCCAGTTTGGCTTCTTCACAGCCAGCCACATCTGCAAACCGCACATCGATGTTGTTCTTTAAGATCTTGGCTGTTGTCTCACCAACACTGAAGAGGCCCCCTCCTCGTCCACCGCGACCAGTCCCCATTGGACCCCTCCTCATAGCATAGAGGAGGATGCTAACCAGGACCAGAGTGGGCACGAGACTTCTAAGAAAAGAGCTGAAAAATCAAAGAAAACCATTTGCTACGTTCACTTAAGAGAAAGTTCTGTTGTCATACAGAAAGAAAAAAAACCACACTAAAACTTTCACTGCATGAGGGTGAGATGGTGAGATGGCTCAGCAGGTTAGAGCACCCGACTGCTCTTCCGAAGGTGATGAGTTCAAATCCCAGCAACCACATGGTGGCTTACAACCACCCGTAACAAGATCTGACGCCCACCTCTGGTGTGTCTGAAGTCAGCTACAGCATACTTATGAAGAATAATAAGAAATGAATCCTTGGACCGGAGAGACCAACCGGAGCAGGCGAAGCTGTCCAGAGCAAGCGGAGCCGAACGGGGATGGACGGAGCAAGCGGGACAGCTGGAACTAGTGGGGCCGACTGGAACAAGATGGGGGGGGGGGCGTACGGGAGTGGCCGGGAGCGAGTGGGGCTGGCTGGAGCGAACGGGGTTGACCGGAACAAGGGAAAAAAAAAAACTTTTACTGCACGAAAGAGGCAGTTTCTAACATGTCCTGAAGTCTGCCTATAGAACTGGCCTGTCTAGAACTAAGAGCACTGCACCTGCCCTGACCCACCTGACAGAAGGCTTGGTAGGTCAGAAGCCTTAGCTCTGTCCAAGCAGATCTGACAGAGCCAATGCTTTCCTCAGGAGACTCTGACTCAGCAAAAATATCAATACCTAATATGTTTATTTTTCCTGTATAGTACTTTTTACAGTGCCATGGGAGGCTGACAGAACTTAAACCTAAAAGTTAAGACAGCAAACACAGTGAGACTATATCTCAAAACCAAAAACATTTTAAAAATAAAAGTAGACCAAAATTCGGGGCAGTGGGTGCAAACCTTTAATCCCAGCACTTAAAAGATAAGTTTGAGGCCAACCTGATCCACAGAGCTACAGAGCAAGTTCTAGGACAACCCAGGCTACAGAGACACCCTGTCTCAAGAAAAAACAAAACAAAACAAAACAACAACAACAAAAAAAAACAAGGGCTGGATAGATGGCTCGGCGGTTAAGAGCACTGACTGCTCTTCTGAAGGTCTTGAGTTCAAATGCTAGCAACCACACGGTCACAGCTACAACCACAACCATCACAGCTACAGTGTACTCATATACATAAAAATAAATAAATAAGTAAATAAATCTTTAAAAAAAAAAAAAAAGTTCAAATCACTCTTATTTAAAAAGTGAATCCTGGGGCTGGTGAGATGGCTCAGCGGGTTAGTGCACCCAACTGCTCTTCTGAAGGTGATGAGTTCAAATCCCAGCAACCACATGGTGGCTTACAACCACCCGTAACAAGATCTGACGCCCTCCTCTAGTGCGTCTGAAATCAGCTACAGCGTACTTATGAAGAATAATAAGAAATGAATCCTTGGACCGGAGAGACCAACCGGAGCAAGCCAGGCTGTCCGGAGCAAGCGGAGCCGAACGGGGACGGCCAGAGCAAGCGGGGCTGGAGCGAGTGGGGCCGAACGGGGACGGCCAGAACGAGCGAGGCCAAACTGGAGCAAGCGGAGCCGATGGGAACAAGTTGGGCTGGCTAGAACAAGTGGGGGCCGTACGAGGGCGGCCGGGAGCAAGTGGGACTGGCCGGGGTCGAGCAGAGCGAGCGGGGTTGACCGGAACAAGGGAAAAAGAAAAAAAAAAAAATTAAAAAAAAAAAAAAAAAAGGGAATCCTTGGGGCTAGAGAGTTGGCTCAGAGGTTAAGAGCACTGGCTGTTCTTCCAGGGGACCTTGGTTCTATTCCTAGCATTCACATGGCAGCTCACAACTGTCTGTAACTCAGTTCCCAAGGATCCAACACCCTCACACAGACACATATGTGCTCAAAATAACAATATACATAAAATAAATAAATAAAAGAAAATCATTTAAAAAACAAAACCAAACCATTCTTTTAGTATTGATACTGTACATATCAGCAGATGGCTATGAGATGTTAAAACAAAAAACAAAACCTCACTTCAAAGTCCACTAAACACTCAGTGTTTCATGTTCAGAATCAGATGTCTACACTAGTCTCCCCCAGACCTCTGCATCCTAGAACTCACCCATCACTCTCAGTAGTGTAGACCACTGCAGCCTGGTTGGTGGGCTCAATGCCCAGCTCCCACTGAGCAGATTCGAGGTTCCGTTCAAAGGTGTCAACACTGCCAATGTTAAACCACACGAACCTCTGCAGAGACCAAAAGGGAAGTTCAGTCTACCATTCTGTCCCACAGAGACTGCTCTGACACACTCGTCCACACTCGTGCTCGCCTCTGTCCTCAGCTCTGACACTAGCAGTAAACAGCACAAACAACACAGACTGTTGGCCAACTGGCAATGTAATCTACTGAATGGACAAATGTAGTTTACGCTTTTTTTTTGTTTTGTTTTGTTTGTTTGTTTTTTGTTTTTTGAGACAGGGTTTCTCTGTGCAGCCCTGGCTGTCCTGGAATTCACTCTGTAGACCAGGCTGGCCTCGAACTCAGAAATCCACCTGCCTCTGCCTCCCAAGTGCTGGGATTACAGGCGTGTGCCACCACGCCCGGCAGTTTACGCTTTTTAAAAATAATATATCCAGGGGCTGGTGAGATGGCTTAGCGGGTAAGAGCACCCGACTGCTCTTCCAAAGGTGATAAGTTCAAGTCCCGGCATCCACATGGTGGCTCACAACCATCTGTAACGAGATCTGGCGCCCTCTTCTGGAGTGTCTGAAGACAGCTACAGTGTACTTACATATAATAAATAAAATAAATCTTTAAAAAAAAAAAATAATATATCCAGGGGCTGGAGAGATGACTCAGCAGCTGAGAGTACTGTTCTTGCAAAGGACCAAAAAGTGGTTCCCAGCACCCAAGTCAGGAGGCTCACAACCATCTGTTACTCCAGCTCCAAGGGGATCTAGCGCCTCGGCCTCGGTCTCAGTAAACACTGAATTTACACGCACACACCCACACAGACATGCATGCACAAAGTTAAAAATAATAAAAATCGATTTTTAAAAAAGGTAGCCTGGTGTGGTAGAGTGCACCTTTAATGCCCCCATCAGGAGGCAGAGGTAGGTGACCCTCTATGAGTTTGAGGCCACCCAGTCTGCACAGTTTCAGGACAACAGGGCTACATAGCTCAACAAACAAACAAACAAACAAACAAACATATGTACATATCTGAGACACACGGCCTTAAATTCACCCTCACCTCAGATGTTGTCCCAGGAACAGGAATAACACGCACAAACTGCTTGTTCACAACCTCCAGCCGATCCACCTGGAAGAAGAGAAGAGCAGCTATAACAGCTGAGGAGCCGCAGGAAACCCAAGGCAGCCATGGCACTGCAGTCAGGGCACATGAACCTATCTCACCCTAACAAACAAGAAACCAGGAAGTCTCTCAAACTTGATCCGTCTGAGCTCCATTCCCAACTACATTAAAACCCTAAATACAGTCTATCTAATACTGACTAGAGTGTAAGATCTGTTGCACACACCCACACATGTGGACAAGAAAGGACGACTTTAGGAGCTGGTCCTCACCTCCTACCTTCTTCTAGAACAGCAACCTTCCCCACGCTGCTGCCCTTTAATACAGCGTCTCATGTCACAGTGACCCCAG
This sequence comes from Mus minutoides, assembly GCA_902729485.2. NCBI lineage: Eukaryota > Metazoa > Chordata > Mammalia > Rodentia > Muridae > Mus > Mus minutoides. The sequence continues at coordinate 53,309 of LR751106.1, forward strand.
CCATAACATTATTTCATTGCTGCTTCCACACTGTAATTTTACTACTGTTATGAATCGTAGTGTACATCTCTGTGTGTCTAGCTGACCCTGTGAAAGGGGCTGACAACTGCTGTAGATTCTAGACACCGTCTGTCTCTCCAGTGTGTGTTGCAGACAATCTGACTCACAAGCGTTCGGAGCTTCGCTTCTCCCCACTTTCCACCTCCCCATAGGCGCACAAGGTCACAGGCATCCTTGCGGCATCCTTGCTGTGCGTCTGGCTTTTGTGTGGGCTCTGAGGATCTTAACTCAGACCTCAGGCCTGTGCAGCAGGCATCTGCACCTGCTGAGCCATCGCTCACACCCGACACAGTCAAATCCTAAGCATGGACCTGATCCTGATTCAGAAGTATTTTGTTCACAACAACAAAACGTTAAACAAATCATACTCCGGGTGTGGTGGAGCATAACCCCAGCACTAGGAGGCAGAGGCAGGTGGATCTCTGTGAAGACGGCTAGGACAGAGAAATTTTGTCTGGGGGAAAAAAACAAAAACAAAAAAACCTGCCAACAGAGGCCAGAGGTACAGTGAAGGGAAAAGATGTGAGTCAGACATGAGACTGAAATGCAAAGACTAATGGATAGAGCCAAAATGTAAAAGACAAGCTACCAGATAATGCACCTCATGATGTTACAGCAGCTTCTACCCAACCGGAAGGCAGGCCTGACAGTGTTCTGCCTGAGCCGGTCCTGTGAAAGTTCCCACGCCTGGGCTATGCCCCAGGTGGTCTCTGAGGACAGCCATCACGCAACGGTCTGACTCTCTGCCCTTCCCTGAGCTCACAGTCCCTAAGGGAACTGTAAACCTCCAGTACAGCTCTCTTCCCAAGCAGACAGTCTAACATCTCCTCACCAGACCTCTGGCCAGGTAATACTGCACGAAGTGTTTCCAGGTGATCTCTTTTCCAGGATCTCGGAAATAAAAATATAAAAATCCCGCAGCCACACCAGCCCCCAAAACAGCCAGACTCCGGAAGTCCTTGTCGTCCCAAGGAAACTCTCCCTAAGGAATAAAAGATAACACATTTTGTAATTAAAAAACAGGTGGTTTATTTTTTCTTTATTTTTCTTTATTTATTTTTTTGCTTAAAATTTTTTCTTTTTCATTTGTATTTAAATGTATGTACATGTGTGTCTGGGAAAGGGGTGTTCAGAAGCCAGAAGAGGAAAGTTGTTCTGATGAACTAGAAGTACAGGCAGTTATAAGCCGCCCAATGCGGATGTGGATCCTCAGAGGGGCTCCTCTCCACTGACCGTGTGCACACGCACACACTGGAAACTGAATCCAGAGCTTTGCATAAACTAGGTGAGGGTGCTGCTGCTGGTTCACACACACACACACACACACACACACACACACACACACACACACACACCGCCTTAGAAATGGTTACTTTATGAAAACGACAAATTTTCCTTTCAGTATGCAGCTCTGGTTAGCCTGGAAGTCACTATGTAGCCCAGCCTCGCCTCAAATGTACAGAGCTCTGCCTCCCAAGTATCAGGAGTAAAGGCCACCAAGCCTTGCAGAAACTTACCTCTTATCTGGGACTCTGTTAATTCAGACAGAAGTTTTAACACATTTCATAAACTTCTTAATCTTTAAAGCGTCTATGTCCCTCAAAACCCCACTGGAACTCAATACCATCGGTGAAAGTGTCAAGGGTGGGACCTCTGGGACGAGATGGAGTCCTAGGAGTCCATCTTCATGTAAGGGATTTGTGTGCTAAGATGAAAGTCCTTGAAGGACGGACTGTGTTCGTTCTTCTCATATAATGATACAGTATTGCTCCTCTATAGATAGAGCAATATGCAAGATATCACGAATGGAACCTTGAAAACAGAGATCTACAAATACTGGACAGCACCACTCCAACCGTGCACTTTCCTGCCTCTCTGTGAATAAAAGTACAGCATTTACAAATTATGCCATCTGAGCAGGGCATGGTGGTGCACACCTGTAATTCCAGCACTAGAGACAGGAGGTTCACCATGAGCCTGAGCTACACAGTGGGCTCCAGGCCAGTCATAGTTATGGAAGGAGACCATTTTTTTTTTTTTTTTTTTGGTTTTTCGAGACAGGGTTTCTCTGTATAGCCCTGGCTGTCCTGGAACTCACTTTGTAGACCAGGCTGGCCTCAAACTCAGAAATCCACCTGCCTCTGCCTCCCAAGTGCTGGGATTAAAGGCGTGCGCCACCACCGCCCGGCGAGACCATGTTTTTAAAAAGCCAGAACAAACAAATCAAGTTTCACAGCAATTTTGTCCTACGGCAGGAACGAAAAAAGCTCAGCTCTGCAGTGATCACACCCTCTAAGGAAGGGACACACATCTGGCTCTGGTCTTCAGATACACACAAACCTTTTGCATGCGTCTCCACCAGGTGACATCCTCTCCCTTTCCTCCTCGGCTGCCTCCAGCTCCCCCAGTGCCAGCATCCTTTGGTTCTACAGTTTCAGAGATTAAAAAAAAAGGAGGTGGGGGAGAAAGAAGAATCTTATATTACAAACAGAAATATATATAAAGATGGGGATCTGAGTTCTGAGGCACTGCCGTGTGTGCCTGCAGACTCAGTACTAGGGCAGAAGAGACAGAGGATCCCTGAGGCATCCTGGCAAAGTCAGCCTAGACCACTCAGCAAGCTCCAGGTTCAATAAGAGACCCTCTTCCAAAAATAAACAAACAAACAAACAAACAAATAAATAGGGTGTAGGCTGGTGAGCTGGTTCCTCAGGTGAAGGTCTTTGCCACCAAGCACAAGCACCTCATTCCCATCCCTGGACACAGGTGAGGAAGGAGGGACTGAGTCCCGAAAGCCTTCTCCACCTTCCACAGCTCCTCTCTTCCCGCCCCTGCCTCTACCACCCCCCCCCACACCAATGAATAAATGTAGATAGGAAAATTAAAACTATACTGGAGAGTGATTAAGACACCCAGTATTGATCTCCAGCCTACAAACACATTTATGCGTAATATACCAGAACAAACAAACACAACCCCAGCGAGAGAGGAAGAAGGAAGACTTGAAGACCAGGTTGAAAGCAGCTTCAGATCATAAAAAGGGAAAAAAAAACCACTCATATTTTGCTCTGTGGGCTTCAAACAGAAGCTGTTTGTTTTTGTTTTTTGAAATAGGGCTCTATTATGTAGCCCAGGCAAAGCTAAACTAGAACTTACAATCCCCCTGCTTCAGCCTCCTGAGTACTGTGACTACAGGCATGCACCACAATACTAGGCAGTCCTAAACTTTAACACCAATTTTTTTTTTTTTTTTTTTTTTTGGCTAAAAACATCATGGCTATACTTGGGCAGGGGGCCGGGGCGGGGAGGGGGGGGCATGAGGCAGCCTGGCACAGTTGCATCCCTTCTCAAGAGAATTACCTATATGTTACCAGCTCTCAAGAGCAGTAAGTCAGTAAGCAGAAACCCCTGTCCTGTGTGTATACATTGTTTTCTTTTTCTTTCTTTCCTTTCCTTTTTTTTAAGACAGGATCTCACTATGTAGCCCTGGCTGTCCTGGAACTCACTGTGTAGACCAGGCTGTCCTGGAACTCACTGTGTAGACCAGGCTGTCCTGAAACTCACTGTGTAGACCAGGCTGTCCTGGAACTCACTGTGTAGACCAGGCTGTCCTGGAACTCACTGTGTAGACCAGGCCGGCCTCAAACACAGAGATCCGCCTCCTTTGCATCTCAAGCACTGGGATAAAATGCAGGCATCACTATGCTTGGCCCAGTGTACACTTTTGACCTATGAACTCTATAAGAGGAGGTATTGTCCTTTAAGCCTCTTTTTGCAATATTCATACAAGTTCTAGGTCATGTTGCCACTCCAACAATCCTAAAACACTACCACGTAAGTCCAGACATGGCTAGGGTGACACCAGAGATGACAACATGAACTAATAAGACAGAGAAATATTCACATAGTTTTCCCAGACAAAACATTAGCCTTGAAAAAAATGGTAGCAAGAGGTACCACCATACATCCCGATAAGCTTCTAAGTATTTCTTACTGTTTAATGTTCATGAGGTACTGAAGCAGGTGAAACTCTCCAGTTAAACCCATCCAAACCGCTAAACTGAGATGCATGTTAAACCATCCAAACCACTAAACTGAGATGCATGTTAAAAGTCAGTCACGGGCCTGAGAGACGCTCAGTGGTTGGAAGCACTGGATTTCCTTAGACAGGACCCAGGCTTGATTCCCAGGACAGACCTGATGGCTTCCAACTGTCTATGGCTCCATTCCCAGGTATCTGATGCCCTCTTCTGGCTCCCTCCAGCATAGGCAGGTACACTAGTGGTGCACAGGACACATGCACAAAAACCACCTGATGCATGAATAAAATAAAATTTTAATTTAATTAAAAAAAATTTAGAGCTGTGTGATGGTGGCACACACCTTTAGTTCGTTCCTTCAAGAGCTTAGAAGACAGAAGCAGGAAGAGCTCTGAGTTCGAGACCCGCCTAGTCTACAGAGTGAGTTCCAGAACAGCCATAGCTATACACAAGAATCCTGTCCCAAACAAGAACATTTAAAAAAAAGAAAAAAAAAAAAAATCGATGCTCCACCAAGGCTCAGAGCCAAACAAACTGAGGAAAGAGCAGTAGAGACCAAGACAGCCCGAGGCTAGACCAAGACAGCCCGAGGCTAGACCAAGACAGCCCGAGGCTAGACCAAGACAGCCCGAGGCTGGCAGGGATGGGCGTGCTCGCCACACGGACACGCCGCCTGTCTTTTCCTTCTCCCAGAAATAAACCCCAACCTCAGTCATGGCTTTAAAACCTACCAGGACGGTAAAGCACAACTTTGATCCCAGCACTCAGGAGGCAGAGACAGGCAGAGCGCTGTGAGCGCCAGATGGGTCTGGTCTATATGGTGAGTTTCAAGCCATCAAAGGCTACATAGTGAGACCATGTTCTCAAAACACAAAGAGCAAGCCAACAAATAAAAAAACCTCAAAGATCAAAGACTGGAGAGATGGCCTAGGTGTTAAGAGACCTGGCTGCTCTTCCAGAAGACAAGAAAGGTTCAGTTCCCAGCACCTCACAACTGACTGTAGCTCCAGTTCCAGGGGAACCAGATGCTCATTTCAGGAATCTCTGGGGACCAGGCATGCACATGGCACACACATCCATGCAGGAAAAACACTCATACATGTAAAATAAAAACAAACTGCAGGCATAATGGTTTTGCACACTGTGTGAAGTTTACCCTTGTGTTATTCAAATGTTGGTTTCTCTGCCTTCATCTCATTTTCAATCTGGACATGGCATTATAATGTTTATACCATGAATCTCCAGTCTCAAGTTTGTGTAAACCGTTCTTACCATTTACTCTGCCTTGTTAATAAATGCTGATCACCCAATGGCTGGGCAGAATAGAGACTAGGGTGGGACGTCTGCCAACCAGAGGAAGGAGAGAGGAAAGAGATACTCAGATGAGCGAGGAGAATGAAGGGCCATGAGGAAGGGGGTCTGGAGAATGAAGGGGTGGAGCCATGAGGAAAGGGGTCTGGAGAATGAAGGGGTGGAGCCATGAGGAAGGGGGTCTGGAGAGAGATCACAGACACACACCCGAAGCCCGAGATGCCAGATTAGTAATGCTATCCAGGTACTGTAAGACGGGGCTGGGAGGCAGCCAGATTAGCAGAGGAGGTCTAAGGTAGATCATTTAACTGCTCAGCTATTGAGGTGCAGTTTTAAATCTTGGTTTCTCTGTGGTTTTTGAGGACTAGTGTAAGGTAAAAAATAAAGCTGCCAGATTAATTCACTGCTAATATTTATACTAAAGATAATTCATTTTTAATAAGCTAAAAATACTCAACTGTAAAACATGACAGTCTGACTTATCAAATGGGAATTTTTACCTTTTTTTGGAGGTACTGAATTTCCTGGGCTTGCACTTTTTCTGTTCTTCTTATTCTTAAAAAACTTCTCAAATCCTGAGAAACAAAATGAAGAGATTCTACCATTTTTAAAAGAAACAAAACCACACAAACAAAAACCAAAAACCACATACTCAGAAAAGCAACAAACCTGTCCTCAAATCTGGCTGAGAAAACAAGAGGAAAGTTATCCTTCTTCCCACCGTTCTTAACTGATCCTACAACACGCAGCCCCAGGTCAGATGCAGACTTATGGGCCAGGGATATGTCCTACTCTCGAGATCTAGGTCTCCAGATGCTTCTATGTGTACGGCCCCTTTGCTCAGCACACTAGGCACAGGTCCGTGGCTTGCTCCGAGTGGACCACTGTGCTCCAGGTAAGGAGTCTGTGTAACACCTGTCTTACTTTCCAAACGTGAGGCTGGATCGACCATGCAGAAAGTTATTCCCACACATCCCAGTATCCCTCTCAAGGTTTCATTTTCGCCAGGGTCAATGTTAGATCAAAGTAGGAAAGGCATGTAGGCGCTATAGTGGCTCAATATGCCAACTAGAAAGGGGAGAATGGGGACATTCTAGATGGCACTCTCCCTTGTCACCTGCTCAGTCAGTTGGGAGACACTGAGCAAGTCACTCGAGTCCTATCAAGTTACGGCACTAGTGAAGGTAGGTAGTTCGGTACCTCTGGGAGGTTTTGAATATAGCCTCGGGGAAAATGAAGTCAGTCTTCCCTGCAGAGCCTGCTGCTGCAAACATCTCCCCAGATGACCCTGAAACAGGAGACACGATTAGGTGCTTCTGTGACCAACACCGCATCCTCTCAAGAGTAGCCAGGACAGGATGCAAGGGACAGAACTCAAACTGAGGTATGAGCCTGTCACCTTAGTTACCTACCTAAATATCCAAACAGAATAAATATCAACTAAAGTCACTGTAAAAACTTATAAGGAATTTTTTTTATGGGTACCATATCCAGCCAGGCAGTGGTGGCACACACCTTCAGTCCCAGCACATGGGAGGCAGAGGCAAGTGGCTCTTCTGAGTTCGAGGCCAGCCTGGTCTACACACTGAGTTCCAGTACAACCAGGACTACACAGAGATGCAGTCCTTTAAAATACACACAAATTAAAAAGCAGGCCTGGTGACTCACCTGTAACCTCAGGACTACAGAAGCTGAGGCAGGAAGACCACAGGGAATTTAAGTGCAGCCCAGGCTACAGAGGGAGGCCTTTAAATCAGGTGAAATGTCACAGCACATGAATACACTTATTTCCCAGTCCCCCCAACATCCTGAGTTCTATGCCCCGGGAGGGACGACACGACTCCCAGAAGCTGTCATGCATGCTATGTGCACACCAGTCATCCATCCCATGCAAATCTACAATATGAGGAGGCTCTTTCTAGTCAGACCACACAGAAATCCCTGTGTGTGTCTCACCAACATGTACAGCTGACACAATCAGGCCTCATAAAGCCCTGAAACTCCTGACTCTGCTGCCTCACTCAGCCCTTCTTCATTCCTGTAACACAGAACATACCAGCTGGACCTACCCCAAGGCAATGATGCCTAGCCAGGCTGCCTCCACCTGTATTCCGGCAGGGTCCAGCCTATCCTAGCTGGACCAGTTACACGGCATTCATCTCTCCCCCGCTCCCCTATTTCGCCCCCATTTCCTTCATACCTCACATGCCCCCCACACATGCCAGTACTTGCTCATTGTTCCAGACAGACTATGGAGTAAAAATGATCACATGAAGGCTGGGCATGAGACACATGCCTTTAATCCCATAACCCACTGGTAAGAGCTAGGCAGATCTGTGAATTCAAGGCTAACCTAGTCTGCACAGCAAATTCCAGGTCAGCCAGGCTCACAGAATAAGACCCTGTCTCGAAATAAGAGAATATCACATGAAAGACTTGACAATACAGGCTTCTCTTGAAGTCTGAATCTGGAGATCTATCTTATAA